>CM052364.1:33003496-33191490 GCA_028551485.1 Casuarina cunninghamiana
TGGGAAGGATATTAATTGCAATGATTATGTAGCATAATATGTTGCTTTTGTGAATGCAAAAAAAAAAAAAAAAAATGCAACATTTGTCTAATAATGGAATTCTCTTATTGCTTATTGTCAAATTCAAGCCACTCAAGGTTTAGAAATTGGCTTTTGCATAGTAGTTGGATGTCATCAGCAAGATAAGATTATAATAGTTACATTTCTAGTCCTACTACTTGCTTTATTATTGCAAGCATGATTGTGACTTTTGTGAGTGTCGAAATCCAAGTGAAATCAAGTATTTTTGGGAAGAAATAAATGAGAGAAGTGGTGATAGAAAGATCATTTGCAAAAAAAAAAAAAAGCAAAGAAAGGAAGTGACAAAAGCTCAAATTAGATCCTAGAAAGCAATGTGTTCATGAGTGAATTTAGCCTAAATGACTTTCATCTTACCCCTAGCCCAGCCTTACATTACAAGCTTATAAAAGTCCTATTTATTCTTGGTTAGATGATTGGCCTACATTAGTGGAGAGAGGAATAAAAAGCAAACCTATGAGGTTTGGTTAAAGATTTTGAGAGATTGCATATTAATGTGGATCTATTTAGAGTGCATATAGTTGAAAAGATAAGGACTCACACTCACACATACGAACATGGTCAACATAGTTAATAGTCTATCTTATCTTATGAACAATTGTTGTGTTTGGATGAAAGCTATATTTTTTCTTTGAATTGTTAAGTTGAGCAATTTTGAGTGAATTTCAAGAAAGGGTTTTGTCTGAAACATTTATTATCTCTTACTTTTGCTCGAGGACTAGCAAAATGTCAAGTTTGGAGGTCTTGATAACTCTATTTTTATAGAGTTATTTTGACTATTTTAGGATATAAATAATAAAAGTTTTATAAGATAATATTTAAGTTTTGATATATTTATGTAAATTGGTGTTATTTATGCAGCAAACCCCAAAAGAGCAAAAGAAATAAAGGAAGAGAAAGTTACAAAAAGTCACGTGAAGAAGACAAAGAAAGAAAAAAGAAGTCAAAAGAAGAAAAGAGGAGGCAACGTGTAAAGTAGCAAAAGAGGAGGAAAAGGACAAAAAAGGACAAGAAAGAAATAAAGGCTAGATGGGTAAAAAAGTGAATTACTAGGGGGGAATCTTAGGGCACGCATCCCAAGATAGCATAAAAAGGCAAAAGAACGTGAAAAAGAAGAGAAGAAGGCGCCGCACAAGAGAAGGAGAGAGAGAAGAGAGAGAAAAGAAGAAGAAGCCGTGTGTTGCTGCCGAAACCAACCAAGGAAGAGAGAAAAAGTGAGAGAAGAAAAGAGAAAACCAAGGAAGAAAAAGAGAAATAGAGGCGCGAAAGCTTCCCTCTACTTTTTATCATTCTTGAATTGTATGAATTCTGTAAAGAATTCTTAAAGAGAAGACAGTGTGATGACAACTTTCCTGTTTTTTTTATTTAAGATGTTTTGCTTAATTTCTACTATTGCTTTGGTTTGTTATTTTATTATGTTCTAAACTTCTTTTATTAGAGCGAAGACGTAGCCTAACTATGATGATGTGAATTTTATAAGTTTTTATGTTTTGCAAAATATTTTATTTATGTGAGTTATATATTATTATGCTTAATGTTTTTAAGTGATTGGCCACCACTTGAATGATTTGATGTGCATATTTGAGACTGAGAGGTAATAATATGCAATTGCTTCTTATAATATTTAACCATGAATTAAATGTGGATAGACATATACCATGTTATCTGTGTGGCTTTTGGTGATAAGATGATCGAAAGATTTATTGTAAACCAGGAATATTCATAGATCCTAATGCATTTGGTTTGTTTCAATTCACATATAGAGATATAGTGAATTAATAAACTAAATATGTTTACTATACCTAGACATAAGATAGTAAATAAATTAAGAAGTTCCGCCATCACATGGGTAATATCATTCTTGTAGGCATAAACTATGAAAATTCATATCTAGTAGTTATGGTGAAATCGGAAGCTCTAACATGTTTCTCATCTTGATTTTTCTTACTTGGATTCAATTTTAATTGGTCTTGAGTTTTCGTTTTGAAAGTTTTAAATTTTAATTCATCATCAACAATATTTTGATTTGCTAGATAAATTTTATGATTAATTCATCATTAGTACTTAATTAGTTTAGTATTCACCAATCTTCGTGGGACAATACTTTTCTTATCATTATATTACTTGTTCGACATGTTCACTTGCATTTAAAATTCACCGAACAGATTTTGCCTTAAGAGAAAATCAAACAAATTCTAAGATTTGGGTAAGATCTAAGAAAATCACCTATTTTAGATGAATGTTCTCTAAAGACACTTATAATTAAAAATTAAGGACTTCTAGTGCTTAATAGGTCGATCAACATACTCAAAGTTACACTTAACTCACACCACAATTGCAAGTTTGAAAAAAATTTACATTTCCCTAAGAACTCCTAAGAATTCACAAGTAAGGATATAATCATGACATAAGAAAAAGTTTCCAATCAGATTTAGAACAAAATGCAAAATTTATTTTTTCACCCTGAAACTTAAATGAAACATTGTCCTCAATGTGGGAAAAAAAAATCGCGAGAAAACTCCCTTTGTTGTAGAATGTGTCCATGGATGGCCTCAATTACAGAACTCCTAGAAAGTAATCCCTCAAGAAAGAAACTTAATCTAGATAAAACAAAGAAGATAGTGAAGATAAAGAAAATATTCTAAGACTATTTTTATTTTTTATTTTTATTTTTTTACTAAAAAACTAACTACTAAACCAACTAAAAAAAAAACATAATGAAATGCTTGGATTACCTTTCAAAAAGCACTTGCTTTATAGTTGTTAGCCAAACTATCTAACATGTTGTTTCTCAAGGAGGATAAAACTCTAATAATTTTGGAGGTAGTTTGTGTTGAGGGTGGTTGAGCACTCTTCAATTAACTTCACTATCTCATACACTTCCAACTTTCTTTTGTTCTTTACTATCTCTTTCAAAAATTTTGCATTATTGGGCATTTGAGCTAGATCATCTACAAAAGAAATATTAATGTACAGTTTTTTAAATATATCAAGGAATTTTAAAAATTTCTTATCTTTTTCATGTTGTTAGACTCTCTAAGGAGATGGAGTAAAAGGCATATAGGTCTTAGGATTGTCTAGAAAACATTTGCTTCTGAGTGCCTCCTTGGGTTGTGTGTTGAAATTTTTATGTGTATCTTTTAAAATCTCATTGTCAACATCATGTTCTCCCACTTGCTTGCTACTAGTTAGGGTTATCACCTTTGTAGTATCTCTAGGGTTTTTCTCCATATTATTAGGCAAAGGACCCTCTTATCTCTTAATCAACTAACCATTTGCACCTCCAATTTTTTTTTACTAAAAGCTCTTGGTTCATAAGGCTTACTTCTTGATTTTGAAATCTCACTTCAATACTCTCCATAAAGTTTTGTTGGGTGATGGCTAACTTGGTAACTATATCCTCCAAATTAGGTTTCGCCTTTTCGGTTTGCTTAAATGTTGGTGGTGGTCTCCTTTCATTTGGGTTGCTCTATGAAAAATTCTTATGGTTGTGCTATCCCGAATTATACATGTTAGAGTAAGGATTATTATGTGATATGTTTAGAATCCCAACAAAATTAGCATGCTCATTGTATTAAGCATAAGGATTACCTAATTAACATTTTGTACTCACATGTCTTCCACCACAAAAGTCACAAGCTCTATTCTTTTTTTAGCACTTCCCATTGTGCACATAAGTTGATGAAGACATCTACTTCATGTGCTAAATTGATCTCAAAGTGGTTTGCTTGACTTGTAGGCCTTTGGATGCTTAATGTGACATTTCAAAATATTGGTGTAGCATAGTCTTTCAAAAGTCTATATATATCATCATTTCTCTCCATCTTTATTGCTTAATTTTTCAACAATTGGTAATTAACAAGGATTTTTTTTCTTTTTCTTTTGGAAGGAAAAAAAGCAATAATAAAGTAAAATAAAAAAATAATTTTTTTATTTTTTTCAACAATTTTTATTAAAAAATGATTTTTTTAAGAAAATAAAGGCTAGATTAAACCTAAAAGCTCTTTGATATTAATATTAATTAGCAAAAAACAACCAATCCCTAGAAACAGAGCTGAAAACTTATTCAGTGAAATTATAAATACAAGTGAATATATCAAATAAGTAATATAATGATAAGAAAGATATCATCTCACAGGAATTGGTAATTATTAGACTAACTAATTACTAACGGAGAATAACTCATAGAATTTATCTAACAAATCCAAATGATGGATGATAGATTAATTAACTAAGTTTAAAAAGACTTAATACAAGAAACATGTTAGAACATTTGATTTCACCATAACTACTAGATATGAATTTCAATTATTTATACCTATGAGAATGATAATACTCATGTGATGACAGAACTTTCTAATTTATTTATTATCCTATGTTTAGGTAGAGCAAACCTACTTAACTCATTAATTCACTATATCTCTATATGTGAATTAAAACAAACCAAATGCATCAGGATCGATGAATATTTTTTGTTTACAACAAATCTTTCAATCATCTTATCACTATAAGCCACATAAACAACATGGTATATATCTATTCATATTTAATTCATGGTTATATATTATCTCCTTTAGTATCAAATATACAAATCAGATCATCTAAGTGGTAGCTAATCACCTAAAAGCATTAAACACTATAATATAAAACTCATATAAATAAAATATATTTCAAAGCATAGAAACTTATAAAATTCACATCATCATAGTTAGGCTACATTGTAACTTTAACAAAGGTAAATTAAAATATAAAAAATAATAATGAAAAACAGTAATAGGAATTAAACAAGCCATCTTGAATCCAAAAACAAGAAGTTTGTCACCCTTTTTGTCTTCTTTTCAAGAAAACTTTGAATTCATAGCCTCTCTCTTGAGTTGTACTGAATATCCTCTTACTTTCTTTTGCCTCTTATTTTCTCTTAAATAGAGTTTAGGGTTTAGATCTATCTCCTATCCCAGTAAAAGTGGGTTTTGAACTTCTATTTTAATTGGGCCTTGAACTTTTAACATGACTAGGTTTTCTAATTATTTAGAAAGCCCAATAATGATAGAAAATCTAATAACAATGATCCAAAGCCCAAGCTCATCTTGACTCTTTTGATCTAGATATTCTAACCATATTTTTCCACAATAAGAATCACGTTCTCCATACTCATCCTTTTTCTCCATGCCTCCTTATATTACATAAACAAAACAAAGTTAGTAAATAAAAAGGAATCAAATATTTTCTCACAAGCATTAAAGCTATTTATTGCCTAAAATAGATAAAATAAATCAATAAAAATAGAGTTATCATAGTCGATGTTTTCCCTTTTACCCTATTGCCACATCCTACATGGCATTGGAAGATTTCAGTTAATGAGCAAATAGGTCATTTGCACATATTCTACTGTGGGCTAGTGATTTGATGGAGCTTATGGAACCTAACTCTTTTATATGTTCATATAATTGCAAGTATGCTAAAGGAAATTGTGCACATGACCTTTATTGACAAACTTGGCTTACCTGCAAATAGTTTCAAAGCATAATTTATGCATTTAGAGATAGGATATCATGAAAAATAGTATGGACTTGGATGGTTGATGCTACAAACTCTTGCATTGGCCCAAAGAAGTCTGCTAATCTATTAGGGGAATCTTCATCTAATGATTTTTAGTTCCCAAAACATTTTCCAAATGACTATTTGGGTTTCACAATCTAGTAGTAGATTTTTCAACAACAAGACATTAGAAGAACAATAATCTTCACCAAGCATAAGCAACTTGTCATGTGCCATAAGGAGAAAATGATCTTTCTTTACTACTTTTACTACATTAAGCACCATATACTTACAACTTCAAGTTTCAAATTGATTACATGAAAAATATCATCCACAATTTATTTTAGCCACAATTGTTTTGAAGTAACAAATGCAATGTGGATCCTTAGGACCTACCTCTTGTTTGGTTAAAATTTTCCCACTTTGAGCTTAGTACAAGTACAAGTAGCTTGCTTACAAGTTCTAAGCAATCTTTTGTTGGATGGCCACATTTATGACATGTGTAAAATACCTAAAAAGAAAGCCAATGTACATGAAAATGTTAAAAGGTTAAATTATCATTAGAAAGTTTATATTGACTAGAAAAAATTTACAATTGTTTAGCACCTCAGCTTAGTATTTGTATCATAAACACCATAGTAGTCTGCAAATTTAGTTAATAAACAATTCCAAGTTCCATTCAACTTAAATAGATCCTATGCTAAAGTTTCAACAATATGTACACTTTGCAACATGTGAAGAAAGAAAAATAAAGCTTTGATTTATATAAGTGCACATACTGACTACCTAAATGACAATAATATATCTCCTATACACCATGGTCTCTCATTCTAAATGTGGATTAGAGACTGAACACTAAAAAATATACAAAGAGAGCTTTAATAATCAAAAACTGTTTACACTTTGAACTATAATGGTCAACCACATCTGGCCAATCTAACTTGCAATATGCATCTTAAACTTTATCCAATCCAACTCCAAGTATTGATGAAATAATCTTAATAAGTTATCTCTTCAAACTCTAGCGTCTAAGTCTAATCCATATACCACCTATTTTGGAACAATAGCATAAGACATATTCATAATGAATCACATATTACCATAGCAAAACAACTGTAGATCTAGTTTTGAAGATCTCAATCTAAGTATGTTATTGAGATTTTTAAATAGTAGTATTGTTACTACTTAGAGATGAAAGTTTATTGAAGTCCATTCAACTCTCCAAACCAGATCTTTTTTTTTTAATGTACTGGAAAGTGAAAGATAGTGTTATTCAACAAATTTAAGCGAAAGGACATGAAACCTTTATATGATTAGTCTCTTCATTTGTAATTGTACTACCAATAAAGAGTTGGATCTTTCCAAGACATTCTTGGTCATCATGGAACATGAGCCACCTCCAAACTTTGTCACTCTGCATGGTCAGATAATCAAAAAAAGTAGTATATGAATAGTATGAGAGACAACAGCATAACTACAAGAGATTTGATATCAGAATTTGCAATCATAGGCTAGGATGCTCAAGAATTTGAAGGCTCAATATATACCAGAAGAAAAGGTTGAATAAACATCCACATCAAAGTATATCCTACAAACTAGAACCATTATTTAAAGTAGGACATCTCACTTTTTGAACAAAGTTTTACGTGAACTTATAGGTAAAAACTCTAATAATTTAAGTGTTCTTTGGAATAATCCCCTAAGCTAAGTCATGAACAATGTTAGGTCAACAAGTGAAGCTACTTTTCTCCCAAAATTATGCACTCAAAAGCTAGTAATGGGTTAAAAATGACAAACTCTGGTCACCCAAGTTCATCCACTTCTTTTGGGACATCGGGTGTTACTAATTATAAAGGATTAAAGAAACAAACCATTCAAAGTTTGTCGAAAATACCATGATTGCTGTCTAACAGCACTAACTTATAGGCATAACCAAATAAAGCAGTTATTTAAAAATGAAGCAAGATACTAAAACACACGCTGCTTACAAACCTCATTTAACAAACACTCTCATAGGGGAATTTCAAGGATCTCATCATGTAAGACCATTAGGCATTTTCTGCACCAAGTATTGCAACATTGAGATAGACTATTGTGTTTGCATATCTTTTTTCTCTCAATGATATAACCCCATTATGATATTTCACTCTTATGTTGCCCATAAATAAAACTATAATAAGACATTATTAAAAGCCACTCTTTGCAACTTGAGATTTGTTGTTCCAAAGATCTAGAAGCTTCTTTCACACTTGTAGAAATAATCAATATTGACAAATCATCACAAGACAGAAAGTTCACTTATAGTATTTCAATTCTCAAATTGGAAACACATGTCAATCCATAAATATCCAGCAAGCATAACATGAGCAGAAAGTCAATTGCCCCAGACAAACAAATACCTTCCCACCAATGCGAAACAACTCTGCAAGATCATGGAACTGCCCATGAATATCACTACAAGTTGTAACAAGGCTTTTAACATGCTACAGTCTAAAATACCAAACAATAAGCTAAAACTTTCAACTTTGGTCCATAGAGCATAAGCTGAAAAACCTGACAATGCATAAATTTCATACAACGGAAAGAAGCTACGGGAGGAAGTAATAGTAGTTTTATTACACCAGCCACCTAACTCATTAAAAGATCTTAAATCTCTTTCAAGGTTTTACAAGTCATAGAAGTACTGCACCAACAATCATTACCATAATGCAATTTACCAATTGAAATCTCCAGTATCCTGTGAAAAATATACTCATTGCATAAGAATTGTTTCTAAAAAAGTAACATACGGATTATATGTTGTAACAAAACTAAAATTTAGAATAAAAATATCAACCTTTTAATCTCAACCACCAAAGTCCCCCACAAAAGTTAAAGGATGTAGCCACAAAGGCTTCTACAACCTAAAACAGATTGTCCACGGAAAGACAAGAGGAAAATAAAAAGACAATAGAATCCCAAACTTCAAAAACTTCTTGACTAGGATAAACAACAAGTCAAGTAATTCCCCAACAATAAACGCAAAGGAACTAATAGAAACTATTTACATGGTTTTCCCTAATCCTTAACTCCTGACGTCAATCTTTTATTCTTAAATTAGCTTACATAATATTCTTGTTCCTTGGGATTGAGAGTATAATCAAAACAACTTAATTGATGCAACATTAAGTCAATATATTAAAAAAGTCAAAATGCAAACTTATATTGTGGATGAATGCAGACAGCACATCCACCTGGAACATAATTAATAAACATAATTAGATACTCAATGAAATATTAGACAACCAAAAGTGCATTTTGCTACTCCCAAATCAATATATTTCCATTTGTCAAACTTATATGGTTAAACAAAAATGATTTAAGAGAGTGGAGAAAATAAATTGGACTCTGCCACTGGGAGTCGACCTGAAGAATCTGCTGCCCGACTTCGTTTCGTCCAGAAAATCTACACCATGACCATGGTATCATCATTCAAGCTGCTCTAGCCGTGCTCCTCCGAATGACTGATCATCACTTTAGACTCGTGAGCTCGCAGGGCTCATAGGATGGGACCGAAAAGGAAAGCTTTTCTCTTCTTTTCATTGGTGGGTTGGAGAAATGTTCACGATGTCAGTCAGTGGAAGCAAGCAGCCAATAGGCTGTAAAAAAGACCTCCTTTATGGTTCAAGGTGCTTGATTGGTAACAAGTGGGGCAAGAAATCTAAAGAATAATCCCACCATTTTTGCTAAGCACGAATTGCAAAGGAGTGCTCAGATTTTACCATTGACGTCAAGGGGTTACAACTGGGCGACACAACAAAGGTGACCTGGAAATGGCATCTATCCGAAGATCGGAATGAGGAAGAGAAAATGGAAAGACCGAGTAGTTTTCTCTACGATACTACCCTAAAGACCGGCCTCAAAATAAAAACTAAAATTCCGCTCGTCTTTCAAATCCAAACCAGGTGAAGTAATGCTACCAAGAACTTTAAAAAATTGTGAAACATCATGGTCATATACCACACGTATCCCACACTGCTTTACTTCCACATGGGAGTAACTTGTTCCAAGTGAAGTCTCAAGGTAGCGACATTTATCCAAATCCATCCCATTATTCTCGAACAACTCTACTGGTATATATGCCCAAAATCCATTTTGGCAAACAAAAGGGACTTCAGGGACACGAAAGACCAAGTATCAAAGAACTGAAATCGCCAAACAAACTCGGGTAACATGGGATTATCGCCTTGAGAAATGCTAAAATTTGAATTTTCATCCTCATGAACTTGATAAGCAGCAAACAAGGCAACTGCCCTAATCCATTCTTTTGAATCCAAGTCTACACGACTGGTGCTTTTATAGTTCAACAAGTCTGGAGTTTCAGATCCCGTTGTAGGGCCCCATGCAAACATATCTCCCCGAGAATAACTGTACCACTGAAAACGAAAAAAAAAAAAAAAGAGGGGGAGAGAGAGAAAGAGAGAGATGTGAACTGATGCATTCTATTGTTTTATAACACAAGAGAGGTTTTAAAAAAGAAGAGTAGCTTACCTTATTGCTACGTAAAAGATATCGTGGATTTGGTTGCAAGATCTTATAAGGTATTCCATCGTACTCATGGCCAGTATTCGTGGCCATAGAAAACCAAAGGCTGCTGCATAATTGGAGCGCCCTCATGCCGGTATGATAACAACCTATCTCCAGCGATGGACAATATTTTATATTCAACACCGTTAGGCTTAACGGGAGTTTTGGCAATGTCGAAAGCTGAAAACATTGCCACAACGAAAGTCTCTGAAGTCTTGAAGACAACCGTAAGTTATCTGGTAATGTCGTGAAATTATTTCCAGATAAACACATAAAATGAGTGCAGAATAAGAAACCAAAACCATTGCAGATCGTTTCATCCAACAGCTTGCAACGTCCCAGATCCAATGATATAGAACTTAAACCAAGAGGTGGAGATGTGAACAATGATTGAAGGCGCTCACAATTTCCTAGGTCAAGATAAGCAAGATGGGAAAGTTGACAAACGCCTTCCTGTATTTTTGTAAATTTGTTGCCAGCAAGATCTAAGTTTCTAAGTAAAGGTAAATAACTGATAGCAGGAATTTCTCCATCTAATAGGTTTCGATAACTCAAGTTTAAATCTTCTAAACGGCTTAAACTTGATAACCAATAAAGAGAGGAAATGTTATGAGAATGCATGTCAACAAATTGACAAAACTGCCCCTCGAATCCATTTATATCAAGATTTATGAGGGATGATAAACTTTCCATCCACCATAGTGGCACTTTAATGCAAGTTGATCGCAATTTGAGGCTCCTTAAAGAAGTGATACTATCCACATTCTTTGGTTGATTCTCAAGTCTTGAACAGCAATCAAGATCAAGCTCTTTAGGAGATTCCCAACATATTTTTTCTAGAAGTCTCTTAATACATATGCAACCACATAGGTCCAAGCATAAAAGCTTTTTGAGAGTTCCAAGGGATGAATGAATCTTCCTCAAATTAGAACAACAGCTAAATTTGAGTGTCTCAAGATTTGGAACTCCACTCAAATCTTCTATCTTTGTCAAGTTTCCTGATGAGAAGAGGTCAATGTGCTTCAACCTATCAAAAGTCTACCAAAAAAAAATATAAAGTTAAAGAAAATAATATCAAAAATTAAAAATTAAAAGGATAAAAGAAAATTTCAAAAATCTTACCTTTCTTACCAATTTTAGTATTTTTATATTACTCTTTGGCAAATAAAGCTTAACAAGACTGTTTAGTTGAGAGCTAGTAGGCAAAGATTTCAAAGGAAATAAATGCCATTCTATAACTCGTAACTCATTGGACAAAACTAATTTTGAAGGATTTCCAACCCATTTTAACTCATTTTTTAGAGAAAGTGTGGATATAATAAGCACTTTCAACTTTCTCATTTTTGAGAAAGCTTCAATATTTAAATGTTGATTATCAGGGGTTAAATCTTTGGCGGAAAAGGAAAATACAATTCCTTCAATTGCGTCAATTCCCTACAAAGTAAGAAAAATAAAATTGCAATTAGAAGATGTTCACAAATTTATAAAAATGATAACAAGTCTACCCTCCTATGCTTACATCAAACTGAAATACTTACAGAATTATTCTTCACTATATGAAAGAAATCTTTTTCGCACCACAATCTACTTCTATTACCAGGCTCCATCGAGGACAGTTGATAAATGCTTTGTTGACCTATTTTTCTTAACAAATCATGCATCCAAATTGTCCCTTTTTGTGAGATCTTGATGAGGGATTTGTTTTTGAGAACTTCAAAATGGAATTCTGGATGGTAATTAAGACTTTCAAAGATAGGTTGAATTTCCATACTTGACATTCCATTGAAAAAGCATGCAATATCTAAATAAATTTCTTTTTCCACATCCTCCAAACTATCATAACTTATTTTAAGTTTACCCAAAACATCATTACCAGGACATGCTTCTAAAACATTAAGGGCACTAGTCCACACACCAATTTCCATTCCAAACAAGAAAGAACCAATAACTTCCAAGGCTAGAGGGAGGCCTTCAACTAGTCTTATGATATCCGTTGACAGCTGTGCAAAACTCTCTTTTGGATAGGATTTCTTGAATGCTTTTTGACAAAAGAGTTGCAATGCATCTTCATATTCCAATGGTAAAACTTCATAAATCTTACTCACAATTTGCTTCCAAAACTGACAATCTCTACCTGTGAGGACTATTCTACTCCTTTTGCCAAACAAATTAAGTTTCCCTATTAATACTTCTAATTGCTCATGATTCACATCATCCAAAACAATAAAGACCTTTTTACTGCATAATCTCTCCCTTAACACGTCAGTTCCACGATAAAAATTCCATATTTTCATGTTATTTTCCCTCAAGATATCATGGATAATTTGTTCTTGCAGCTCTTCTATACTGCAACTTCCATTATTGTTGCTGCAACAAATAAAACAACTAGCATCAAAATAACAATGAACAATGTCATAGAGGGCTTTAGCCAATATTGTTTTACCAATACCCCCCATTCCATGAATTCCTATACACCTAACATCATCAATTTCCAAACGGAGTAAGGAAACCAATTGCTCGACTCGGGATTCTATGCCGACACGACCTTCAAAAGCTTTTGATGGGTTGCCTCGCAACCCACATAGTATCTTCGTGGTGATTTCACGAACGATGGCTGCTTCAGGGCTGGGAAAAAAGTTAAAAATTAAAATTAAATAAAATTAAGTATGTTTAAAGTTTCACGCGTAAATTAAGCAAAACTTGACAAAGAGGTTCGTGGAAAAGCCAATCAAGCTTATTACATCAACAATACCTATCTTCATGTACATGCCATCCGGAGATATTAGCAACTTTTGTCAAGGCGGCTCTCCATGCGTCCCTGTGCTCTTCATCAACATTTGGATCTTTGCTATGTTTATCGAAAGCCTGTGCAAAAATATCATTTTGCTTCCGTACGTAAGAGGGATCTACAGGATAGAAAACAGGCAAAACTGTTAGCCCAGTCTTCTCCCAACAATCCACAATGGTGTTCAACTCTTTTAGGCACCATGTAGAGTGTGCAAAGGTCTTTGAAATGACAACAACCGCATATTGAGATTTTTTGATTGCCTCAAAGAGTTCTTCATTAGAGCTTCCTTTCTCCAGCTTTTTATCGTCCTTGAAGATGATAAAGCCACTTTGCTCAAAAGCGGCATAAAGATAATCCGTAAAACCATAACGAGTGTCTTCACCACGGAAACTGATGAAAACATCGTAAGTTAATAGAGTTGTTGAAGAAGAAGAAGAAAGAGATGAGGATGAAGGGGATCTCTGAGTGCTGAAGGCCATCACTGGAGGATATTCACAGGCTGGTTTAGTATATGGCTAATCTGCAGGATTCGAGGCTCGCAAACTTGTGTGGTATAATAAGACTCGCCAGAATGGGTTTCGCTGTATGCAATTGAAAATTGGGCAAGAAATATAAACAATATTCCTACTTATTGCGGTTGTCGTTTATAAAACTTTTCAACGAGGGCGACATGACTCATCTCGGATTTTCTTAACTAAGAAGAAAAGGTTATGTTGAAAAACATGGGTTATGTTTATGGCCCTATTATAATATCACATAAGTGGAAAACATATTCTCAATATAATTCTCATTCCTTGTTACAAAATATAACCATACCATCCTTTTATACATGATTTCTAATCAATAATAATAAATGACAATAAATGTGATAGTTGGTAGAAAATTTTAGAGCTATTGATATGTAGATCTAAGCCATGTAGAGAATCTTGGACAATAATTTCTAGCCATCTCCATGCATATAATTCCCTTATTTCTTCATATCTAACAGGTTCTGTTCACACTGTTCGGTAATATGGGTCTTTCACTGTGACCTCGGCTTGAGGCGAAGCATATTCCTCTCCTGTTTACCGAGAAATTATAGTGATGAAGGGACACGCATAAAAATGAATAACTAGAATAGAGATAGACTGGAAGTATGATATATTTGCAGACTTCGAGACTCATGAGTTTACTTAATTAATAATAAGGCTTTGAAATTGGGTTTACAAACGATTCCTCGGCTTTCCGCTTTATGAAAAACTGATTCCCCACTCAAATTCCATTACCGCCGGCCTTTAGACTATTCGGAGGACAACACCACGTTTTGATAGCGCCGCCCCCAACCCCCCCAACCCCACCCCTGCAAATTTCAAAAATAAGATTATGTGAAGAAAAAAGAAAGTAGAGTCTAGTGCCATATCATCACTTTCCAAACGAATTTCCAAGTAGCTCCTTTTCTTTGGGCAAAATTACATTCAACCGTCGTTTGATGTGAGAACAACGCATCACAAGGTAAGCAAGCAAGACAAAGAAAAGGAAAATTATAGTTGCATTCATTGTCATAACGTTCATACACCTTTTCAATCAATCAACTTTTTGAAAAGTGGGCAAGAAGAGTGATGATATTTGCTTTTGCATGTTTCATCGAAGTTGTAATGTAAAAAGTATTACAAGAGTGTTCATATTTACAAGTTGACTGCGTTGTGAAAAGGCTTCTGTTTTGTAACATAAGGTCAATTCTTATCTTGAACACTTCCTTCTTCATAATACGCCTCCATATTCACGCGTATATCATACGCCTTAGCCTCACAAGCATATTCTTGTATCCTTTATCAAAAAATTGTGAGCGACGCGTAGAAATCACTAAAAAGCAAAGTGGAGAAATTCTAGCCTTTGTCTATGGAGTTTGTCTTATCAAATTAAGCATGAAAGATATTTGTCTTCCTTCCAGATCAAAATATTCATAGCAATTTTTAAATTCCTTGTGAAAAATTGGTGAGCATGGGGAAATTCGGACATTGTATTGCAGAAGAAACTAGTAAACTCTTCACAAATAATCATATCAATTAAGTTATTTGGTTTATAATTTTTATAAAAAAAAATTGATATGAGTGACTACATAATTTCATTAATATGTTATCAAAACTATTGCTTTGTGACATATTCCACAATATACAAGTAGTTGTCAAATTTAATTTTGGTTTTCAGTGGTCACAATGTTTATAAAACCTCTTCAATCAACCTTTCTATGCATTAGCCTACTTTTTGTCTTTTTTTATCAGCTCTTATCCCCACTAATGTCTTGACAGTCGAGTGTGTGAGTTTGAATATATACTTTTAAAAATAAATACATAAAAGACAATCCACTAGAACAAGAAGTAACATTAATTCAAATACATGTTATACAAATTATTGTTAGACCATTATGGAGAAAGATTTGGCTTTAAATTATAAATGAAAAATTGATGGGAATTTGAAATTTCAAAGTTGCATGCCTAAAAAAAAACACAAGATGATGTGATTATTTAAGTTTGGTCTTTAAATTGAGTGGGTGTTGCCATGACCTTCCTCTCAACTTTCCATACCTTTCCTCCACAAACAATTACAATTAGTATTGCAAGTTTCCCAAACAAGGTTATTGGAAAAGCAAAGAAAATAAAGTCTAGTGACATATCACTAATATCCTATTGAAACGGTAGTCCCACACCGGGGCGAAGGACTCCTGCTTTGCACCTTATAAAGGTGCCGGTTGCCCCACTGAACATCAAGTTCTTAGTTTTCTCTAACTAGAGCTTGTATTTCAACATGGTATCGGAGCCAGGACTCTCTAAACCGGGTGGGCCCCCCATTATATATGGGGCTCACACGGATAGATCCGTTATTCGTCTGCGGGGGAGTATTGAAACAGTAGTCCCACACCGGGGCGAGGGACTCCTGCTTTGCACCTTATAAAGGTGCCGGTTGCCCCACTGAACACCAAGTTCTTGGTTTTCTCTAACTGGACCTTGTATTTCAACATATCCAAAAAAAATTCCAAAGTCCTTTTCTTGGAAATAATTACATTTTATAGTTGTTTGATGCAAGAGTAACTCATAATGAGGTAAGCAAAGACAAAAGAAAGGAAAACTATTTACTCAACCTGTCATAAAACCTTTCTAATTACTCAACTTTTTTAAAAGGTGGACAAGGAAAGGATTTCAGGTTGGATAAAGTTTTGTTCATATTTGCTTTCCGATGTGCCTCGAAGATTTGATGTAAAAAATACATATTACAGTTTGGTTGCATTAGAAGCAGAGACGCTTCTGGCTTGTAACTCGGAGTCACTCTTAAAAAGCAGAACTAAGAAATTCTTGCTTCCATTTATGGCACCCGTATTATTGAATCAAGCATGCGAGATATCAAAATGTTCAAAGGACCTTTCAAATCCCCCTGCGAAAAACTGGTTACATGGGAAAAATTCAAGGTTGCACTGCAAAAGAGAGACAGTAGGGGCAGGAAAAAGTTTGGCCTTCAAATTATGTTGATCGGGTTGCCATTTATCTCCGTCCTTATTTTAGGTAGCTTCTCTCTATAGATAAGGATATTAATTATGTTATTAATTTTTATTCCATAAAAAGTAAATTAATATTAATAATCATATAACGCTGTTATTATGTTATTAAAACTGTTGTCTTATGTATATTCTAAAATATACAAGTAATTGTTAAATTTAACTTAACTTTACAGTCATAATTAATTTTATTAATATAATATTACACGAAGATAAACATAGTTGAAATCCCTCAAACAATGTATAGTTGCGGTTTAAGAGAAATTTCCAAGCCCTGCAAAAGGTCGAAATTCCAAGTCTATTACTTTACATGGGAGGACCCCATGCCCTCGTGCCCTGACAAGGCAAAGTCTAATTCGCATTGCACCGTGAGTCGCGGACGTGAATTCATCATTCCAATCAATCAGCTTTATAAAAAGATGGGCTTTTGCATGTTCCATGGAATCCAATGTTCGTGGGTCGTCGTTGTCGCCTGAAAAGCAGAGACTTGGTCCTTGCGACCCTAAATCAGACGCTTCTTTGCGATAGCGGGTGAAGAGGTTCGTTTGCTATTCATTGAGAATCCGTCTGAACAATTTGACAATTCTCTGCGCACTGTCCCCTCGCCAATTTTACCAACATTCCCGATCATCCACTGTGCATTGACTTTCTTTTCTTAATTTCCTTCCACTTACACCCGAATGATTTCTCCCTCAAAATCATAATAATATCTATTGTACCATACTCGATTTTCCTTCCTGTCTTTCTGCAACAAGACATCAAAAACCTTGTTATGTTCATAGTTAACATTTTCCCCTCAAGACCCATGAAAAGCTGCTTCTGCTTGGCGAAGATTATTGCTAAATAATGGACAACAATGATCTTTCTTCACTAGTTTCCTTCCACTTACACCCGAATGATTTCTCCCTCAAAATCATAATAATATCTATTGTACCATACTCGATTTTCCTTCCTGTCTTTCTGCAACAAGACATCAAAAACCTTGTTATGTTCATAGTTACCATTTTCCCCTCAAGAACCATGAAAAGCTGCTTCTGCTTGGCGAAGATTATTGCTAAATAATGGACAACAATGATCTTTCTTCACTAGTTTTCTTGCATTAAGCACCATATACTCATGACTTCAAGTTTCAGAGCAATTGCAGGTAAAAGATGATCCACATTTTTTTTAGCCATAATCGTTATGAAGTAACTGGTGTAATGCGCAACCTTAGGACTTACCTCTTGTCTGGTCAAAATTTTCTCACTTCGAGCATTTATTACAGGTACAAGTTGCCCATTCACAAGTCCTTAGCAGTCTTATTTTAGCCACATTCATGACATGTGAAAGGCACTTGCAACGAAAGCCAAGGTACTAGAAGATGTTTAAGGGTTGAAGTATCATTAGTAAGTTGAAAATTTACAATTGTTTAGCACCTCAGCTTAGTATATGTCTCAGAAACATCACAAGAGTCTGCAAGTTCAGTCAATGACCACTTCCAAGGTCCATTCAATCTCAAGTTCCGGGAACCAAAATGCTATGCACGCATTACTGCTTGTCAAAAGACTGTGAAAGTAGGGCAAAAATTTGCTCTTTCATTGACCCTAATGATAATGTATTACAAACGGGTTATTGGTCTCGTGGTGAGTGAAAACTGAAACTATACATTCGTTTATATAAGCAAATAAAAACCGAGCTGGGGTCGGTGTAGAAGCTGCTGCTGTCCAATCTCCCACGATGCACGCCTCTTGCCGTGTTGAGGTGAGTTTACAGCAGCTACTTGAGTGCTGCTGTGGGCGGCCGTAGGTGCTGTGTGCTTCTTACAGTAGCTACTGTTTAGCTGATGTGAGCTAATGTGGCAGCCAATAACGTGGCTGGTCCTCAAACCACATATCCGAACATCCCCCCTCAAGTTGAAGGTCGATAAGAATTAATGACGTTCAACTTGCCAAGGAGATGTGTATGCTGATTTGCTCCTAGAGCCTTCGTGAAGACATCTGCTGGCTTATCTCTGGTTCCCACATGTTGTGTTCTAATAAGGCTACGCTTTATCTTTTCTCTGATGAAATGGCAATCAACGTTTATGTGTTTAGTATGCTGATACACCATAGGGTTTGCTGATAGCTCTATCGTTGCCTTGTTATCACAATGTAAAGTTATTGGTCGTGGGACTTCAATCCCCATGTCTCCCAAAAGGCCTAATAGCCAAATGATTTAACATGATGTATAGGTCATTACTTTATACTCTGCTTTTGTGGAAGATAAGGATATTACTCCCTATTTCTTACTCTTCCAGGAAATAAGGGCTTCTCCAAGTATGATTCAAAACCAGTAACTGACTTTCTCTCAACCTTACATGTTACGTAATCTGAATCACAATATGCCCTCATCTTATAACCTCTTGAGGCAAGAATGAATAAACCAGTGCCTGGGCAGCTCTTGAGATACTTGACAAGTCTGATGGCTGCTTCCCAATGTGATTTCTTAGGTGAATGCATGAATTAGGCTAAATTATGAACAGTGTAAGAGATGTCAGGTCTGGTGACAATGAGATAGTTCAGCTTTCCAATGAGCTACTGATATTTGAGTGGTTCACTCAGTAGTGGATCATCATCTCGAGGCACTGTTGCTACCTAATCATGTTTAAAAGTAGTCAACAACAAGTTGGTGTCCATAGGGTTATCCACTGGTTTGCTACCCTCAAGTCCCATCTCATCTATCATCTCGAGAATGTACTTGCATTGACTCATATGGATTCCTTTGTCACTTTTAAGGACCTTAATCCCAAGAAAAAACTTGAGATCTCCCAAGTCCTTAATATGGAAGACAGAGTGTAGATGTGCTTTTAACTCTAGTATCCCCTCTATGTCACTGCCTATAATAAGTATATCATTAACATAAATCATAAAGATGACAATGAGATTACCTTTTTTGCAAACAAATAATGAGGTGTCGTGCATAGAATCCTTATAACCGGCTGTGAGGAGGGCTTCTGTGAATTTTTCATACCACTATCTTGCTGCCTGTTTGAGCCCATAGATAGACTTCTTTAGTCTACAAACTTTCCCACTATTCTTTGCTAGATCACCTGGTGGGGTTTCATGTAAACCTCTTCATCCAGATCCCCTTGCAAAAAGGTGTTGTTTACATCCATTTGATGAATGTCCCAGTGATTCTGAGCTGCCAAAGATAGGGCGCACCTAATCGTGATGTGTTTCACCACTGGTGCAAAGATCTCATGATAATCTACTCCTTCTTTATAACTGTATCCTTTTGCCACCAATCTTGCCTTGTACCTTTCTATTGTACCATCAGCTTTATGTTTGAGCTTGTACATCCATTTACAACCGATGGGTTTTCTCCCTTGAGGTAAGTCCACTAGTTCCCATGTATCATTTGCCTCCAATGCTTTTATCTCTTGATCCATGGCTTCTTGCCATCTAGGATTGCCAACTGCCTCATGATGATGCATTGGCTCAATATCAGCCAATATGGATGCAATAAAGTGTTGGTTATCTAATGGCAGATGGTCATATGATATGTAGGTCGAAAGTGGGTAGGCCGATGATTCTGTTTCTGCTGTATGAATGGTAGGGCATACATAATCTTTTGACCATAAAGGAGATATGGTGTTCCTAGTGGGACGTTAGGAGGCCATCTTTGGTTGTGTTTCAGGTGACGTATTTGGTGTGGGCAAGGTATCATCATTTAGAATATGTCAAGTGGCTCTGCTGAGGGTGGTAATGGTATAGGTGTACTGGCTGATTCTAGTGAAGGAATTATGTCTGAATGATGTTCTCTTGAATCAGTAGGAGTAGGTAGTGGGTAGGTCGAGTCAGAAGGTTATGAAGAATCATGCATCCTTAGAGCCTCTGAAGCGAGCTCTGTCAAAGGTACCTGCATGATAGGATGAGATTTGGCCCCTACTTGTGAAAAAGGGAAAGTGCCCTCATGGAATTTCATATCCCTACTCACAAAAAATCTGTCCTTCTCAGGGTCATATAATCTATAACCCTTCTGACCTTAAGCATATCCCATGAAGATGCTAGTTATTGCTCGGGGGGAGAACTTGTCTTTTGGTCCTATGGTGGTGGCATGACATAAGCATCCAAAAATGCGCAAGTGTGAGAACTTTGGTGATTTGCCAAAAAGTTTCTCAAAAGGTGTGATTCCATGCAAGACTGTGGATGGCATCTTATTGATAAGATAGGTTGCCATGAGTACATACTCCCCCCAGAATTTGTCGGGCATTGAGCTATGAAATTTCAGAACTCGTACAACATCCAAAATGTGTCGATGTTTGTGCTCAACTACACCATTTTGTTGTGGTGTGTGTACACATGAACTCTTGTGTTTGATGCCACGTGAGGTGAACAATTGTTTTGTGTGTTGATTGAAGAAGTCAAGTGCGTTGTCGGTTCTAACGCATTTAACTTCTGTGTCAAACTGGTTCTTTACTAGAGTGAGAAATTCCTCTAGTTGTGCATAGGTTTCACTCTTAAATTTCATTAGGAACATCCAAGTTCCTCATGAAAAATCATCGACTAGGGTGAGAAAATATCGCGACCCATCATGATTAGGGATTCTGTATGAAACACACAAAATTCAGCATAAAATATGATGCGGCATCTATTTTCATGGCAAAATTTCGAAGCAGATATGAGATTGAATTTGAAATCAGGGGAATAAAGTACAGTGTTCAGTTTCAGGGTTTTGGATATGTTTGTGTTCCCAATATGTGTAACCAATGCACTATCACCATTTGGAAATTTAACTTTCATAGATTTAGAAGCACAAGGTATAATTGAATTTAAGCATGGCAAGTTTGCAGAAATATGGTCACTAGCACCAGAATCAATTATCCAACATTGATTAGGAAAGTGTGACGTACTTGCCAAATAGGCTTAACTATCCTGATTGGTGTTCAGGAATTGCATGAATTTCTGATAATCAGTCTTGGTGATGAAGATGTGATCCGAATCCTCCGTCACCAGATTGGCCTTGGCTTCTTCTCTGTAATTTTTGTGTCCTGGTGGATAACCATGGAGTCTATAACATTCTTTTTTCTCATGGCCATACCCTTTGCAATATTCACATTGCGGTCCCACCAGATGGTAGCATTCTTCCCTTTTATGCCCTTTTCTTCCACAAAGGGCACAAGTGTCATTTTGCCCCCCTTAAACGACCTGTCGTTTCGCGCTGCTTTAAGCGTAAACGACATGTCGTTTTCTGCAAGTCTCATAAATGGCGCATCATTCGCAACTGGTCATTCAGCGCCTGAGGAAGTCGTCCCCATAGGTGTGGTCGCCGCAATAGCCCTTGACCCACCTCTTGGGTTTTTTGCTATGACCCGACCTTTCGCCGCAACAAAGGGGAATTCGCCGATTGTCTTCCCCGACGAGCTCCAGCGATTCTCCACCTTGCAGAGGATGGAATAAGCCTATAAAAGATCCAAAGGAGGTTGCATAAACAAGATTTGCTCTCGAATCGGCAAAAAGTAGTCATCTAAGCCTTGAACGAACTGAAAGAATTTCATCTCCTCTTCGTGTTCTTGCCATTCTTCGAAGGAGGCCATTCGGGGCCTTTTTAGCTCAATCAGGGAGTTAAACTCATTCCAGAGTTGCTTCAATTGGCTGAAATAGGTCGAAATCGACTCTCCCTCTTGCCGAATCGTGCACAGCTTGGTGGTTAGGTCGAAAACCCTAGAATGGTTGACTTATTGGTACCGGCTGTTGAGTTCCGACCACATTTCGGCCGCTATTTTGGTGTAGAGAAGGCCGTTGTGGAGGTTCGCACTGATCGAATTCAAGATCCACCCATGGCAGAGGTCATTGCACCGATTCCACTATTTTCGGGTCGGTGAGTTGGGTTCCGGCGCGTTGTAGGACCCATCGACGAACATGAATTTATTCTTGATTGAGAGCGCGATCATCATCGTCTCGCTCCAGGCTGTATAATTCGCGGTTCCGTCGAGCTTAATCGCCATCAGTGACGTCGAATTTGTATCTCCGGGCGGCAGATAGAAGGGATCGGAGTAATCTAGGATTTGGACCTTATTTCCCCTTCCTGATGCGGCAGAGTGGGCGGAGGAGCACGGCGATAGGTGTGAAGCCCTATTTGCTCTCCTCTGCTTCAACCGTGTGGTGGCACATACGGCAGCATGGAGGATTCTGCCATGCTGGTGGCCAGAGAAGGGTTGGGTTGAAACAACGTCGTCCGAGAAGGGAAACGGTGTTATTGCTAAGGTTGTACAGCAGCTTTGCTTAAGTGAAGCATCGTTGTTTTGGGGTTGTTTATCCCGAATAACCAACGATGTCGTTCCACTAAAACAAAAAGATGATGATACGTCGTCGTTTTGATTGTCGTCTTATTTGAATAGATGAGTGAATCAAAACTACGCCGTTTTGGTTTAGGTCGCAGCAACAAACGCAGCATCGAGTCGAGGTGCAGTCCGAGTTGGAGCAGAAAGTGTCGGAGGGCATTTTCTGAGTTGTTTTTGACCGAAATTTAGCCAGAGAACTCCGATTTGTGGGTTTTGAGCGGAAGCGATTTGAATCGGATAAAAACAAACAAGTTTTAAGCTCAATTCGTAAAAAACACAGTGAAGAGAACTTGAGCTCTCTATACCATGTCAAAAAACTGTGAAAGTAGGGCAAAAATTTGTTCTTTCATTGACCCTAATGATAATCTATTACAAACGGATTATTGGTCCCATGGTGAGTGAAAACTGAAACTATACATTCGTTTATATAAGCAAATAAAAACCGAGCTGGGGTCGGTGTAGAAGCTGCTGCTATCCAATCTCCCATGATGCACGCCTCTTGCCGTGTTGAGGTGAGTTTACAGCAACTACTTGAGTGCTGCTATGGGCGGCCGTAGGTGCTGTGCGTTTCTTACAGCAGCTGCTTCAGTAGCTGCTGTCTAGTTGATGTGAGCTGATGTGAGCTGATGTGGCAGCCACTAACATGGCTGCTCCTCAAACCACATATCCGAACACTGGTTCTAACAATAAATCATGATTTCTCCAGTCCAACTACACATATGGATGAAATAATCTGAATAGATTTTCCCTCTGAACTCCAAGCATCTAAATCTGATCCACATACTACCTATTTTGGAACAATGACACAAGACACATTCATAATGAATCACATCTTACTATAACAAAACATCTTTAGATCTAATTGTGAAGATCTCAATCTAAGTACGTTTTTGAGCTTTTTAAAAGAAGTATCAAATAACATATAAACTAGAAATAGTATTGTTAAATGGTCATAGATGAAAAGTTATCAAAGTACATTAAATTTCCCAGACCAAGTCTTTTCTTTTGAACATGCTGGAAAGTGAAAGATAATGGTGTCCAGCTGGTTTGAGTGGAAGGACGTGTAACCTTTATAAGATTGGTCTTTTCGTTTGTAATTGTACTACCAATAAAGAGCTGGATCTTGTCAATACATTCTTGATCACTATGGAATGTGGACCTCCACCGAACTTTGTCACTCTGCACAGTCAGGCAATCATATCAAATGGTTTATGGATAGATGAGAGACAATACCTTTAATTATAAAAGACCTGATATTGAAAGATGGAGGAAATATACATTCATGGGACTTACCAGAAGATGTGCATTTCTACCCCCGAGCCAAGAAATTGAAGAGTGACTCCTTTACACGCAACCAAGACCCTCTAGAGCATTCCTTATCCGTTTTTGGGCAACAGAAATATATCCCAAAGTTATATTCTGATTTTCTTCAACATGAGGCCTTCGATAAAATCTTTAAAGCTGCACCTTTTAGGTATAAACATACCCCCGATCACAGACCGAATGTAGCTCTACCTCATTTAGATAGGAGTGATCATTGGGGAGCGTCTTATGATATTTTCAAGGTAGGCTCTGATCCTCTGCCATCAAATCCTACCTAGAAAAATAGATTCACTCCAGAATCTGATCAATCCTCTTTGAATGAATGGAAATGGGAAGGAACCATTGCAAAGGGAAGAAATCTTGTCTGTCGTTAATAACTCTATTTTTATAGAGTTATTTGACCTATTTTTAGGCAATAAGCAATGCAATGCTTATGAGAAAATATTTGAATTCCTCTTTATTTACCTAAATTTATCTTGTTTATGTAGCACAAAGAGGCAAGGAGAAAATGAATGAACATAGAGAACCTGATGCTTATTGTGTGGCAAAATCGGCTTTGGATGATTGTTATTAGATTTTCTATTGTTATTGAGTTTTCTATTTATTTAGAAAACTCAGTCATGTTAGGAATTCAAATCCTAATTAATTTAGAAGTTCAAAACTCAATTGTTTTATATCTTTAAAACCCAATTTTACTAGGATAGGAGGTAGGTCTAAACCTAAACCCTATTTAAGAGAAGAGAAGAGGCAAAAGAATGGAGAGGAGGAAATTGAGCATAACTGAAGAAAGAGGCCAAGAATTCAAGGTTTTCTTGAAGAGAAGACAAAAAGGGTGACAGACTTCTTGTTCTTGGATTCAAGATGCCTTCTTTATTTCTTATTACCATTCTTCCTCATTATTTCTTTATGTTTTAGTTTATTTTTGTTAGAGCTACGATGTAACCTAATTATGATCGTATGAATCTTATGATTATTATATTTTGTAAGATATTTTATTTATGTGAAGTTACATATTACGGAGTTTAATGCTTTTAGGTGATTAGCTACCACTTAGATGACTTGATTGCATTTGGTTTGTTTCAATTTACATATAGAGATATAGTGAATTAATGAACTAAGTATGTTTGCTATACCTAGACATAGGATAGTAAATAAATTAGGAAGTTCCGCCATCACATATATATTGTCTCTCTTGCAAGCATAAATAATCAATATTAATACCTAGTAATTATGGTGAAATCGGATGCTCTAACATATTTCTTGTATTTAGTTTTCTTAGACTTAGTTAGTTAATCTATCATTTTTCAATTTGGTTTGCTAGATAAATTCTAGGACTTATTCACCGTTGGTAATTAATTGGTCTAGTAATCACCAATCTTTGTGGGACGATATCTTTCTTATCATTATATTACTTGTTCAACATGTTCACTTGCATATAAAATTCACCGAACAGTCGTGCTCGCTGCTTTCCTATCGGAACAGTCCTCGACATCATGATGTAAGTAGCAAATCAATGTTCTTAATCAGAACTGTGTGGATTTATTGTTAATTATTGATAAACTTTAAATAGAAGTGAGGATGTGAAAAGCGCATGAAGTGGACTCTTAATTCTTCTCTTTGTGCCTTGTCAGCATCCAATTGATTACTTTCCCCTTCTTGCCGCTACTTCTTTCTCTAGTTACCAATATGCTTTTCTTCTTATTTTATCTTGGTAAAAGCCTTAGTTTCTATAATCATTTTAATACTTATTTGTTAGCATTATATGCTCATTCATGGTGCATTTTACTGCTCCATGGAAATGGAAAATGTCTATTTGGAGCTGCATGGCATTCGAGTGTTCAGTGCATATCATGGTTTTTCCATGTTTCAACCGGCATTACATACTGGTCAACGTATTATGCAATATTATATGAAATTAATTAAATGTGGACCGACTGTATTTTTTATTGGCTTACCTAGTTTCAGCTGTGCTGGATTATATACTGCACTTCAGCTCTATTAATCAATTAAAACAGGCTGGATCCAATTAAATTTAATTTCGGGACATGGTCCAACTTACTGAATTTGGAGGGAAATTATTCCATACCAGTTCCTGAGTTTAAATTTGTCAATCTCTTGTTTTGGATGCTATAGTACTCAGAGCAGTATACAGCTGATTATATTTTCTCCTCCTTTTGGCCAAGCTGTTTTGCTACTGCTGCTCTGACCCTTAAAACTAATTTTATGCTGCAGACCTGAATTCTTGGATTGCACTGCAAGGACTGGTCTAGACATGCTTTCAAAGCATTATTTTCAAGCAGCCAATGCGTGGGTTGCCTTCTTTGTACCCGAATCTGAAGCTCATATTGGATTCTATAATGAATTCATGCATTATCATGAAGAAAAACAGCGAGCAGCAGTTTCAAAGTTTGATGAAAAGACCACATTGTTTCTTGTACCCCCATCAGAGTTCTCAGAGAAAGTACTGAAAGTACCTGGGAAATTGAGTATATCTAGGGTTGTTTTGAGGTTAGATCATTCTGGTTCCAATTTTGGGTCTCTTCACTATCAAAATGAGAAGAAAAATTCAAATTTGTTGCCCATTAATGGGGATACCTCATATACAAAGCCATCAACTTCTTCAGGTACTGCATATACAGCTAGTGGTGTATCTCATTCTTACATGGAAAAAAAGCATGACTATCGACTAGGCCGGGGAAGTCCCATCTTGGGACAAAATTTCTCTTCTCCCCATCATCAGAATTCCGATGCTGGTGGTACAAATGGAGCATCACAACCTCCCAATAGCGCTGATATTCAGGAGCATCGTTCAGTCCTGCCAAATTCTCTACAAGAAACAAACTGTGGTAATTATAGAGGTATAATTGCTGGGATTTCATTATCCGGAAATAGAAATCCATCTCTTCAGGGAACCCAAACTGAAGCTTCTGTGCCACTGCCTATGGCGTCAACCCTGCCAACAGATCAAATTTCGCAGCTCGCTTCATCTCTTCTTGGTCAGCAACGTTTGTCGGGGAGCACTCCAGATATATCTATGGGTGATGAGTTTACGCAGATAAACACGATGAATGAGTCTCAAAACTCTACAAGTTCTGGGCTTTCAGCATCGCTGATTAGTCAGGATCATCAGCTGCAGCAACTGCAACAGCAGACAGGGCCTCAGCAAAGTGAATTACTGCAAAACAATAGTGCGCAGGGAGAAGCAGAAACAAATCCTCAGAAACGACTGCAAGCAACATTACAGCTGGCAGCTGCTCTTCTTCAGCAAATCCAACAAGGGAAATGATGCTGACCAACCCAGGAAACCAATATTAAGTATTACATGTCAAAGAATCTTAGGAGTTAGAAATCTTTATAACTTTCAAATAGTTTCTGGGTTGTCTTGATCAGCAGCTAACTGGCTGTAGCTTTTTTTCTTTTTTTCTTTTATGGCCATGCTTTAATTATTTATTACTTTCATTTCTACCTGACCGACCAGCGAGTATGTATGGTGATCTTATTTTTAGAACTTGAAGCTGCTAGTTTTCCTTTGTTGGGTAAACTAATGATTTACATATCCTTTTCGCTTTCTATCATGCAACATTATCATAAATAGATGTCTGATCATTATATTTAATAGTGCACAGTTTGGGTTATGAGGGTCTAGGCTGACCTACAAGTTCACCATGGGAAGCACATTAGTTTATCTTTTTATATAAGTTGTGACGTGAAAAGCTGTTTGTAAAAGGGAATAACAAGATGACTAACAGTTCCCATTTAATTTTTCCTTCACGTCTGTGCATTATTTCCAGCCGTGATGAGTATGAATTTGTATCCCTTGTTAACCCTTAAGCTCAAGCAGAATCAGTCTAGATAATCATGATCACAAACATGCAGAGATTTAACCGGCCAGGCTATATGTCACATTGGATGAATAGAAACCAGATAGTAAATTGCTGGTGCAAGGATCAGCATGATGCCTTAGATGGAGGTTGGGTTGTTCGACTTTTGAACCAGTCATATGCCATCCTGCCAGCAACTGTTTCTGCTTCGTATTATCAGACTACAATGACCAAAAGTCCCATGTCCCGGTAAAGTTACAGGCCACTGGAAATTGCAAGTGCGTACCTAGAGACTTATATGAGCAACGGAAATATAAAGGAAGAAATTTGGCAACAAGATTCGCAAAAGAGCAAATTTATTGCTGAGTTGATACAAAAAAAGAAAAAAAAAAAGGAAAAAAAATGCAACAAAACCTCTATAGAAATTGATTTACTGCTATACACTTATGCTATGAGTTGATACATGAATTTGGCGGTTGGGACTGCCAGCTGCTAAACATAGAAACAGGTTGATGGACCTGTTCCATTTGCGAGTCTCTGCAAAGAATTGACCGGGCTTCAGTTACTGAACGAGGGGGCTCAATATCTTTCTCTTGCAGAGCATTTCGTTGCAATTTCTGCATTTGGGAAGTAAAGGTATCGTCCAATATCTAGAAATCAAAAAAAACCAGCGATGATCAGTATATTTGCAAAGAAACAGTGTACATCATAGAAAACTTCAGGAACACAGCAGCAACCATAAACTCGAGCAAAGCCAAAATGCATCATGGAATTGAACATACCAAAAACTTTAAATAAATGGTGTAATTGACTCTTACCTCAATACATGATGGGACATTAGAAATTTCAGAACAATCTAATACAAACAATACATGTTGGAAATGCATTAAATTTAGAAGGTATTTAGTAAACCTCGTTCATATACTGAAATTCTCCTCACCTGTCCCATCCTGTCCCGGAGTCCACGACACATTGGTTATAGAGTCGATGAGTTATGAACTCAGCATTTGCATTCTCACGGACCTCAGCCTCTCCAACTTCTTCCTTTGTCTCCTCCAAAATCCTTTTGAGCTACATGTTTCGATTGGCTTGCATCTGACACAATCATTTTCCAATTATTATGCAGATTAGTTTTCATTTGTTGAGGCAAAGATTAGGTATACAAGAACGAAGAACAAATCCATAAAATTAGTTTTTCATGAGTACTCATGACCAAATCCTTTTATGTCATATTTTTATGGTTCTTAGCCGTGAGTAATTGTTTAATTGACCGTTAAATATAACAGTGCCTAATAAAAAGACCTTTGACTCTGGGGCAAAGTTAAGTTATTGCATTTGTGGGTAAAGCTTGCGTTGCTTATGAGCTTCCTACTATTGCCTGCACATAATTCTTGTATTTTGTTCTCCAGAGGACTGTCACTGCATTCATTTGCTCTCCAAATTGTGATTTGTTATCTCCCCCATCTGGTGGATATGATGCCCGCGACTTCAAGATATACAAAGAACTTCAATTTATATAAGTATCATGTTTCCACAAGTCAATGGCAACTTGAGAGAAATCACAACTGAAAGAACTATTGTTTTATCCCTACCCCTAAATTTGACACCATAACTAACCATCTCTCATTTCGAGTCAAATTTTGTGTATCAGCCTTGCACCATAGGATATATTGCTTCATCTTTGATTTTGAAGCCCCACTTGCATTAAGTCCATCTTCTCTCTCAACACATACTTTCACTCAAAACTTTTCTTTAATATGACACTTTGGCAGCTCTCTCTTTGGTCAATATGGCACTTCCCCTTATAATCAACTTGGATGAAACTCAAATTAATAAAATTATCCTTTTGCCCTTACATATGCTTTCATCATTGATTTTAGCTCCATAAATAACATGTCATATGCAAGTTGTTGAACAGTTATTGTTCATGATTAAGTGTTTCCCAGGATGAAATTGCCAATACCTGGGTAGTATGTGCTAGTTGTCGATCTTGATGTCTGCCTAAATTTCATACCGTATATTGATACACAGATTCCTCGTCTTACAATATGTAGTGGAAATGGTAATGGAGTCCAGAACAAAAACCCCTCCAGAGTTGCTTGACACAAACTCATCAGTCTCTGCCATGTGCTTCCGACACCTCCTTTGCAGCTGTCTGTAAATAATGGGCATTTGGTTTAGAGTTTCATTTCAACCGATTGCTCTGTTCAAATTGCACAAGACACACAAGTTGTATGACTATTTTACATGATGAGAAATCGTATCTGCAACTGCACATGGAATTTCTCATTATGTGGTTAGTGGTGGAAGCATATGGATATAGATAAACTTCAGTCCCAATCGCTGTTGTCCCCTTTACCCCACTGCTACACCCCGCATGGCATTGGAAGATTTTAGTTAATGAGCAAGCAGTTCATTTGCACAAGCATGCAAGATCTCGCTCACTTTTCCTTTCCTCAAGAACTAACACTTATCATTATATATCGTTTAGTAAAATATCCGAAGGCAGAATATTACATGAAGGCCTATATTCTATTGTGGACTGGTGAATTCGTGGAGCTGATGGAACCTGACTCTTTTATATGTACATGTAATTGCCTCTCTGCTAAAGGAAATTTTGCACATGACAAACTTAGCTTACCTGCAAATAGTTTCGCAGCATAATCTGTGCATCTAGAGACAGGATATCATGAAGGAGAGTGTGGACTTGGATGGCTGGTGCTGCAGACCCTTGCATTGGCCCAAAAAAGTCTGCTAATCTATTGGGAGAATCTTCATCTAATGATTTGTATTTCTCAAAAACATTTTTCAAAAGACTATTTGGGTTTCACAATCCAGTAGTAGATTTTTCAGCAACAAGACATCAGAAGACCTTGGTATGTTCGTGGTTAACATTTTCTCCTTAAGGCACATGAAAAGCTGCTTCTGCTTGGTGAAGATTATTGCTAAATGGACAACAATGATCTTTCTTCACTAGTTTTACTGCATTAAGCACCATATACTTACAACTTCAAGTTTCAAATCGATTACATGTAAAACATCATCCACAATTTCTTTTAGCCACAATTGTTTTGAAGTAATAGATGCAATGTGGATCCTTAGGACCTACCTCCTGTCTGATCAAAATTTTCTCACTTCGAGCTTATTACAGGTACAAGTAGCTTGCTAACAAGTTCTAAGCAGTCTTTTGTTGGAGTGGCCACATTCATGACATGTGTAAGATACCTAAAAAGAAAGCCAATGTACACGAAAATGTTAAGAGGTTAAAGTATCATTAGAAAGTTTATACTGACCAGACAAAATTTACAATTTTTTAGTAACTCAGCTTAGTATTTGTATCAGAAACAACATAGTAGTCTGCAAATTCAGTCAATCACCAATTCCAAGTTCCATTCAACCTCAACAGATCATAGGCTAGAGTTTCTACAATGGGTTCACTTTGGAACATGTGAAGAAAGAAAAATAAAGCTTTGATTTATACAGGCGCACACACTGCCTACCTAACTCACAATAATATAACTTCTATACACTATGGTTTCTCATTTTAAAAGTGGATTAGAGACTGAACACCAAACAATATGCAAAAAGAACTGCAGTAAGCAGAAACTGTTTACACATTGAACTACAATGGTCAACCACATCTGGCTAGTCTAACTCGAAATATGCATCTAAAAATTTATCCAGTCCAACTCCAACTGTTGATGAAATAATTTCAATACATTATCTCTTTGAACTCTGGCATTTAAGTCTGATCCACATACTACCTATTTTGGAACAATGGCATAAGACATATTCATAAAGAATCACATATTACCATAGCAAACAACTTTAGATCTAATTATGAAGATTTTTAAACAAACATGAAATAACATACAAACTAGCAGTAGTATTGTTACTAGTGAGAGATGAAGGGTTATTGAAGTCCATTCGACTCCCTAGATCAGGTCTTTTCTTTTGAATGTACTGGAAAGTGAAAGATAGTGTTATTCAACAGATTTGAGCAAAAGGACATGAAACCTTTATATGATTAGTCTCTTCATTTGTAATTGTACTACCAATAAAGAGCTAGATCTTTCCAAGACATTCTTGGTCATCATGGAACATGGGCCACCACCGAACTTTGTCACTCTGCACAGTTAGACAATCAAAACAAGTAGTATATGAATAGTAAGAGAGACAACACCTATAACTATAAGAGTTTTGATGCTGGTATTAGCAATCATAGGCTAGGATGCTCAAGAATTTGAAGGCTCAATATCTACCAAAAGAAAAAGTTGTATAAACATCCACATCAAAGTGAATCCTACAAAGCGTAACCATCATTTAAAGTAGGACATCTCATTTTCCAAACAAAGTTCTACATGAACTCATAGGTAAAAACTCCAAAAATTTCAGTGTTTTTTGGAAGAATCCCATAAGCTAAGTCATGAACAACGTTATGTCAACAAGTGAAGCTACTTTTCTCACAAAATTTATGCACTCAAAAGCTAGTAACGCGTTAATGATGACAAACTCTGGTCACCCAAGTTCATCCACTTTTTTGGGACATTGAGTGTTACCTAATTATAAAGGATTAAAGAAACTAACCACTCAAAGTTTGTCCAACATACCATGATTGCTAGAAACTTCAAAAAAGTGCAAAGTGTGGTATACTACATGCTGCCTAAGAATCTTGTATTACAAATAAATAACAGCACTGACTTAAAGGCATAACCAAATAAAACAGTTACTTAAAAATGAAGCAAGATACTAAAACACATGCCGCTTACAAAAAACATGAGCTTCATTTACCAAACACTCTCACATGGGAATTTCAAGGATCTCATCATGTAATACCATCAGGCATTTTCTGCACCAAGTACTGTAACATTAAGATAGACTATTATGTTTACATGTCTTTTTTCTCTCAAAGATATCACCCTTCTCATTTCCCTTTACATCTTATGATCTTTCACTCTTATCTTGCACATAAATAAAACTAGAGTGAGACTTTACTAAAAGCCACTCTTTGCACCTCAAGATTTTCTGTTCCAAAGATCTAGAAGGCTCTTTCATACTCGTAGAAATAATCAATATTGATAAATCATCACAAGACAGCAACTTCACTTAAAGTATTTCAATTCTCAAATTGGAAACACACATTGATCCATAAATATCCAGCAAGTATAACGTGAGCAGAAAGTCAATTGCCCCAGACAAACAAATACCTTCCCACCAATGCGAAACAGCTCTGCAAGATCATGGAACTGCCCATGAATATCACCACAAGTTGTAACAGGGCTTTTAACAGGCTGCAGTCCAAAAAACCAAACAATAAGCTAAAACTTGCAACTCTGGTCCACAGATCATAAGCTGAAAAACCTGACAATGCATAAATTTCATACAATGGAAAGAAGCTACAGGAGGAAGTTATAGTAGTTTATTACACCAGCCACCTAACTCATTAAGAGATCTTAAATCTCCTTTGAGGTTTTAGAGGTCACAAAAGCACTGCACCAGCAATCGTTTCCATAATGCAATTTATCAATTGAAATCTGCATTATCTTGTGAAAATGTACTCATTGCATAAGAATTATTTCTAAAAAAGTAACAAACGGATTATATGTTGTAACAAAGCTAAAATTCAAAATAAAAATATCAATCCTTTAATTTCAACCACTCAAGTCCCCCAAAAATAAATAAAAGATATAGCTTACGTAAGATTCTTGTTACTTGGGATTGAGAGTATAATCAAAACAACTTAATTGATGCAACATTAAGCCAATATATCAAAAAAGTCGAAATGCAAACTTATATTGTGGATGAATGGAGACAACACACCCACCTAGAACATAATAATAAACATAATTAGATACTCACTGAAATATTAGACAGCCAAAAGTACATTCTGCGACTCCCAAATCAATATATTTCCATTTGTCAAACTTATATGGTTAAACAAGATTTATTTAAGAGAATGGAGAAAGTACATTTGACTCTGCCACTGGGAGTCGGCCGAAAGAATCTCCTGCCTGACTTCGTTTCGTCCAGAAAATCAACACCACGCCCATGGTATCACCATTTAGGCCGCTCGACCCGTGCTCCTCCGACTGACTGACTATCACTTTAGAGTCGCGAGCTCGCAGGGCTCATAAGATGGGATCGAAAAGGAAAGCTATTCTCTTCATTTCATTGGCGGGTTGGAGAAATGTTCACGACGTAAGTCAGTGTAAGCAAATGGCCAATCGGCTGCAAAAAGGACCTCCTTTGTGGTCAAAGGTGCTTGATTGGTAACAAGTGGGCAAGAAATCTAAAGAATAATCCCACCATTTTTGCTAAGCACGAATTACAAAAGAATGCTCAGATTTTACCACAGGTGGGCGACACCAACAAAGGAGAACTGGAAGTGGCATCTATCCAGAGTCGGAACTAGGAAGAGAGTGAAAAGGAAGAGTCTGTCCTTTTCTTTATTGGTCAAGTAGCCTTCTTTTAGATACTAGACCGGCCGGTAAAACAAAACTAAAATCCCGCTCACCTTTCAAATCCAAACCAGGTGGAGTAATGCTACCAAGAACTTTAAAAAATTGTGAAACATCATGGTCATATACCACACGTATTCCACACTCCTTTACCTCCGCATCAGAGTAACTTGTTCCAATTGAAGTCTCAAGGTAGCGACATTTATCCAAATCCATCCCATTTTTCTCGAACAACTCTACTGGTATATATGCCCAAAATCCATTTTGGCGAACAAAAGGGACTTCAGGGACACGAAAGACCAAGGGTAGTTCTTGACAAGTATCAAAGGCCTGAAATCGACAAACAAACTCAGGTGATGTGGAATTATCATCTTGAGAAATGCTACAATTTGAATTCTCATCCTCATGAACTTGATAAGCAACAAACAAGGCAACTGCCCTAATCCTCTCTTTCGAATCCAAGTCTACACGACTGGTGCTTTTACGCTTGAACAACTCTGGCATTTCAGATCCCGTTGTGGGGCCCCACGCATACATATCTCCGTTAGAATAAGCGTAACGCTGAAAACGAAAAGAGAAAGAGGGAGAGAGAGAGAAATGTGAACTGATGCACTTCTATTGTTTTATAAAACGAGAGACATGTTTTAAAAAGAAGAGTAGCTTACTTTCCACTCATCTACAAGATATCGTGGATTTGGTTGGCAGATCTTATAAGGTGTTCCATCGTACTCATGGCCAGTATTCGTGGCCATAGAAAACCAAAGGCTGCTGCATAATTCGAGCGCCCTCATGCCGGTATGGTAACAACCTATCTCCAGCAATGTACAATTTCTTATATCCAACTTCGTTAGGCTTAACGGGAGTTTTGGCAATGTCGAAAGCTGAAGACAACCGTACAACGAAAGTTCCTTAAGCCCTGAGAACAACCGTAAGTTATTTGGTAATGTTGTAAAATTATTTCCCGATAAATCCAAATCACGAGTGCAGGATAAGAAACCAAAACCATTGCAGATTGTTTCCTCCAATAGGTCGCAACCTCCCAAAAGCAATATAAGAGAACTTAAACCTGGAGGTGGAGATGTGACCAGTGATTGAAGGTGCTTACAATTGTTTAGGCCAAGCAAAGCAAGACGGGAATGTTGAGAAACGCCTTCCGGTATTTTTGTAAATTTGTTTCCATCAAGTATCAAGATTATAAGCAAAGGTAAACAACTGATATCAGGAATTTCTCCATCTAACAGGTTTCGATAACTTAAGTTTAAACGTTCTAAAAGGCTTAAACTTGATAACCAATAACGACAAGAAATATTGTGAGGATGCAAGTCAATAAATTGACAAAACTGCCCCTGCACTCCACCTATATCAAGATCTCTAAGGGATGATAAACTTTCCATCCACCATGTTGGCACTTTAATGCAAGTTGATTGCAATTTGAGGCTCCTTAAAGAAGTGATGCTATCCACATTCTTTGGTAGATTCTCGAGTTTTGAACAAAAACTAAGATCAAGCTCTCTAAGAGATTCCCAACATATTTTCTCTGGAAGTCTCTTAAGACATGTGCATTCATCTAAGCCCAAACATGAAAGCTTTTTGAGAGTTCCAAGGGATGGATGAATCTTCCTCAAATTAGAACAAAACCTCAAATTCAATGTCTCAAGATTTGGAACTCCACTCAAATCTTCTATCTTTGTCAAATGATATGATGAGGAGAGGTCAATGTGCTTCAACTTGTCAAAAGTCTACAAAAAACAAAAAAACAAAAAAGTTAAAGAAAATAATATCACAAATTAAAAGTTAAAAAATAAAAGAAAATTTCTAAAATCTTACCTTCCCGAGTTGTAGTATTCTGATATTGCTATGTTCCAAATGAAGCTTAACAAGATTGTTCAATTGACACCTAGTAGGCAAAGATTTGAAAGGAAATACATGCCATTCTATAACTCGTAACTCATTAGACAAAGCTAATTTTGAAAGATTTCCAATCCATTTTAAATTCAAAGGAGAATAATTTGAGGATATAATAAGCACTTTCAATTTTCTCATTTTTGAGAAAGCTTCAACATTTAAATGTTGATTATCTAGTCTTAGATCTTTATAGGAAAGAGAAAATACAATTCCTTCAATTGCATCAGTTCCCTACAAAGTAAAAAAAAAAAATTTTCAATTAGAAGATGTTCACAAATGCCTAAAAATGATAACAAGCTTGTCCTCCAATGCTTACATTAAACTAAAATACTTACAGAATTATTCTTCATTACATGAAAGAAATCTTTTTTGCACCACAATCTGCTTCTATTGCCAGGCTCCATTGGGGATAGTTGATAGATGCTTTGTTGACCTATTTTTCTTAACAAATCATGCATCCAAATTGTCCCTTCTTGTGATATCTTGATAAGGGATTTGTTTTTGAGAACTTCAAAATGGAAATCTGGATGGTAATTAAGACTTTCAAATATAGGTTGAATTACCATATTTGACATTCCATTGAAAAAGCATGCAATATCCAAATACATATCTTTTTCCACATTCTTCAAACTATTATAACTTATTTCAAGTTTACCCAAAACGTCATTACCAGGACATGCTTCTAAAACATTAAGGGCACTATTCCACACACCAATTTCCATTCCAAATAAGAAAGAACCAATAACTTCCAAGGCTAGAGGGAGGCCTTCAACTAGTCTTATAATAGCCGTTGATAGCTGTACAAAACTCTTTTCTGGATAGGATTTCTTGAATGCTTTTTGACAAAAGAGTTGCAATGCATCTTCATATTCCAGTGGTGAAACTTCATAAATCTTACTCACAATCTGCCTCCAAAACTGAGAATCTCTGCCTGTGAGGACTATTCTACTCCCTTTGCTAAACAAATTAAATTTCCCCACTAATACTTCTAATTGCTCATGATTCACATCATCCAAAACAATAAAGACCTTTTTACTGCATAATCTCTCCCTTAATATGTCAATTCCATAATAAAAATTCCATATTTTCACGTTATTTTCCCCCAAGATATCATGGATAATTTGTTCCTGCAGCTCCTCTATACTACGACTTCCATTATTGTTGCTACAACAAATAAAACAACTAGCATCAAAATAACAATGAACAATGTCATAGAGGGCTTTAGCCAACACTGTTTTGCCAATACCGCCCATTCCATGAATTCCGATACACCTAACATCATCAATTTCCAATTCCAAATGGAGTAAGGACACCAATTGCTCGACTCGGGATTCTATGCCGACAAGACCTTCAAAAGCTTTTGATGGGTTGCTTCGCAACCCACATAGTATCTTCGTAGTGATTTCCCGAACGATGGCTGCTTCAGGGCTGGGAAAAAAGAGTTACAAATTAAAATGAAATAAAATTAAGTATGCTTAAAGTTTCACAAGTAAATTAAGCAAAACTTGACAAAGAAGTTGGAAGAAAAGCCAATCAAGCTTAGTCTAGAAAATTACATTAACAATACCTATTTTCATGTACATGCCATCCGGAGATATTAGCGACTTTTGTCAAGGCGGCTCTCCATGCTCCCCTGTGCTCTCTTCAACGTTTGGATCTTTGCTATGTTTATCAAAAGCCTGTGCAAAAATACCATTTTGCTTCCGTACATAAGAGGGATCTACATGGTAGAAAACGGGCAAAACTTTTAGCCCAATCTTCTCCCAACATTCCACAATGGTGTTCAACTCTTTTAGGCACCATGTAGAGTGTGCAAAGGCCTCTGAAATGATAACGACCGCATATTGAGATTTTTTGATTGCCTTAAAGAGTTCTTCATTAGAGCTTCCTTTCTCCAGCTTTTTATCGTCCTTGAAGACGAAAAAGCCCCTTTGCTCAAAAGCAGCATACAGATGATCCGTAAAACCATAACGAGTGTCTTCACCGCAGAAACTAATGAAAACATCGTAAGTCAATGGAGTTGTTGAAGAAGAAGAAGCAAGAAATGAGGATGAAGGGGACGATCTCTGAGTGCTGAAGGCCATCACTGGAGGATGATATTCGCAGGCTGGTTCAGTATAAGGCTAATCAATCTGCGGGATTCGAGGCTCACAAAACTCGTTTGGTATAATAAGGCCCGGCAGAATGGGTTTCACTATATGCAATTGACGTCAACCTGGGACGATTGCATCAGCAGTTCAATAATGCAGCGTAAATGGTGGGCAAGAAATATAAATAATATTCCCATTTATTGCGGTTGTCGTTTATAAAACTTTTACAATCCACTGACATCATCAACCGGGGGGCGACACGACGTATCTCGGGTTTTCTCAACCCAAATTCCATTATGGCCGTCCTTTAAACGATTCGTCTCCCTTCTTTTTGACCGACCATGAAAACACATTCCCAGGACAACACTACGTTCTGATAGGTCTGATAGGCCCCCAACCTCAGAGGACCCCGGACAGATGTCATGTATCTCAAGTGTGCTAATTGTAAGAAAAAGGCTGACCAAGAGAGCACGCCAGTGTTGAAGAATACAACCGTGGGACCCATCAGCATTAAATTAAATAGATCATGACAACCACTTATTTATATTATTCATTTTTTTTTCTATAAATTATGATTTTTCGGTCATGCATCGGTGTCAAAGTCTTATATAAAAATACTCCATTATGTTCATCGAAAATGATGTACATTTGAATAAAAATAGAAACACATAATGGAGTATTTTTATATAAGACTTTGACACCGATGGATGACAAAAAAAATCATAATTTATAAAAAAATGAATAATATAAATAAGTGGTTCTCGTGATCTATTTAATTTAATGCTGATGGGGTCCTACGGTTGTATTCCTCAACACTGGCGTGCTCTCTTGGTCAGTGTGCAAGGTCCATATGAGTTGAAAAACACGGTTTGTATTCTTTAAAATTGGCGTGCTCTCTTGGTCACTGTGCAGGGTCCACACGGGTTGTATTCTTCAGCACTAATCAACAACAACAAAATGTTGAGAGCATATTTAGGCATATATCATATGCCTGAGCCTCGGCCAAGCACATTCTTGTCTCCTTCATCAAAAAATTGTGAGGAACGCGTAGAAATCAATAAAAAGCAAAGCGGATAAATTCTAGCCTTTTTTTACGGAGTTTGTCTTATCAAATCAAGTATGAAAGATATTAGTCTTCCTTCCACATCAAAATATTCATAACAATTTTTAAATTCTCTCATATCAAATAATCATATCAATTAAGTTATTTAGTTTATAATTTTTATAAAAAGAAAAAGAAATTGATATGGATAACTACATAATTTTATTAATATGTTATCAAAACTGTTGTTTTGTGAAATATTCCAAAATATACAAGTAGTCGTCAAACTTAATTTCGGTTTTCAATGGTCACAATGTATTGGCCCACTTTTTGCCTTTTTTTTTTCCATTAGCTCTTGTTTCTACTAATGTCTTATTTTCCTTCTAATTAGTTTTCTTGAACTCCTCCAAATGGCCTACTAGAGGTGGACAAGTATCTTACTCAATCACCTCAAGTTCCACACTTAGGTGTGGGAGTTTGAATGCATGAAAAAAAAAAAAAACCACTAGAACAAGATTGTTATATAGATTATTGTTAGACCATTATGGAGCAAGATTTAGCTTCAAATTTTGAATGAAAAAAGTTGATGGGAGTTTAAAAATTCAAAGTTGCATGACTTCAATAAAAAAAAAAAAGAAGATGATGTGATAGTATAAGTTTGGTCTTTAAATTGAGTGACAGTTGTCACGACCTTCCTTTCAACTTTCCATACCTTTCCTCCACAAACAATTACAATTAGTATTGCAAGTTTCCAAAACAAGGTTATTTGAAGAGCAAAGAAAATAGAGTCTAGTAACATGTTACCAATATCCAAAAAAAACTTTCAAAGTCCTTTTCTTTGGGGATAATTACATTTCATTGTTGTTTGATGCGAGAGTAACTCATTATGAGGTAAGCAAGACGAAATAAAGGAAAACTATTACTGCAGTCACCGTCATTCTACTCATAAAACCTTTCTAATTACTTAACTTTTATAAAAGTGGACAAGGAAAGGACATTCAGGTTGGATAAAGTTTTGTTCATATTTGCTTTCCGATGTTTCCTCGAAGCTGTGATGTAAAAAATAGATATTTACAGTTTGGTTGCATTAGAAGCAGAGACGCTTCTGGCTTGTAACTCGGAGTCACTCTTAAAAAGCAGAACTGAGAAATTCTTGCTTGCGTTTATGGCACCCGTATTATTGAATCAAGCATGCAAGATATCAAAATGTTCAAAGGACCTTTCAAATCTCCATGCGAAAAACTGGTTCGCATGGGAAAAATTCAAGGTTGCACTGTAAAAGAGAGACAGTAGGGGCAGGAACAAGCTTGGCCTTCAAGTTACGTTGATCGGGTTGCCATTTATCTTCATCCTGATTTTTAGGTAGCTTCTCTCTATATATAGATAATTATATTAATTATGTTATTAATTTTTATTATATAAAAAGTAATTAATATTAATAATATATAACGCTATTATTATGTTGTTAAAACTGTTGTCTTATGTATATTCTCAAGTATACAAGTAATTGTTAAATTTAACTTAACTTTACAATCATAATTAATTTTACATCCCCCGATCTTCCACGGACAATTGACTTGCTGTCGGCGCAAACCCGCCTTTTTTCTCATTTTCCTCCCACTAACACCCGGAATGATTTCTTCCTTGAAATCGCCTCTTGTCTCCCACTAAAGATTTATTTTTCCAACTTTCTTTATTTTTTTTCTTAGAAATCTAATTCTATAATCAATTCTTTATTAAAACTTCATTTAAGGTATTTTAAATTTACATCCCCCAAAAGCATAATAAAATCTATTGTATCATACTCGATTTTCCTTCCTGTCTTTATGCAGCAAGACATCAAAATCAAAAACCTTGTTATGTTTCGTAGCTAACATTTTCCCCTCAAGGCACATGAAAAGCTGCTTCTGCCCGGTGAAGATTATTGGTAAATATTCCATTATTTAGCTGCTTCTGCTTGGTGAAGATTATTGCTAAATAATGCTAAAATCAAAAACAAGTGAAAGATACCTTCAACGAAAGCCAAGGTAAAAGAAAACGTTCAGAGGTTAAGTATCATCAGTAAGTTGACATAATTTACAATTGTTTAGCACCTGCGCTTAGTATGTCTCAGAAACACCTCAGGTGTCTGCAAGTTCAGTCAATAACCACTTCCAAGGTCCATTCAACCTCTATACCAGAAATTGTTTCTGCTTTCTATTATGAGATGACAATGACCAAAAGTCCCATGTCGAGGTAAAGTCACAGGCCACTGGAAATTGCATTAGTACCTAGAGACCTATATGAGAAACAAAGTATAAAGGAAGAAATTTGGCAACAAAATTCGGAAAAGAGAACATTTATTGCTGAGTTGATACAAAAAGAATGCAATGAAACCTCTATAGAAATTGATTGAGTACTATACACTTATGCTATGAGTTGATACATGAATTTGGCAGTTGGGACTGCAGCTGCTAGACATAGAAAAAGGTAGATGGATCTGTTCCATTTGCTGAGTCTCTGCAAAGAATTGACCGGGCTTCAGTTACTGAACGAGGGGGCTCAATATCTTTCTCTTGCAGAGCATTTCCTTGCAATTTCTGCATTTGGGAAGCAAAGGTATCGTCCAATATCTAGAAATCAAAAAAAACCAGCGATGATCAGTATATTCCCAAAGAAACAGTGTAATCATAAATAACTTCAACCATAAACTCGAGCAAAGCCAAAATGCATTACGGAATTGAACATACCGATAACTTTAAGCAAATGATGTGTTAACATACCGACAACTTTAACCAAATGATGTGTAATTGACCCTTCCATTGACATTAAGAGAGCTTTTGTGGATATGATCATTGTTGAGATGTGATAAATTTAATTACTTCAAGTAAGTCTTAAATTTACTTACCCCAAGAGCATAATAAGATCCATTGTACCATACTCGATTTTCCTTCCTGTCTTCCAGAAATTTCAGAACAATCTAGTACAAACAATACATGTTGGAAATGCATTAGATTTTAGAAGGTATTTAGTAAACCTGTTTCATATGGTAAAATTCTCCTCACCTCTCCCATCCTGTCCCAGAATCCACGACACGTTGAAATGAATATCCAGCTTGTGAAAACCCCGTGCAAGTTAGTTATAGAGTCAATGAGTTGTGAAGTCAGCATTTGCATTCTCTCACGGACCTCAGCCTCTCCATCTTCTTCCTTTGTTTCCTCCAGAATCCTTTTGAGCCGCATGTTACGATTGGCTTGTATCTGACACAATCATTTTCCAATAAAATTATTTATTGGGGCCAAGATTAGGTATAATGAGAACGAAGAACAAAGCAATAAAATTAGTTTCTCATGAGAGGTTATGACCAAGTTCTTTTATGTTATCTTTTATGCTCCTTAGTGATCGCTAATTGTTTAAATGAACGTTAAATATTACAGTAACTAATACAAAGATCTTTGACTCTGGGTAAAGTTCCAAAGTTATTGCATTTATAAGTAGAGCTTACGTTGCTTATGAGCTTCCCTACTATTGCCTGCAAGTAATTCTTGTATTTTGTTCTCAAGAGGACTGTCACGGCATTCATTTGCTCTCCAAATTGTGATTTCTTATCTCCCCCAGGTAGATATGATGCCCACGACTTCAAAATCTCCTCCACTCTACAGTGTAGGACATCAAGAATTCTCTTCGTAGTGTTCAGAAAAATTCCCAACTGATGAGAAGAAGAAAAAACGAGAACAGTAAGATATACAAAGAACTTCAATTTATTATTGTGTATGGAAATATCATCTTGCTACGAGTCACTGGCTAAATTTGATCTCAGTTCAATTCAGGCACATAATCAAAGTCCTGAAGGCCAAAAATTAGCAACCATACTCTAGACTATTTGTATGCAAAGCACTCACTTGATTAGGAACAGAATAGGTTGTCACTGTTTGTCTTCTTGTGAGTTTCTGAACCTGCATGTTAAGCTTTTTCTGAATACTATCTTTCAAAGGCGTCAATACATCATTATATTGCTTCTCCAGTGCCTTTATGATTGCTCTTTCCGCATTTGCAACAGCCTTACAGAAATCAAAAGCATAAGTGCGTAAGTTCTCAGTGATGGCTCTTTGATGGTAACTGTAGGAACAAACTTAGAACTTACATTTTCCAAGATCAGTGAGTACTGAGGCCATCTGTTGACTATCACTTCGTACTGATTAAGGGCGTCTCTAATCTTCTCATACATTTCCTCAGCAAACGGTGAGGTGGAATGATTTGTCATCACACCACACCATGGCACCTGCATCATTTATTTGGACAAAATAAGTTAATCTGGTCCCTCATTTAAACAATATTTTTGGTGAACACTCAAGATTTGGCCCAGATTCAGATTGAGTGGAGGAAAAACACCATATATGCATAAAATGTATGAGAAGATTAATGCAGATGAACTAAGAGAGGCAGTACCTTTTCTGCTTTGCAAAGCTCAAGTAAATTAAGTTGCATATCTTCTATCCACACCATAATGTAATTGTGAAACAAATTCTTTGCATCAACACCACCCTGTACTGGACTGAAGCAAACCCAAAGTAGTATGTCAGAGAGGCAGGTTCTACTAATACAATAGGTTGCAAGTTGTGTTGCTTCCATGTTCTTCTTAAATTTTCAGTCATTCAGATTTGTTAAAACTTATGAAGAAACTTCTATTAAGTGTTGTTTCACTAACCTGATATTCCATGATTCAAGATCCCTTTCAAAATCAGCAGTTGCTAGTAATAGTTCAGTTACATGTTGTTGTGGGCTAGATGGAGGCCATGCAGCTAGGAAACTTCTAATCCTGCTGCATAACTCAGCGCTGTAAACAGCAGCTGCAATGTTTGACAGGTCGATGGAGCTGGAAATAGAATAAAATGATTAGAAGATGTATGTTATAGCAAAGCATGCATTTCTAACTTTGGGGAGTTGATAAATACCTAAAACTGTAAAATCGTTTTGTGGAAAAACATAACTAAAAGGAAAAGTCCATAAGTCATCTAGAAAACGAAAGTCAATGATAGTCAAATAGAAATCTTACAGCCAAAGCAGACACCTCCTAAAAGAAAATGGGAATGAAAGTTAAATAAGATAAAATATAGATAAAGACATTGTTTTCAATTTCGATTCCACTCAATGGGGGGCCTTTTCAATATCAAGCATTTTATATAGTTTGGGAAACACTTTTCCTATGTCCACTAAGCAACAATTTACTCTTTACTGGAGCTTTCATACATTTAAGAGCCAGAGAATGGCCACTCTCTAACAATTCCTTCTCGTTAATCACTATAATGGTCACCAAACGGCATGACACATATAGGGTTTCTCAAAGTCACATACTTATGGGCAACTTGAGAAAATTCGCAACTAAAAATATTATTGTTTTATCCTTACCCTAAACTTTGACACCATAACTAACAATCTCTCACTTTGAGTCAAAATTTGTATATTATCCCTGCACCATAGGATAAATTGCTTCATCTTTGATATTGAAGCCCTACTTGCATTAAGAAGTCCATCTTCCACTTAATCTTTTCTTTAATATGACAATTTGGCAGCTTTCTCTTTGGTCAATATGGCACTTCACCCTAAAATCAACTTGGAAGAAAATCTAATTGATAAAATTATCCTTCCACCCTTACATATGCTCTCACCACTAATTTTAACTCCATAAATAACTAGTCATATGCGAGTTGTTGAACATTTATTGTTCATAATTATATGTTTCGTGGGAGAAAATTGCCAATACCTGGGGAGTATGTGCTCATTGTGGATCTTGATGTCTGCTTGAATTTCATTCCGAATGTTGATACATAAATTCTTCATCTTTAAGTATGCAGTGGAAATGGTAATGGAGTCCAGAAAAAACCCTTCAGAGTTGCTCGACACAAACTCATCAGTCTCTGCCATGTGCTTACGACACCTCCTTTTGGCTGCTGTCTGTCAATAATGGGCATTTGGTTTAGAGTTTCATTTCAACTGATTGCTATGAACAAAGTGCACATGACACACAAGTTGTATGACTATTTCGCATGATGAGAAATCGTATCTGCAACTGCACATAAGATTTCTTATCATGTGGTTAGTAGCATATGGATATAGATACACATGTCCCAGTCGTTGTCCCCTTTACCCCGCTGCTACATCACGCAAGGCATTGGAAGATCTCAGTTAATAAGCAAACAGATCGTTTGCACTAGCGTGCAGGATCTGGCTCACTTTTTCTTTACTCAAGAACTAACACTTATCTTTATATCTCGTTTAGTAAAATGTCCAAAGGCAGAACATGACATGGAGGCCCGTATTCTACTCTGGACTGGTAAATTTGTGGTACAGACGGAACCTGACTCTTTTATGTGTAAAATATAATTGCATGTCTGCTCAAGGAAATTGTGCACATGACCATTATTGACAGGCTTTACTTACCTGCAAATAGTTACGGAGAATAGTCTGTGCATCTAGAGACAGGATATCATGAAGGAAAGTGTAGACTTGGACGGCAGGTGCTACAGCTGGTGCTGCAGACTCTTGGATTGGCCCAAACAAGTCTGCTAAACCAGTAGGAGAATCTTCATCCAATGATTTGTAGTTCTCGAAAACATTTTCCAAAAGACTTTCTATTTGGGTTTCACAATCCAGTAGCAGATTTTTCTGCAAGAAGACATTAAAAACCTTGTTAGTTCATAGTTAACAGTTTCACCTTAAGGCACATGAAAAGCTGCTTCTGCTTGGTGAAGATTATGGATAAATGGACAACAATGATGTCTCTTCACTAGTTTTATTGTATTAAGCACCATATACTCACGACTTCAAGTTTCAAAGCCATTACAGGTAAAACATCATCCACAATACTTTTTAGCCACAATCGTTTTGAAGTAACAGATGCAATGTGGATTCTTAGGACTTACTTCTTGTCTGGTCAAAATTTTCTCACTTCGGGCCTTTATTACAGGTACAAGTAGCTCGCTCACAAGTTCTAAGCAGTCTTTTGTTGGAGTGGCCACATTCATGACATGTGAAAGGTACCTACGAAGAAAGCCAAGGTACATGAAAATGTTAAGAGGTTAATGTATCATTAGTAAGTTTATGCTGACTGGACATAATTTACAATTGTTTAGCACCTCAGCTTAGTATATGTATCAGAAACACCGTAGTAGTCTGCAAATTCAGTCAATAACCACTTCCAAGGTCCATTCAACCTCAAGTTCCGGGAACCAAAATGCTGTGCACGCATTGCTGCTTCTAGCAACAAATCATAGGCTAGAGTTTCCACAACAGGTACACTCTGCAACATGTGAAGAAAGAAAAATAAAGCTTTGATTTACACATGCACACACATCGCCCACCTAACTCACACCAATATATCTTCTCATACACCATGTTTCTCATTCTAAACGTGGACTGGAGATTGAATGCCAAACAATATGCACAGAGAACTTGAGTAAGAAGAAATTGTTTTCCATATTGAACCACGGTGATCAAACATATCTGGCTAGTCTAACTTGAAATATGCATCTAATGATTTCTCCCTTCCAACTCCGATGGATGAAATAATCTGAATACATAATCTCTTTGAACTCCGGCATCTAAATCTGATCTATATATACACATATTCTAGAAAAATGACATAAGACATATTCATAATCAATCACATATTACTATCGCTCCAGATCTAATTGTGAAGGTCTCAATCTAGTACGTTATTGAGCTTTCTAAAACAAGTATCAAATAACACATGAGAACTAGTAGTAGTATTGTTACTGGTCACAGATGAAGGGTTATTGAAGTCACTCCCCAGACCAGGCCTTTTTCTTTTTAATGTACAGGAAAGTGAAAGATATTCAGCTGATTTAAGTGGAAGGACATGTAACCTTTATATGATTATACTCTTCGTTTTTAATTGTACTACCAATAAAGAGCTGGATCTTTCCTACACATTCTTGATCGTCATGGAATATTGGCCACCACCGAACCTTGTCACTCTGCACAGTCAAACAATCATATCAATTGGTATATGAACAGTATGAGAGACAATACCTATAACTATAGGGGATCTGATTCTGGAAGATGGAGGAAGGATACATACAGGATTGTCAGTAATGGATGAAACAGGAATTGTAGTTCGACCTTGGACTGATTTTTTTTTGTCTTGGACTTCTACCAACAAAGCATCCCCTTGGCTCTCCGGGAAACTGAAATTACATAATGCGTAAGATCTCCTTCACCGCACACTAAAAGTGCTGATTCTGGTTTGGTTCTGTAGGCTATGCTACAGAATGTTAATCATTAACCTTAAATGCCATTAACAAGCACAGAAAAGGCATCTTCTGAGTAAAATACCAACACAACATGACAATCTATTGGTTCAAATGCAGGATTCCTTCCATTAATGTCATCATAATGTTAAGAATATTTCAGATTTTAGGTTTCTTCTTGAAATATGGGATCCTGTCCAACGTGGAAGCTAAATCTTTAACTGCCTTACTAGTCGACTAAAGTGAAAAGAGAAAACTAAAGTTGGCCAACGAGAGGAGAGTAACCAAGTAATAATAGCTACTTACAAGACATGATAATCTCCACTTCCAGGGTGCAAGCAAACAGCAGAACCGGGGTCCATTTTAGTATCTTCTGTAGCACTCTTCAGTTGGAACAAACATGATAATGACTCTACAAGCATAAGAAGAAACTTATAAATCACCCACAGGGAAGTTTCTGAGATAAAACAGTCCTTAATGGTGTCTATGTAGGTGAATATGTATGATTGGCACGAAATGAAGACTACTGCCCAAAGCATCCTGCAGTGAAGACATTCGTAAACTTGGAAAACCTGAGGATTTTGATTGAGAAAGGTAGATAATCTACTCACTGAATTGTTGCAAACTTTTAATGAGCATAATTCTGACTTCAACATCCGAAGTCACAAGATTAAAGCTGAACACTTTTATGATTTATAGATGGTAGTTTCACTGGAAGTGTTGCCTTTAAGCTAGGCAAGTGGATTTACTGTCAAAAAGGAGTAAATTAAAAACAGTTTCTAAATACATCTAGAGCAAACCTTCTGTTGCCCCTGAGAATGAGACAACTCTCAGAGAATTTATGCCAGTTTTCACTAGCGACGAAACATGCCGGGCATATTCTACCCCCGCTTGAATGTAGACTGCCCCTCGCTGTGAATATGTACTCTTTAGTTTCCTCCTTGGTATTACTCGAAGCTTCCTTGCTGTCATTATCCAAAAACTATACTTAGTTGAAACTAAGAATACATTTTACACAATCTTAATTTTCAAGTAAACTTTACATTCTTCACATTTTGAAGCATTTGGAAAAGAAAAAAGGGTTAGATCACATGTCATGATTGGTGATCCGGATTTACCTTCCACTCTTATTTTTCCCACAACCTTCTTTGCGTTCAAAGAGCATACTTGTTCAACACTCTTAATAGTTCTGCTTTCAATCGGCTGCACACCTCGGGGTTGTAGCAAAAAATTGTTCAACCTACATAATCAAAAACAAGGAGAGCTGCTCAATCAGAGTTGAAAGTAGCCATGAACCATCAAAAACATACTAATGTTAGTTCAGAGAATGAGAATCAAGAAAAAAGAAACTCACCCGAAAGCACTTCGGAGAATGAGGCACTCATCATGTAGAAACTCAGGTGCCTCGGTACAGCCTCTTCCCCATGCATGTAGGCATAAGCGAATAGCAGCATCATAAGCAATCAGAGTCTGCCATGCATATTGCCCACTACAATGATTGAATTGACAAAGAATAATTTGAACTCAGTAAGCCAGAGCAATCAAATAGATCCAGGCTGATAAATAAGAGGAAATTTTTTTAAAAAGTACTGCTTTTACTTCTATATTGCAATACACACACACACACACACACACACACAAGTATACATACATAAATAACTGCACATATTCATAAATAATACAAAATAACTGCACACATAGTCCTGCATAAGTAATACAGATAAAGTCCTGTTGCCATAGACAAAGGGTTCAATTCTGCGGATAGAGCAGTAAACTCCAATAAGACGAATTTGCTTAAGAGAACAACTGCCTAGTTTATAGCACCGGATAGACTTTGACATGGATCACACCTGGTGTTATAGTAAGGCGAATGTTCCAATTGGTTGGCGTGCAAATAAGGGATCTGTTTGTCGCTTTCATTGGCTATGTTTTCGTTTACTCTGAAACAAAAAATGTTGGAGACTTTACTTATATAGGAAGAAAGGGTGAGGACTAAAAAACAAGAAAAAATGTTCAAAGAACACTAGAAAAGTATAGCGAACTAAACAACTACTATACCTTTCACCAAGTTCATTGCTTTCTAAGGATTGTGTACTCCGTCCACCTAAACCTTCTTTACTTTCTTTAAAACCGTCTGCTGCTTTTGATGGATATTTCCCTTCATCAGTTAGATTAATTTCTGCTAGACCTTCAGAAGATCTCCGCTGTTGATCATAAACTTCAAAACTTCCTTCTTCTTTTCCAACATCAACAATGGGAGGTGCACTTGGAGTTCCCAAGTCGCTTAAGTCTTGGATACTTTGACGAGTAGGAGAACCCTGAAGTCATCATGAACATAAATCACAATAAGAAAGAAACTTTTTTAATACCCTCTAACTGGCCGCATATGCTAATAGTACAACAATTCCAACCTGTAGGTGGCACACTAGAACCCGTTTACGAAGCTCGCCGCAGCCACTATTTTGGGTTGTATCTTTATGGGCATGTCTTCTGGCACCCAAACCACCATCAGTATATCTTCTGAAACTTTCAGGAACCTCAATACGAAGATTTTCAATGGAAGACCCCCTATTCAAAGACAACTCACGGCCTCGACTCAAGCTTGTGCTGAATTCGCAACCAAATATTTGCTCGTGACCAAAACGCTGTGGAATTGGGTCATCCAAGAAACTAACGTTATGATCACTGGATTCCAAAACTCCTTCGTCCGAGTAATCAGCATCATCGTCATCCGGAACTGAAGCTACGCTCTCATCAACGTCGTCGCTGTCGCCGTCACCATCGTCGAGGTAGGGAGCAACCAAACCTTGTGGTGTCAGCAAGCTAGAGTGGAACTTGAGAGGAGGCAAAATGGGGGAAGCCAGACGAGTATCAATATTGTATTTGTAGGCTGGCGGAGATTTTGGAAATGGGTCAGTAACAATTTTCTCGGTAAGAGGAGATCGAATTTGTTGAGGTTCTTCCGCTTGTACATCTGATCCCTGCGAGGTAAAGAAACACTCTTTCAAGGGGTTCAATTCGTAAAAGAAAAAAGAATGCTGGAAACGAATAATAGGGAAACAAGAAAAGTTTTAAACTGGAAATGAGACCAATTAAAAGTGAACAATTGAGGTCTGAGCCTTGGTTTGTTCTTGGACTCTTGGTTCTTGAGGAATAGAACCCAAAACTCAAAATAACGCAAAAAGTAGAAATTATAAGAAAGTTTCTATGAAAACCATATCAGACCCGTTAACTGAAAAGAAAAAGGGGGAAAGATCACAGATTAAACATTGATTCCTTAAAAAAGAAAGAAGAAAGTACAGTACCTGCTTGATCCACTTGATAGCACTTTCATCCAGGCCTTCGGTGAACATTATGTATGGGTTTTGTCACTGTGTTCAGGAAGGGAGAGAGGGAGAGAATGAGAGAGAGAGCGGAGGCCTATTTAGTTGAAAAAAATAATTGTGCAGGCTGAAAGGAGAGGGAGGAGAAGCTGAGAGATGACTAAGAACTCCAAAAGGGAGCGTGGGTTTTTTGATTGCAACGGCTAGTTGGACGCTTTCTTGTTTATGGCCTATTTTAATAGAAACTACGATTTAAACATTTGAAGTATGAATTACGGTAATCATGACAGGGCTGTCGCCAGATACGAGGCGGCTCTTCTCCGTTCAGACGTCGAGCAGGAATTATCTATTATTTAGTTTAATATCTTCTATGTAAAAGTTTTAAATTCATCTCTTTTCATTTAGAATAAGGGTTATCTAAATTATAAAATACATTATAAATACATTTTTCTCCAATATAAGATTTTATTGTCTAATGTTATATCTTGATAGTATAAGCAAGTGGAGATTTTAATATAGGTTAGGTAGATAGGTCGGGAGTTATGAAAAAAGTTTATAAGTTATATTTTCTGAAGAAATAAAAAGAAAAAAAAATCAAGTGAGTCTTTGTGAGGATAGAAATTCCAAAAAGCCGACAATATTTTGAAAACATGCCTAAAAATGCACAATGCAATTCATGATGAATCTAGTCTTCTAATATGTTACAAGGACAAGGAGTTTTTTCTTGTTCGTTTATTTTTTATTCCCTTGTGTCTTCACACTTTTTACATATATAAAATTTCAAATTTGACCACACTAAGACTTGAATTTTGTTCCTTTATAAATTCTATAGTTACTTTTCAACCAATTATTGATTGGTTTGCGGAACATTCTTTTTCAGTGGCCACTGTAAACATGCCATACTAAAACATAGATAGTCAAACATAGCAACAAACAACATTAACACATTCACGTAATTAAGAAATGAAAGAAAGATGAAAACCATTTCAATCGTTTTTTTTTTTTTTACACATCATTTGTCAGCCCCTCCATATGTTTGTGCAGACCTGTATGCAATGAAGCAGAGAGGATTAATATAGCCTAACTTCTGTAAGCCACTATAGAAGAAAATTATCTCAACGTCATGCACAAAATGTTCTTAAATTTCTAAGTGTACCCTCAACACTTTCTTAAAATAGGATTGATTACGATAAAATATTGTCAAGAAAGTCTTTAGTCATTTGATTGTCTAGTTACTAAATCCTAGGTTTGCTTAATTTTGAGAAGTTGTAAAAAAGTGCTATGGTTGTAGTCTAGTAATTATCTTTGGCATGTATTCCAAGTGACGGTATAAGAGAGACATAAAAGGGCTGCAAAACTTATCTCGTAAAAAAGCAGAAGAATAGAAGCAGCCTACTTCGTTGACAGAAGGGAAAAGGGAAGAATTGAGAAATGTCTTCTTTTTTTCTTCATTAAGGGATCTACACTGAAAGAAACATGTATTAATTAAAGATTTTGGCAATTACAAGCTCTCCTTTATGCATGCCTTCCAATAAAGAACAAATTTACAGGATCTTTAACATTTTGCAAATGGGAACTCTATATCTGCAAAATGTGATATGAGGTATCCTGCGATGGTGTTTTTAAAGAATGGGAACTCTATTCCGCTGCGATGGTGTTTTTAAAGAATTGATCCACATGTGTCGAATGTCGTCCTATCCGGTACGGCGAGCCTCGGTTTAGAAGCTGGTAGTTGGCTTACCTTGTCGCAAATCACGGTAAGGACTCTTCGGCTCGATATGGACGTACATGTTTCCGTGACCCGTCCTATACTGCCCAACCCCCTCTAAATTGTCCCGGGACGGACTATAATCGTCCCATAGAGACCTTCAGTTGCCTAACTGAGGGTTAGGAGCGGCTGGCCCAGATCTCTGCTGAGACTAGGCGCCCCACGGATGGCTAAGTCCGTGACAAACTCTGAAGGTTTTGCAAATGTAGCTTTTCGATCAGCAATAGAGATGTTCTTCCGGGTAAGAGTGGGACCGGGGTAATAGTTATTCCAGCTCTCTCGAAAACATTATGGCAAAGAAGTGCAAAGTTTCAAAACCCTCCCCTCGCTCTACAGACGAACTGAAGGAAAAACTTTCAAAATCACTGATTGCTACTTTGAGGAGTAAAGCTTTTGGCTTCATGGCAATCTACAGTCCTAGTGAGTGACTACTCTACGCATATACAAGGAGAAGAAACAAATCCCGGAGAAAATGATGCTGACCGAACAAGTATAGCATCTCCAGAGAATATTTTTATACAGTAATGATAAATTTTTTCCCTTAAAAAAAAAAAAAAAAATAAAGCTAACCACGACATAATCTATATTGCCTGCACAGATGGTGGCTTGAGTTGCGCTTTTAACTCCCTAACAGCAGACTGAAAATTTAAGAGCGAATTTACTTTTATCGGAAAACTAATGCAAGTAATCAACACAGTTGAAATCAAGTGTTACACAAAGTTCATAGAACTGAGCTGAGAGAAGCCCATAAGCTACTAAAACTATGGCAGAAAGGCCTAAGATTCAGGACACCTCAGTAAAGGAGATCAGGGGAGAAGATTCAGCTGCAAATTTGGTTTCGTGCATCAGTTAGAGGAAAGCTTGGAATGCCTTCTGATATTCTCAAGGCCAATTACAGGGCTTAACTCACTTTTTCTTAGGTAAAACCAGTAGTTTATTACTCTGTCAGGTCAAAGGAAGCTAGCACAAGTAAACTGGATTGTGGAGAGGCAATACTTATTTCAATAAATAGGCTAAGCCAGAATCAAAAAATTTACCACAGACTTTGCAAGTTAATCTCAAAACTTAGGACATTGCAAGAAGAAAACAAATGAAAACTTGCATCTGTTATCGTAGGCACAAACAGAACCATTTTGCAAAAGAGCAATCCGAAAAGTTCAGACATCCTAAGTTCATTTAATTTCTGCAACGACTGTCATTTCTGTTGTTGATATAAAACTCTATCTGAATTTTTCCTCCTCTCTCAAGTATGACTTCTGTTCTGATAAAAAACGAAACTCATAGACACAGAATGATACATACTTCAAGAAACATGTATGAGAAAAGGAAAAAATTTCTAACCTTTAACTCTGCTATTTCTTGTTCCCGTTTGCAAATGTTGCATTGAATGCAGCTTCTTTTTTCTTTACTTTTTCTAGCTGATGGCAAGAACCAAACAGGGATGAAATGTACAAAATATATAGTGGTTTTTCATGAAAAAGAAACTTGAAATAGGTGGCATTAAGTAGTAAACCTCTTCTCCAAAAGACTCCTCGGAGGTTCTACAAAGAAAAGGAACAACGTTTGTTTGGGAATACAGGCAGACAATAATCACAGAAGGACTTAAATTTTAGAACTGCACATCACATAGATAGCACAACAAAAAATAGCTGAACTATTCAAAGGAATGCAAACCAGGAGCAGTCCCAGCAGGAATGAATGCTTCATTCCGAAATGAAATACTCCACTCTGAATCTCAGATTTTGCAGCTTCAAGCTCAGTCTGAATTAATAATCAAATTCAGCATCTATCTGAATTAATAATCAAATTGGTGATACCACACTATTCAACATTAAATACATTATAAACTTATGTAGCAGCCTACCACTTATTATTAGAAATCTACTACCCAAAGCTCAATACACAATTTTAGCAATCAACGTCCAATATAGAATAGCCTTATTTATAAATGAATTAACTATTTCAATTTACTGAGTTTGATGTCCAAAAATTAATCGACATCTTGCAATTTGAACACAATAACGAACGGTTAATTGGCCACACGTTCTTCACTTTATGAAATGGATTTCATAGATATTAGCTTCAATATAACATAATCAATTCCAAATTACAGAAAAAATACTACACTTTCATTGGAAAACTAAAAGAAATAATCAGGTTGAATCTTAGCATAAGACAAAGTATATGAATTACTCAAATTTTAATTGGCATTGGATCCCTAAAATTTTAGAAAGAACTAAATTAATTAAAATTTGAATTCTTACAATATGACCAAAATTTCAATCTTTCAGTAAAACATCACAGAGATTTAAGAGATTATTATTTTTTAATAAAAAAAGTATCCTTAATTGAATTTAATCAAATCTCGATAAAGCTAAGTTGACAAAAGGATCAATTAAGAAATTAACTATGACTAACTTACCTATTTATAAGGAATAAAGGCATTGAGTGCATAATAGTGTTTAAAAAAAATCGGTTGATATTCACATATGAAATAATTTGCTTGAATATAGTCTAAAAGTAAAAAATTTAATAGAAGGATTGCAAAATGAGACCTTAACTAACAGGATTTTTATTGCCACATTTAGGACTATATTGTTTTTGTCTACATCAACACTATTATATAACAAGAGAGTTCAACTTTTGTGTCTCATTATTCTCTTATTTCTGTAATTCTATAATAATATGAATAAGATGAAAACCAATTAGACATCATTGAAGATTGAATAAACTAAAAACAGATTGCACAAAAATTGTTCATATATTATAGGAGGACTTTATATTAAAATTGATCATTCGTTATAATTTTTTCTATTTTTACTTTTAACAAGCCTTATAAAGTCTTAAGAAATAAGAAACAAAACTACAATGAAACAAATAAAATAAGAAAAAGGGAAATGTTATTGCTCATTGGTGAAGGAAGATATTGTTATTAAATAAATAGTAAAAGCCTTCAAGTCAAGAAAGTGTGGATCTACCAAGGGACAGCGGCATATTTTGGCTTTTTATTATTTTAGTTACTTTTCCGCCCCGTCTCTAGCGTGCTACTGTGGCCTCACCTTTCCCATTCACTGAAGGTTCGAGGCACTGGACAGAATAGGGTTAGCTCTCTGCTTTCTTTTAACGCTTGTAGAACAGCGAGTGGGAGCGAATCAGATCAAAGGCTACCCCGCTCAGCAGATCTTTGCTCTGATCGGATCTGGCTGGAGGTGCGTTTCCTCCCGTCTTCTTGTCTTTTATCATTTTCTTCAGTAGAATTTGCTTTTGTTTATTTTGTGGTGCTGTTCTTAGATCTGTGCCATTTCGGTCGTGGCTCTGTTTCGTTTATAGCACTGCCTTTGCCTTCTCTTGCTGTTGTTATTTGATTACTAGTTTTCCTGGGTCTCCGCAATATTTTTTCTAAAGATGAAAAAGAAACTGTTAATGATATGCTTCTGAATTTCCTGACCTGTTATTCGGTTTGGAGTGTTTCCATGTCGTAGCAATTGTCTCTGTATGAGCCAATGGGTTATGGGGATTCTCTTACAAATCCCAAATATTCCTTGTATTATGCACTCGTACCATATTCTATGGATCTGTGTTTTGCCTGGTAGAGAAACCTTGTGTGTCTTCTTAATCATGCGTCAAAGAGTTGATTTGCATGCCATTTCATTTTGAGAGCCTGACGCTCAAATGGTTCCATCTTGTGTAGATTTGGCGCTGAATGCTTCCAATAGAGTAGTGGCTTAGACAGAGATCCATCACTGATTCAAAAAGATCTACTGTCTTCCCTTTCAGTTTCAATGGCTTTATCGCCCCCTACATGCTGGGCTTTCGTCTATGTGATTCTTCTGTTTGCGCATGCTTGCAATGGGTTTTATCTTCCAGGAAGCTACATGAACATTTATCCCACTGGGAAACCTATATTTGCCAAAGTTAACTCCTTGACTTCCATAGAAACCGAGCTTCCTTTCAGCTACTACAGTCTCCCCTACTGTCCGCCTAAAGGTGGTGTTAAGAAAAGTGCTGAGAATCTTGGAGAACTTCTTATGGGGGATCAGATTGACAACTCCCCTTATCAGTTTCGAATGAATGTTAATGAGACTGTCTACCTCTGTACCACAAAGCCTTTGACTGAGCAGGAGGTCAAGCTCTTGAAGCAGAGAACTCGCGATCTATATCAAGTGAACATGATTCTGGATAACTTACCTGCCATGAGGTTTGCCAAGCAAAATGGAGTTAATTTCCAGTGGACTGGGTTTCCTGTTGGGTACACACCACCAAACAGTAACGACGATTACATTATTAATCATCTCAAGTTCACGGTCTTGGTTCATGAATATGAAGGGAGGGGTGTGGAGATAATAGGGACTGGGGAAGAAGGCATGGGCGTTATTTCTACTGATGCTGATAAGAAGAAGGCGTCTGGCTTTGAGATAGTTGGTTTTCAGGTCGTCCCTTGCAGTGTGAAGTATAATCCTGATGACATGTTGAAACACCAAATTTACGACAATGTTTCACCTGTAAGTTGCCCCACGGAACTTGAGAAGTATCAAATAATTCGGGAGCAAGAGAGAGTGTCCTTCACTTACGAGGTTGAATTTGTGAAGAGCGATATAAGATGGCCATCCAGATGGGATGCTTATCTGAAGATGGAGGGTGCCAGAGTCCACTGGTTCTCTATTCTAAATTCACTGATGGTAATCTTTTTCCTGGCTGGCATAGTTTTTGTTATATTCTTGCGGACTGTGAGGAGGGACTTAACAAGGTACGAGGAGTTGGACAAAGAGGCTCAAGCCCAGATGAATGAGGAGCTTTCGGGGTGGAAGCTTGTTGTGGGTGATGTATTCAGAGAACCAGATTGCTCCAAGCTACTTTGTGTAATGGTTGGTGATGGGGTTCAGATTACAGGGATGGCAATTGTCACTATTATTTTTGCTGCCCTTGGTTTTATGTCACCAGCTTCACGAGGAATGCTGCTGACAGGAATGATTATTCTTTATCTTTTCCTAGGAATTGCTGCTGGGTATGTTGGTGTACGACTCTGGAGAACCATGAAGGGAACTTCAGAAGGTTGGAGGTCTGTTTCCTGGTCGGTTGCCTGCTTCTTTTCTGGGATTGTGTTTACTATTCTCACCGCACTGAACTTCATTCTCTGGGGCAGCAAGAGTACTGGTGCTATTCCCATTTCCTTGTACTTTTTGCTCTTGTTCCTCTGGTTCTGCGTTTCGGTGCCACTCACCCTCCTCGGAGGATTCTTGGGGACACGAGCTGAGGCAATTCAGTACCCTGTGCGAACCAACCAGATCCCAAGGGAAATTCCTGCACGCAAATATCCATCATGGCTTCTTGTTCTCGGTGCAGGGACGCTTCCTTTCGGAACCCTCTTCATTGAGCTTTTCTTTATAATTTCTAGCATCTGGCTTGGGAGGTTCTATTATGTCTTTGGGTTCCTGCTGGTTGTGCTTTTGTTGCTAGTTATAGTTTGTGCGGAAGTGTCAGTGGTTCTCACCTACATGCATCTTTGTGTGGAGGACTGGCGGTGGTGGTGGAAAGCTTTCTTTGCTTCGGGATCAGTTGCGCTTTATGTGTTCCTATACTCCATCAACTACTTGGTCTTTGATCTGCAGAGTTTGAGTGGGCCGGTGTCCGCTATACTATATCTCGGCTATTCATTGATCATGGCAGTTGCAATCATGTTGTCGACCGGAGCCATTGGCTTCCTCATGTCTTTCTACTTCGTTCACTACCTGTTTTCATCCGTAAAAATTGATTGAAGGGCCTTCTCTGGTATTCTTCATCAGTCGTTTGTAGGAGACTCCGGTATGTGGAAGAGGAAATTTTCTTGCTTTGTCTGTCTGAGGCTAATTGGTTACAGAACATATTAAGAGGCTCTCAGATGATTTGCGATGCTGCCAAGCCTGTAACATTTTTATGCGCATCTCGAGTTTTGGGGACTATATAATCATACAATCCTCTGCTGCCACCTTCTACGCCCCGTCTCCTTCTCAGTCGATCTTTGTTTCATCACATTTTACTAATTCTGAGGTTCATTTGCATTTTGTCTCTGTTTAATCAAATTGTTCTGGGAAGTTGTAATTGTTTAGACTTTCTACGTTCTACTCTCTTTCCTTTTTTCAATGAATAGAAAAGTTGGTCTGGGTCATTTGTTTGATTTTACCCTGTTGAAATTGTGCACAAACCCGAGCTTTATGTCTTACAAGATAGGGAGGAAACTGTATTGCTGTGGGAAGTATCCATCTGCGTTGGAAGTGGAATGAAATTCTCGAGTGCCAAAGCTCGTTTTTGTTAGCATCTTTCCAATGTTTGGATTGCTTTCCCCAGTTAAGAAGAATTGACTGGAATACTCAAGATAAATGTACCGTGCTATTTTAAGTTCTTAACATGTCATCTCTTACAGAGTTACAACACATTACTCTAAACATCACGGCTTACAAGAAAGAGCAAGGGTTTGGAATTCGAACTACAAAGGGATATCATGTATAATCATCCTAGTGGAACTTGAGGCTTGTCAAGACGTTGTTGTTGACAGGATCAGCCAAGTGATCCAGGAGGTTCTGGTAAGGCCCAACGCCTGTCACAAGACCTTGTACAAAGTAACCCAATATGGCCAACATGGCCAACCTTCCATTCTTTATCTCCTTGAGCTTCAATTCCTTCATGGATTTTTCATCCTTTCCAAAGCCGAGAGGATTAAACAAGGGGCCCCCAGGGTAGGCTGGGTCTCCAGAACCCCCCAAATACTTCTCCAGCCCCAAGAAGTACTGTTTACTCATGGACCCCGGATTGTACCAGTCTTGAAACCTCCTGTGCTCTGCGAATCCCATAAGGGCCATCTCCAGCACAAACAGGGTGTAAGGGTCTGCCCAGTAATCGTATGTCCCAGCAGGTGGAATAACGCCCGTTTTGAACCAAGGGAGGGCAGTTTCCGCAGGGATAAGCCCAAGCTTCCCAAATATCTCTGGAGCTATTGCACCCGCAGCACCCAACATGGCAAAACGTCCGTTGATGACCTCTCCATAGGCCAACCACCTGGGCTCGATGAACCCTCCTGTACCTTCAGGATCGGAGAGGCCTAGAGGGTCGAATCCAAAGTCACCCGGGAGGCTGTAAATTGTAATTAATTTTTAACAAGTGAATCAACTATGATTGTAAAAGCCTAAACCGCATGGAGATGGAAATTTGCGCATGAGTTACCTGCCATCCAAGTAAGAAAGACTCTGCTTGGATGCAAACCACAACTGTCTATCTGCTCCTTGCTGAATCAAAAAACAAATCAAGCACATGAGCACAGAATAAGGTACGAACCTAAACAGGTGGAATACCAAGAAGACGAAGAAGAAGAGGAAGATAAGAAGAATGAACAAACCTTAACAGGTGGAGTGGATGCTGCCCTTACTGTAAAAGATGCTCTTCTTGCAAAGCTGAAGGGAGATTGGAGTCGTCTTGCTCCTAGTATCTGTCGGGTAGCCTCCACTGAAGAGGTAAGAGAAGAAGATGATGCTAATGCTTGGGTTGCCATGTCCTGCTTCTCTCTCGGTGTCTACAATGAAGTAGTGAGCAGGCTGCGAGAAACTGACTATCTAAAGAATGAGACGCAGTATAAGGATCTCCTTTCGCTACACACCAAACGATGGGAAGCAAAGAGGGCAAGGCAGAGCCACTAGTTGTGGGCACGGTGGCACTGATTTTTCTGGCTCTTACGCAAGATGACCCCACTTCAGATTAGGCCATGATCTCATTCTCCAACAAGCAGGGTACACGTGGCATCGTTAGTCGGATAAGGGATTTGCTGCCTTGCGCTCTCACTCTAGTTCAATCTCACGTGGCGGGCAGTATATCATTTTGTGTTGGCATGTAGCTGATGTGCAATTATGTGAATCCTTTTACAAAAAATAACTTAAAAGAGAATTAGAACATTTTATTGTATATAATTCACTTTATGAATTCATAACTTAGTAATATAAAACAATTGTAACATAATGGTTTAGTTTTGATCACACTTTCACTTTTGACCTATATTCATAGACTTTGGTCTCATATTAAAAAAATTTAACCTTCTTATACAGCTAATTCAAGAAAATGAATTCTATTGTTAGGCAGAGATAGACAATTATCTTAGAACCTTCAAAGGCCTTTTTTGCGCTCAGTTGAGTTACTACCGTGGAGCATGTTAATGAACTCGATCAGGTCGAACCCAGCACCAATTTGGTTGGGTCTCCAGGCCTCCATCACAAGGCTTTAGAGCTGGAAATTCCAAGGTCTTGGTTTTTGAACGATGATGGGGCTGAGCTGATTGAAGCCCTGACAGCATTTGGGCTTGGCCCTGATCAAACTTATGTAATGATAGAATATGCACAAGAGTGCAACATATCAGGGATCCCGTAAATATCTGCGAGACTCCCCTCCGGCGTCACGACCCCCAAAAACCCCGCTGCCTAAAACCCTAACTCCCAGCCTTTAGTATCTATCTCTCTCTCTCTCTTCGGCGAAGCACCAAGGCAATGGCGGGTATAGTCTTAAGAAGGTCTTCTTCGATAATCTCCAGGCGGGCTCTCGCCGCCTTCACCACCACCACCGCTTCTAAATTATACCTTCATCTGCACAATCCGTCTTCATCAACATCTGACCTTCATCCCTCAAATAGCGGGTTTTCTTTCTCCCATAAAGCCAGGGACTTCCATTTCCAGTCTGGAGGTTTGTTTTTCAGGTCCTCGTTGCCGTCACAGGCCGAGTATGCTGCCGTCGACGACTACGAGGTGAACGTTGGCTCTGATGACGAGAAGCTGGAGGTCTCCAAGCTCGGGATTTCTGAGGAGATTGTGTCTGCCTTGGCCAAGAGGGGCATCACTAAGCTCTTTCCCATTCAGGTTTTATACCCGAATCTCTGCCTTTTTCTCTTCTTCTTTCTGCTTGCTACGGTCCTCTCTATATAAATATAAACAAGAAATATATCTCTTCAGCCCAGTTTCTTTATTTTGTGTGCCTTTCCTAACGCATATCGTTAGTGGCTTACTCTCGTCATAATCTCCAATCATCTCTTTGACTCTGTAGCAATTACTTGTGGTGTTTTTCCTTGATTTTTCTTGTGTCTAGAGGGCGGTTCTGGAACCAGCAATGCAAGGACGTGACATGATCGGACGAGCTAGAACAGGGACGGGCAAAACTCTTGCTTTTGGAATTCCTATTATGGATAAGATCTTGCGGTTCAATGAAAAACATGGGTTCGTTTCTTGGCTTCATTTTTGATGCCCCTAAACATCCCCCAAACAAAAAGAAGAAAAGAAAAATGCACTCGTGTTTGTGGGTTTTAAATAAGTGGCGGAATTCCAAATTTTTCCTAAATGTATATGTTTTTATAAATGTTTTCATCATGCAGACGGGGCAGGAATCCGCTGGCGTTGGTTTTGGCGCCAACAAGGGAGCTTGCCCGCCAGGTCGAGAAGGAGTTTGCTGAGTCGGCGCCAGGCTTGGATTCGATTTGCGTTTACGGTGGTACTCCCATCTCACAACAAATGAGGCAGCTCGACTACGGAGTTGATGTAGTTGTTGGCACACCTGGTCGCATTATTGATCTTCTGAAAAGGGGTGCTCTAAACTTGTCAGAAGTTCAGTTTGTTGTTCTTGATGAAGCTGACCAGATGCTTCAAGTTGGCTTTCAGGAAGATGTTGAGACAATCTTGGAGAGGTTACCAAAGAAGCGTCAGAGTTTGATGTTCTCTGCAACAATGCCAGCTTGGATAAAGCAGCTTACCCGAAATTACCTAAAAGATCCACTAACAATTGATCTGGTGAGTTTGCAGCTTCATTTTAGTCTATCATAAAATTATAGCGCTGACAAAGTGGCTAGTATCTGTTCTCATCGTTCTCACTGTGCCTGCTTTTAGAGTATTCTTGATGAATACAACTCTATGCTTGCTTGTATTATTACTTTTCTTTGAGTTTGATTTGTCAGTACCTCTTACTTGGTGTCATTACAGGAGTGGGAGTTGGGGATAAAAAGTTTTGATCTCGCATGTTTTTAATTTGGTAATTGCTTTGGTACTTGTCACTGCAGCCTAAGGTCTATAGTTATGAAAGATATGTCCAATCATGCGATCTGCATGTGTTAAAGTTTGGGAAAATTTTCTGGTCCATTATGTGTTCAGACATCTAGTGTAACTGCAGAAAGGTGGCATTTTGGATAGGGAGACAAGCTTATTAACGGCTCAACTGTTTTGTAGGTTGGAGATTCTGATCAGAAGTTGGCTGATGGAATCTCTCTATTCTCAATTTCATCGGACATGTATGGAAAAGCTTCGATTATTGGACCTCTCGTATCAGTATGATTCTAGAACTACTTTTCATTGAAAAGAATAAAAAAAGAATCCTCTCCATTTGATGATTACTGTGTTTATTTATCTATTAAACTCTTTCAATCCTTCATTTTGTTTTCTTCTTTGCAAGGTTCAGAAAACTTTTAAGTATTCTTGTTTTAACTTAGTTTGCCGTTGCTTCAATTCTAACCATCAGATTCGTTTGTCAGGAGCATGCAAAAGGAGGAAAGTGTATTGTTTTCACTCAAACAAAACGTGATGCTGATCGATTGGCATATGCTATGGGAAGAAGCTACAAATGTGAGGCTTTGCATGGGGATATCTCACAAAATCAGCGGGAACGAACTCTTGCTGGTTTCAGAGATGGGCGTTTCAATATTCTGGTGGCCACTGACGTTGCTTCACGTGGGCTTGATATACCTAATGTTGATCTGGTAGGTATTTGCTCCATAATCTTTCTTATGTAAATTCTTTTTAAATGATTATAGTCCTACTCCGTTGGAAATTGACTTTTCTTTATTGATTGACAGTCAAATAGTCTTCTCAGCTTGTGATTGATGTATTCAACAGATACCTGTTTTCTTGCGTTTTGAGGTTAAATAATTTTCAAGGACTTTGCAATTCAGTATATCCTTGATATCTACCCTATGAGACCATGCTGCACATTGTTCTTCTGCTTGACCTGGCTAAGTTTTGAAAAAACTGATTGTAAGTTTTGTTGCTAGCTTGTGTTGTTGGATTGTTGCCTGATAACATTCCTCCCCCTTTTTTGCCAAAAGTATTTATTTTTCTGTGTGGATGTCTACAAAGTAAGTAGACTTTCTAATTTTTGGGCTGTTGCTTTGAAATATCATTATAAATAAAAAGACCTTTATCATACTGTTGGATTTGTTCTTAAACAAATATGTGCACTAACTAATTGATGCGATTGTTGTTGAATTGTTGTTCCTTTTTGGATTTGAACTGATGAATTGATGGCTTGTGCTGGTTAGAAGTGTCACGTTGTGAACCACTTATAACCTATTGTTTTGAAGAAATATGTGTATTTTTTTAGTTTTTTAGTTTATTTATTTTTATCTCTGTTCACTCTATTCCTATGCCTATGCTTAAGGTTTTCAATTCTTTACTTTGCTTCAAATACATACTCGGTGACCTTAGTCTTATATTGGCTGATTCATTTGGCATGTTCACGGACGTGGCTGGCTTCCTTCTCAGGAATCTCCAACTTACTTCTCTGTATTTTAATGGTGCTTCCCCAACTTCCCCCCCAAACAAAAGGATAGAAATGGAGGGGAAGAACTTTTGTTTGTATGCAAGCGTTTTTCTAGTGGTCCTATATGTTTAGTTGCCTAACACTAAACTCTTCTCATGATTAGGTAATACACTATGAGCTTCCCAACAATTCGGAGATATTTGTTCATCGATCTGGCCGAACAGGTCGTGCAGGCAAGAAAGGAAGTGCTATCCTTATCTACACACAGGACCAGGCGAGGGCTGTCAAAGTTATAGAACGAGATGTTGGTTGCAGATTTAAAGAGGTTAGGATATGCTTGCATTTTGCAGTTTAAGACTGATTTGACTGAAATATGGAAAATCTATTTTATTGTATTTTTTTTTTCTATTTTTATAAGCATGTGTTAGTGGATTTACTTGATGAGATGAATAGAGCTAGAATGTTTTTGAGGATGCAGAGTCACACAATTAAACTTCCCTTATCCCACTGGCTAAGAATTTGGTTTTCACCTTCTTGTGGGTGTTGATAGCTATGCAAATAATATTTTTTCGTGGGTTGATTATATCCTACTATTACATTAACAGATACTATTGCTTTTCTTGCATAAGAGTTAAATCCTTCTACTTGTCTGGCCTTACATCACGTTAGAAACAGAACCCTTTGTGTTGAATGCTCATGTGCATGTAGGATCTACACTTTAAGACTGGTTTTCACCTATCCAGATGTTTTATGTTGGACTGATTGCCTGATTACTGATTGGTTATCAGCTACCCAAAATTGAGGGTGGAAGTGGGGTCATGTTAGATGACATGGCTGGTGGTGGCAGATTTGGTTCTTATGGAGGTATGAGGTCTGGTCAGTATGGTGGACCTAGCTCCGGGCGTTTTGGTTCCTTTGGTGGCCCTGGCTCACGCAAATCAGGAGGTGGCTTCTATGGCTCTGGCACCAACCGATCAGGGAATTTTGGTGGTTCAGACCGTTCTGGCGGTTTTGGGGGCTTTGGTTCAGGCCGTTCAAGTGGGTTTGGTGACAAGCCGTCAAGCCAAAGTAGTGGTGGCTTTGGCAATTCTCGCTCTGGTCGTTTTGGCGGCTTTGGGGATGACAGACTCAATGATGACAGCACCGGGAGAAGATCATTCTGAGTCTTTGGAATGGTAAGGTTGCGACTTTTGGTCCCAAGAAAAAGTTGGAATTACAACTTATAGATTATTGTTTATTCTTTGTTTTGTTAATGTATTTTTCAGTTATGGTCCCGCCATTAACACCTAGGATACTTGCAAATGGCAGGTAAAGACATAAAAGAAGAGCTAGAGCGGAGGTGATTACCGAGCCGAACGAATTTGATGAAGTGTTTGATGGGATGGGCAATTGGTTATAGGAAGTCTGCACCTACGAGAAGTAGTAATACTTGTAGTTGCTGTAAGGCGTAGTGTTGAGATATTTGGTTGTTTATATTCAATCTATATGACCACCACCTGAAGAGAATAATCTCATATTCTTACAATAGGCTCATGTAACTTATTTTGAAATCGTTACTTCTCAATTTTTGCCTTATTTTTACTTTGTTATTTCCCCTTCTCTCAGTACTCAATTCTCCAGAATGTAATGTGCCTCTCGTGTAGATCCAATTATGGAACAGGGAAGTTGATTATGGAAAGTTTCAGTTCACTGAAACAAAGTGACCGTAGTATCTAACATATAAATGGTGTTTTTGTTCATTGTGAAGATGGAATCCAGATGGAAATAGGGAAACGTAAAAGAACCTTAATAAAGGGATGTTAGCCCATTTATATTTATGATATGTCGATGAAAATCATTATAGATTTCTTTGTTTCCATATCCTTGTCTTGTCAAGAAAAGAACAAAAAGGAACAAACTGTGACAATGTAGATACCTAACTATGCTTTACATTTTAATACAAAACTTCACCCAGAACAAAAAACAATTATCGGAGCGTGCTTCAGTTGCAGTTCCTTGGTAAGCAGCAAGCTTCCTTTCATACTTCGTTCGAATGTCTGAGACACTTTGATCAGTATTGAAGAAATCTTCAATCTCGTTATCTATTTCTGTCTCGCTCACCTCCCCCAAATTTCTCAGTCAATTCATCCTCAGAGAATTGTAGCAATCGTATACAAAACTGCCGGACAACAATTTTGGCTCCTAAAAGTAAGGTGGTGAGAACCATTTTGAAAGAAGAAATAACCAGAAGTGGAAAGGATGAAGTTTTCAGCGAGACAATTGGGGTGCCTTTCCAAATTGTTTGATCACAAACTAGTCAAAAAAAAAAAAAAAAAAAAACTCTAAAGCGATGATACGTTATGGCACCGAAATTATTTTAGTTTTCTTCATACTAGTATGCCAAAAGACTTGAAACTCTTTATATTTTCAAGTAGGTTATACAGAGGAGAAGCCTAATTTATAGCCCTCTAGGGGAAATCAAAAAATACATGAGACTTGATAATTGTTAGGATTGGTGGAACAATTAAGTTAAAGGGTATGGTTGTCATTACAATCAGAGGTTTCTATGTAATTGTGGAACTAGGAAATATCTTCTAGATGTAATGGGTTTTCTAGTAGTATTGGATTAAGATTCTTATCCTTATGTGGAAGTAAGTTTTCTTAGTAGTATTCGACTAGGATTCCTTTAGGGTTTATCTATAAATAGGAGAAGTATAGAGAAACCTAGTGGGTGAATTGAGAGAGTCTCCATGGAGGGCTAATTGTTGAAGAGGGCCCCTATCATGGATTCTAGTTGATGAGAGAATCCATGAGATACCTATTTGAGGAGAGGGAATGTATGAGAAAATCTAATGAGAAAAGACTACAGAGGACGTAGGACATTATGATGTTCCGAACCTCTTAAATCTGTTGTGTTTGGGTGTGTGCGTTCTTATATTTGTGTGTTTGATCTCTTTGTGGTTGATGCGACTTGGTTGAATTCTCCTAGCAAGTGGTATCAGAGCCAGGTTTGGATCCCAACAAGTGGTATGGGAGACAAGCTTGGTTCCTAACAAGTGGTGCGGTGAGCGTGGACCGTGGAAGATTGGGACCAAAGATGATAGATCGAATATGATGAACACAATTGAAGAAGCAGATATATGTGTTTTGAGGTGAGATTTTCTCTTTCCCTAAATCCGGTTTGATTTTGGATGATATTGATGTAGATTAACTAGAATACATTCTTGGAGTTGTGGATTGAGGTTTGCAAAGTGCAGATCTATGTCTCTCTGTCTATATCTGAGCATTTATAAGCTAAAATTGAAGATTTTTTGTTGAAGAACATGATGTTTTTGGAGATGATTAATATTTTTAAAGTTGTTGGATTGAAGATCATATTGATCATATTGTTTGTGGTAATTGTTGTGTTTCTTTGGCTCAAGTTATGGCATCAGATGATAGAGAATGGTGGAGATATTGATGTTTGAGGGGGAGCACTTTGTTGATGTTGTTGATGAATTGTTGATTGAGGGGTAGCATGTAATGCTCCTATGTTGACATAATGTTCCTATGTTGATGTGATTGATGAAGTAAAAGTTTTGGGATTTTCAAGTTTGTCGATATTCAGATGAGGTGTATTGAAACTCCGATGGTTGATTCCAGGGAAGCACCAACAATTTTGGATGGGAGATGGACTCTTCGTTGGGGATTTAGAAGAGTGATCTCAATTGTTGTGAAAGTCCCATGATTTTTACTTTTATTGAGGGCCTTATGGTGGAGGACACATTTAGATGGAAGAAGCCCATGATGATGTGCAGATGCCTGGAGAGAAACACGGCCTAGGAGAGGTGTAACCTAGAAGAGGCTGCAATGGAAGTGTCTAAGGAGGTATGACCTAAGAGAGGTGTGGTTTAAAGAAAAGGCAAGATGGCACAATTGATGCGGGCTTGTTTTGAAGAGAGTTTTGTCCAATCTTTCTCTATAAAAAAAAAAAGATTGTGGTTGTAGAAGTTGAAAGAGTTTTTGCAATCTTTTCTTTCAAAAGATTGTGGTTGAAGAGAGTTTACTTAGTATTTCTCTGTCCAAAGACTATAGCTGTGGAAGTTGAAGAGAGTTTCTCCAATCTTTCTCTTTCCAAAGATTGTGGTTGTGTAGTTGATAATTTGAAGAGATTTTCTATACTTTCCTATGGTGCAAGGATGTTGCACTAAATTGTTCCAAGGGGGAGATTGTTAGGATTGGTGGAACAATTAGGTTAAAGGGTATGGTTGTCATTACAATCAGGGGTCTCTATGTAATTGTGGAACTAAGAAATATCTTCTAGATGTAGTGGGTTTCCTAGTAGTATTGGATTAGGATTCTTATCCTTATGTGGAAGTAAGTTTTCCTAGTGGTATTCGACTAGGATTCCTTTAGGGTTTATCTATAAATAGGAGAAGTATAGAGAAACCTAGTGGGTGAATTGAGAGAGTCTCCATGGAGGGCTAATTGTTGAAGAGGGCCCCTCTCATGGATTCTAGTTGATGAGATAATCCATGAGATACCTATTTGAGAAGAGGGAATGTATGAGAAAATCTAATGAGAAAAGACTACAGAGGACGTAAGACATTATGATGTTCCGAACTTCTTAAATCTGTTGTGTTTGGGTGTGTGCATTCTTATATTTGTGTGTTTGATCTCTTTGTGGTTGATGCGACTTGGTTGAATTCTCCTAACAATAATTTGCTTGATATTCTTAAACTTCTCCCTAAGTTTTGTGATCTTTGGAATATCCTTATAGGCTTCAAAGTGACAACACAATTAGTTCACGCCCTAAAATATATTGAAAAAAAAAAACTTATAAGTATATGCAACTTCATCAATGATACTAATGTATTTCGAAAATTCCAAAAGTAGTGTTTTATAGTGATGATTCTTAATTATTTTTAACTATACCAATTTTCTTGGTTGTCATAAACTATAGCTTACACTGTTAAATTAAACCCCATAAAGTATTTAATTCCATGAATAGAATTCCTATTATATTAAGTGTGGACCATTCCTAAACCTTTACCACATCAAAACATGTTACTTATTCCTAATATACGTTGATATTCATACATCCTAAGATAGATCAAGAACAAAGAAATTAATTCTAGATTATTTGGTCTGTCACAAATTTATAACAAAATCAATGGACTAATGATCATAATTCGTCCACTGGGTTAGGAGTTCAACACCCCCTCCACCTCCCCGTGCATGCATTTATTAAAAAAAATGAAGAAAAAAATAATCACAATTTCATTTCAAATTGTATAACCAAAATCTAATGTGAAGGCATTCAACAAAGGGAAAGATCATAATGCTTTCTCAGCAATCATCTTATAAAAAGGCTTTTTCCATCCCCTTTGTAAAAGTACAAAAAACATTAACATGAAGTATTTTCTTTGTCAACAGCTTTATAGCTATGTCGAGTCTTATTGCCTAGGTCCAATCTCCCCAATTCTTTGCTTTTGTCTTTCCTATAACATTTTTTTTGTCTAACAATAAGCTTCTGAATCTCTCAAATGTTCTTTCTTTTTCGTTTCCATTCAAAAGGATCACGAGAGCTTCATGGGTCTCTACATCTTCTCTTCAATTTACTCAGATTGGACCTCCAGTTGATAGATCAGGTTCTTCCTATCTCAAATCGTTCGGGTTGTGGTGGATTCCATCTTCAACCAACTTAGATTAGGCTTAGGAGCTCGTCGGGTTCGTTTGCTAGGTTGTGCGCGGAATCGGGCTGTCGAACGGGTCGCACGATGGAGAACGGGTGGCGATCGTGAGTCGCCCACTTGGACCATGGGTCTGGGTCACACATAGGGCTCTGGGTCACACATAGGGCTCTGGGTCGCACCTACTGTTGGGCTTGAATTGCTACTGGATTTGTCTCATGCCTACTGGGTCTGAATAAAGTGAATCGCATAGTTGAAAATGGGTCACGCACGTTTTTGGGCTGCACAGAATTGGGCTTCGTGATTTTTCCTACATAACTATTCCAACATCATTTTTCTTATATAAAAATGATGTGAAAATAAACAGATGACTATAAGAATATGTTCATATTATATTCTTATTATCATTTTCTTTTTTTCATCGTCAAAATGCTAATATATCTTAACAATTAAAGACTTGTGAAGAGTGCATAGGCCTTTGTACATGCATTGCTTCCTTGATAAAAAAATTCCCAAAATTTTGATGATTTCTCAATCTATGCATGTCATCCTAGCATAGGGGCTATGCTAATATTCTTTGTATCTTTCCAATTTATTGGATGTCTTCTAGGACTTATTAAAGCTTATAAGACACATTATAAATACTTTATCTTTTTAGAAGCAAAAAAATATATATTTTTAGGAATTAGATAAGTTACATGGAAGAAAGATTATAAATGTTTAAATCAATCCATCAATGGGCATGAAATCCACTCCAAAAGATGTCAGTGGATCCAAAAATCACCTCTAAAAGATGCCTTAAAAAGGCGTTACCCACCCATTTATATATAGCCCTAGGAACACAAATGCATCCAATGTAAAAGCACTCATACCATTTTTCAAAAAGCCTTACTAAAGATAGAAGTATGCTATTAGTACTTTCCTTTCCAACATAAAATTGTTAGTCTAATATTCTTAACAATAAGGTGTTATTATAATTTAATGGAACTCTAAGAGCTACTAATATCTTTAAGTTTTAGCATTCTTCCCTAATCCTATTTGTTTAATGATTAATGAGCTTACTAATTTAATCTATTAAATTCTTCTAATCCTTCATTTTGTTTTCTTCTTTGCATGGTTTATAAACTTTTAAGTGTTATTGTTTTAACTTAGTTTGCTATTGCTTTAATTCTAACCATCAAGTTTGTTTGTCAAGAGATGCAAAAGGAAGGAAATGTATTATTTTCACTCAAATAAAATGTGATCCTGATCGATTGGCATTTGCTATGGCAAGAAGCCATAAATGTGAGGCTTTACATGGGGATATCACACAAAATTAGTGGGAATGAACTCTTGTTTGTTTTAGAGATGGACATTTCAATATTCTAATGGCCACTAATATTGCTACACATGAGCTTGATATACCTAATGTTGGTCTAGTAGGTATTTGCTACATTATTCTTTTTTATATAATTAATTTTTAGTGATTATAGTCCTACATGATTGGAAATTGACTTATATCCTATGATTATACTCCTGTTAAGTTGGACATTGATTTGTGTCCTTATTGGTTGACAATCAATAAGTCTCCTTAGCTTATAATTGATGTATTCAAAAAATACCTATTTTCTTGCATTTCAAGGTTAAATACTTTTCAAGTACTTTGTAATTCAGTATATCCTTGATTCTACTATATGAGATCATATTACATACTATGCTTTTGGTTGACTTGGCTATGTTTTGAAAAAATTGATTGTAAGTTTTGTTGCTAGCTTGTGTTGTTTGATTGTTGCCTAATAACATTCCTTTCCTTTTTTTTTTAGGTTGTTGCTTTGAAATATCACTATTAATAGAAGGACCTATATCATAGAGTTGGATTTTCTCTTGAACAAACATGTACATGAACTAATTGATGCAATTGTTGTTGAGTTATTGTTCCTTTTTGGATTTGAATTGGTAAATTGATGGCTTGTGTTGTTTAGAAAGTGTGACATTGTGAACCATTTATCTCTTATTGTTTTGAAGAAATATGTTTTTCTTTTTTTCTTTTTGATATGTGTTCACTCTATTCTTATGCCTACGCTTAAGGTTTTGATTTCTTTATTTTGATTCAAAAACACACTTAGGATCCTTAGTCTTATATTGGTTAATTCATGTGCCATGTCTAGATACATGGTTGCCTTCCTTCTTTGGAATCTTCAACTTACCTCTTTGTATTTTAATGGTGCTTTTTCCTCTTTTTTTCTACCTTTTGAGGATAGAAAAGGAAGGGAAGAACTTTTGTTTCTGTGCATTTGTTTTTTGGTGATCTTATATCTTTAGTTGTTAAACATTAAACTCTTGTCATGATTAGGTACTACATTATGAGCTTCCCACCAACTTGGAGATATTTGTTCATTCATTTGGCCGAATAGGTCGTGTAGGAAAGAAAGGAAGTGCTATCCTTGTTTACATAGAGGATTAGGTGACAACGATCAAAGTTATAAAATGAGATGTTGGGTGCATATTTACAAAGGTTAGGATATGCCTCCTAACTGATTTGGCAATAATATAGAATTTTTGTGTTATGTTATTATTTTATTTTATTTTCTATCTTTTTAAGCTTGTGTAAGTGGTTTACTTGATGAGATGAATAGAGCTATAATGTTTTTAAGGATGTTGTAAAAGCCTCTTGAAACTATGATTGACGTAGGTTCACACAAGTAAACTTTGCTTATCCATTGGTTAGGAATTTGGTTTTCAACTTGTTATGGGTGTTAAGCTAACCAAATAATATATTTTCTTGAGTTAATTATGGATTTGACCATGTCCATTGATAGTAGTGCTTATATGGTTGTGTAGTAGAGTAATTGAACATAATGGGCAAGAAATTGTGTTTAGAATTTGTCACGAAGGGAGAAAAAAGGGCATGGAGAAGAGAACCTCTGAATTAATTGATTAAAAGAATGTACAAGAGTTGTCCCTTTATAATGTAGGAACTTACAAGTATGGGAATAAACAAATAAATAAACAAATTTATCTCATACTAATTATAAAAATAATTCCTTGATTTGACTTTGTTATATGGAAAGAATAATTGCTTAATGTAAGGAAATATAATCACGTATCTCCAACACTCCCCCTCAAGCTGGCGGCTTTGGTGGCTTGTAAACGTCAAATACGCCTAGCTTGTTTAACAGATACGTGTGTTGTCTGTGACAAAGGGCCTTGGTGAAGATGTCAGCTGGCTGCTCTGTAGTCCGAATTTCTTTTGTTTTGATAATTCCTTCTTGGATCTTATCTCTTGTAAAATGACAATCTACTTCAATGTGTTTTGTCCATTCATGAACCATGGGGTTTGCAGCAACTTTAAGGGCAGCATCATTATCACAGAATAGAAGAGTAGGACCTTTGATGCGAACTCCTAGATCTTGAAGAAGACCTCTCAACCAGATGACTTCACATGTTGTCTTAGCCGTGGCGCGATATTCAGATTCAGTAGAAGATAAAGAAACAATTGATTGTTTCTTTATCTTCCAAGATAGCAAGGAATTTTCAAACTTTACACAAAATCTCGTTGTTGATCTCCTACTCATAGGACAAGTGGCGTAGTCTGTGTCGCAGTAAGTTGTCATTTCCCTGTTGCAGTTTCTGGATAAAAGAATTCCCAAACCTGGACATCCCTTTAAGTATTTTACTACCTTCAGGACTGCATTCATGTGAGACTATTTTGGATCGTGCATGAATTGACTGAGAATCTGGACTGCATAATAAATATCAGGTCTTGTCATGGTGAGATAAATAAATTTGCCAACCAAACGTTTATAAATTGATGGATCCTTGAGTGGGGGGTCCTCATCTGGAGGTGACATTCCCATATCATATTCAAGAGTTGTGAGATTAAAATTTTGCTCAAATGGAATGATGGCAGGCTTGCATCCTGATAAACCAGCCTTAGAGATAATTTCAAAAAATGAACTTTTGCTGGCTGAGGCAAATCCCTTTATCTGAACGATTAATCTCAATGCCGAGGTAATACTTAGGTGGTCCCAAATCCTTGATGTGAAAGGTAGAATGCAAGAATTTCTTGAAATGCGTAATAGCAAGGATGTCATTACCCATGATTAAGATATCATCAACATAGATCAATAAGTAGATAGAGGAGGCCCCCTTGCGCCATTTGAATAAAGCATAGTCATGTTGGGATTGACGAAAATTGGCAAAGAGAAGAGCAGAAGTGAGCTTTGCGTACCATTGTCGAGAAGCTTGCTTAAGGCCATATAGGAATTTATGAAGACGACAAACCCTAGACTTCCCCTGTCTGCGTAATCCCGAGGGAAGGTCCATGTAGATCTTCTCATCCAAATCATCATGAGGGAAGGCATTATGGACATCCATCTGATGGAGAGACCAGTCTCTAATGGCAGCAATAGCAAGAAAAGAACGCACGGTACCTTATTTGGCAACATGAGAGAAAGTGTCCTGATAGTCAAAACCTTCCTGTTGAGTATAACCTGTGACCACTATACAAGCCTTGTACCATTTAATGGTCCCATTAGCCCGATATTTGATCTTATAAACCCATTTGCAGCCAATGGATCGCTAATGAGAAGGGTGAGAAATGACATGCCTGGTGCGATTATCAGCAAGAGCATGAAGTTCATTTGCCATGGCGGCTTGCCATTTAGGATCTTTAGCAGCCTCATGGTAATAAATGGGTTCCACTTCAGCAAAGATTCTACTGATGCAACAAAAATGATTGGGCAAGAGACGGTCAAAACCTGTGAAGGAAGAAATAGGGTAACGAGTGCCGGCCACTTGTACTGAAGAACAAATATAATGCTTCGTCCAAGTAGGAGGACGAGTAGGATGGCAAGAACATCATGGACCTGCAACAGGAGATGAGGCCAGAAGTGAAACAGTAGGAGGTGGCTAATACGGAATGAGAGCCAAGGAATCATCAGGAGCAGTAGCAGGAGAAAAAGGCACATAGAGCAAATCTGATGAGGAGTCAGGATCAGATAAGGGCGATGGATCAAAAGAGGGTAAAACCGGGGGAACACTTGGAGTAGGAGTCCCAATCAAAGGCAACAAGGGGTGTTGTTCGTCATCAGAATCAAATAAGAAAGGCTGAGGTCCGAGAGATGACTCATAGGGGCCATCCGACTACAATTGAGAGTGAAAAGGGAAAGTAACTTCATGAAAAACTACATTCTGACTGATAAAGAACCGATCGGTGGAGGGATCATAAACACAATACCCTTTCTGTAACGAGGGATAACCCATAAAAATGTAACGGGTGGCGCGAGGGCCCAATTTGTCCTGAAGCCCAATAGTGGTAGCATAACAAAGATAGACAAAGACACGAAGATGACCAGTGTCTGGTGGCTTTCCAAATAAAAGTGCAAAAAGAGTCTGACCATCAAGCATATAGGACAACATGCGATTAATGAGGTAAGTTGCAGTGATCACACAATTGCCCAAAAAATGGTCAGGAATGGAGGCTTGGTATATAAAGGCCTTAGCAACTTCAAGAAGATGGCGGTGTTTGCGTTCAACAATTCCATTTTGTTGTGGTGTATAAGTGCAGGAGCTCTCATGTAAAATACCATAAAAGTGGAAGAAGGAAGAACATGTATGATTAAAGAAATCACGGGCATTGTCCGTGCGAACATGCTGAACGGAAGTGTGGAATTGGGTTTGAATATGGGTAAAGAAACAGGTGAGATGTGTCAATACTTGGGATTTGGATTGCATAAGGAAAATCCAAGTACCCCGAGAGAAATCATTAATAAAGGTAAGGAAGAAACGAGAACCATCACGATGGGGGGTGTGATAGGGTCCCTAAATGTCCAAGTGGATAAGAGAAAAGGGTGAGGTGGCACGAGAGGTGCTAGAGGGAAAAGGAGTGCGAGATTGTTTGGTGAGGGGACAGATGGAACATTTGGGATAGGGTTAGGAGGCACTATGACCCAATCGTTAATGAATAAGGGAAATATTATTATTATTAAAATTCACAATTGGAAAAATCAAAATTCACTGGAAAAGAAACCCAAAAATAAAGGCCTTGATGGACACTACCTAAGCCCATCAGTTTGCCAGTCGAACGGGCCTGAAAGAGACAAATAATGGAATTAAGAATGAGCTGACAATCATTATGAGAGCAAAACTTGGAAGCAGATATGAGATTAAATTGGAACTCGGGGACATAAAGGACATTTTTAAGTGTGAGATGAGCACTAAGAATAACATCACCAATGGCGGATACGGAAGTAATGCTATCATTGGGAAGACGAATAGACGTGGATGAGGGATTGGGGTGAATTTTGGAAAAAAAATTTTTGTTGCAAATTATGTGATCACTAGCACCTAGATCAATAATCTATGCAATCGATGTAAGTGAGCTTGAAAAACAAAAGGAAGTCCCTGCAAAACTGGCAATCTTGTTAAGGGCCCCATTTTGATTGAAGACCTACATAATTTGTTGGACCTGGGCCTTAGTGAGTAAGGGATTAGGCCCATCAGAGGAGGTTACGACATTGGAGAAGGCCTTAGAATCAGTTTGATCACGATCAATAGGCTTGCCATGTAATTTCCAACAACGATCCTTAGTATGGTTGCACCTTTTGCAATAATCGCAAAATAAATTATTTGGACCATTGGATCTACCGCGAGATGCGTTTGGACCGTCAAATCGGCACGAATTAAAGGAGGATCGTGCACCGTTGGATTGCTTAACTGCGGGTGCAGTGGTCACACGTTGGGAGTCGTCGGATAAAGGCGCGAGGTCAAATGAATGAAAGCCATCCGATCTAGGGGTTTCATCTGAGCCGTCCGCACTAAACAAGGGGTAACACGAAGCGGTCTCAGAAACACCTAAAGCCGAAGTGGCTATCCAGCCGCTTCTCCTATGAGAGGCGAGAACTCTTTAGGCATTTGTCGCATGACAAGCCAGAATCACGGATTCACCGATGTGAAGATATTCCGACGATGCCAATTGTTGGTTTTTCTTCCTGGATGACCAAGTGGAAGAGACGACGCAACGAAGGTGGAGGCTCCATCGCCAGAATCTGAGAACGAAAAACATTGTAAGTTTCATTCAGGCTCAAAAGAAAACGAATAAGCCGATTTTGTTCCTTTATTTTTTTATATTGTTGCAAAGTCAAGTCGGAACCCTCAAGGGTTTCTTCGGCTTGATCGCTTTCGTTGTAAAGAACAATGAAGCAATTGAAGAGCACGACGACGGAAAGGTTCCCTTGTCTCAGATCGGCTAAGGATTGGTCGATTGGGAACAATCGGACGCGATCCGTATGCCCATACATTTCACGGATGCTATCCCAGAGAATCTAGGCATCTTCGGTGGGAGGGAGGCCGGCGGTGACGTCAGGCGAAATGGCGTTCCCGATCCACGTTTGAACGAGCTGGGAACATTTTCGCAATTGGCAAACAAGGCGAGGTTCAGACGGGAGGGGCACCGAGCCGTCGAGAAACCCGTCCTTGTCCTTCGTGACAAGGGTGCGACGGAATTTGAGTGCCCAAGCTGAGTAATTGTCCGCGTCGGTGAGGAGGTGAGCCACGAGACGGAGTTTCGGGCCATCAGAGACGGTGGTGAAGAGTGGATCGCCTAGTTCAGGGCGACCGCCAGTGGCGACGAAATAGGGAACACCAAAGGGAGGGGGGAACGGGTAGGGATTGCTACCTAAACCCGGAAAATTTGACCCAGTGGGTTTACCTGGATTTTGGGGATAAACTGGAGGGATCCAGCCTGGTCTAATGGGGACTTGGGTCGTGGGAGGCGGGTTGGGCCCGGGTGGCGGCGAGGGTGAGAAAGGGGTTGGGTAGGGTGGCAGCCCAACACCCGAAGGGAGATAACAAAGGGCCCAGTAGGACTAGGGAGTATGTGGCAGAGATGGGCCCAGACCAATGGGGTCCAAGGCCATGGAGACAGAGGGCCCAGAGGAAGAGAAAATTCCAATGACTGGCAAATCAGCCAACCCTGAATCAGAAAGGGGGTGATCGGGAGAAGGAGGAGCATAGGTGATGTCCTCGATGAGGGGGTCATCTGGATTCACAGCAAGGGGCTTGGTGGACTTGGGCGTGGTGACGGTAAGAGGAAAAAAAAAAGGTAAAGTGTTTGTTTGTTTTTTTTTGTGTTTTTGTAAGATTTGATTGTTGATTTCCACATCAGAGGTTCTAATGCTGTGATGCAGGTTAGAAATGGACAGCAGCAGAAAAGGAAAAAAAAGGGAAATCAGAGAGAAAAAAGTGCAGAAGCGAGAGAACCAAGAAAGATGGCTCTTGATACCATGTCACAAAGGGAGAAAAAAGGGCATGGAGAAGAGAACCTTTAAATTAATTGATTAAAAGAATGTACAAGAGTTGTCCCTTTATAATGTAGGAACTTACAAGTATGGGAATGAACAAATAAATAAACAAATTTATCTCCTACCAATTATACAAATAATTCCTCGATTTGACTTTGTTATATGGAAAGAATAATCGCTCAATATAAGGAAATATAATCACGTATCTCCAATAGAATTCTATGATTGATATGATTCCTTAGGTTCTTGTGAACTATCTGTATGATACCATAAATGTGCATATCTAACTCAATACACACATGAGAACATATACTCTATCTTATGGAATACTATGAGTTGCATATCCTATTGTTACATAAACATATATTATTGCATTTCTTGCATAAAAGTTAAATCCTTCTACATGTCTAGCCTACATCACTATAGAAACAAAACCCTTAATGTTGAATGCTCATGTGCATGTATGATTTACTGTTTAGAATTGGTCTCCACTTACCGAGATGTTTTATGTTGGACTAATTGCCTAATTTACTTATTGGCTATCAACTACCCAAAATTAAGGGTGGAAGTGGGGTCATGTTAGATGATATGGTTGGTGGTGGTAGATTTGGCTCTGTTGGAGGTATGAGGTTTGCTCAATATGGTAGACCTAGCTTTGGGCATGTGTTCCTTTAAGGGCCTTGGCTCATGCAAATCAGGAGGTGGTTTCTATGGCTCTAATACTAATCGATATGGAAATTTTGGTGGTTTAGACCATTCAAGCAACTTTGGGGGCTTTAGATCATTTTGGTAGTTTTGGATCAGATTGTTTTGGTGGTAGGAGAAGAAGATGACGCTAGTGCTTGGGTTTCCATGTCTTGCTTCTCCCTTAGTGTCTATAACGAAGAAGTAAGCATATTGCTATCTAAAGAATGAAATGTTGCATCAGGATCTCCTCCTTCTACACTGGTAGTAGCATCAATGGCAATAATTCTATTTTTATGTAAATCTAAACAATTTATAACTGTGTGATGTAAAACAATATTATAGTGGTTTTTATGAATTCATAACTTAGTAATGTAAAACAATTTTATAGTGATTTTTAATATGCTTCTTCAACACAAAGGTTTAATTTTGGGCATACTATAGTATGGTTTTCACTTTGTGAAATTTGACCTATATTCATAAAAGTGCTAAAGGTAGATTAGACTTTAATCTCATATTACAAAATTTAACCTCCTCACAAAAGCTAATTTGAGAAAATAGATACATTTATTATGTGAAGTAACTTTACAAATCCACATCTTAATAATATAAAATAACTTTATATTGATTTATAACAATTTTTTTATAAGTAATAGCACGAACAAAAGCACTTCTATTGTGATGCAAAGCTAAACAATTTAGAATTTTGTAATGTAAAATAATTTTATAGTTATTTTTGATTTGCTTCTTCAACACAATTTTAATTTTGAACATATTGCAGTACCATTTTCACTTTGTGAAGTTTGAACTATATTCATAAAAGTACTAAAGGAGGATTAGGCTTTAATCTCATATTACAAAGTTCAACCATCTCACAAAAGCTAATTTAAGAAACTAGATACATTTATTACACATAAATCACTTTATAAATTTATACCTTTATAATATAAAACAACTCTATACTAATTTATAGTAAGTATTTTATAAGCAGTAGCATGCATGGCAGCAATTATATTGTTTGGCAAAGCTAAACAATTTAGAACTTTGTAATGTAAGCCAATTTTATAGTGGTTTTTATAAATTCACAACTTAGTAACATAAAACAGTTTTATAGTGATTTTTGATATGCTTCTTCAACATAATGGTTTAATTTTGAACATATTGCAGTACCATTTTCACTTTGTGAATTTTGAACTATATTCATACAAGTGCTAAAGGGGGATTCGGCTTTAATCTCATATTACAAACTTCAACCATCTCACAAAAGCTAATTTAAGAAACTAGATACATTTATTACACATAAATCACTTTATAAATTTGTACCTTTATAATATAAAACAACTCTATATTAATTTATAGTAAGTATTTTATAAGCAGTAGCATGAATGGCAGCAATTATATTGTTTGGCAAAGCTAAATAATTTAGAGCTTTGTAATGTAAGCCAATTTTATAGTGGTTTTTATAAATTCACAACTTAGTAACATAAAACAATTTTATAGTGATTTTTGATATGCTTCTTCAACACAATGGTTTAATTTTGAGCATACTATAGTACCATTTTCACTTTGTGAATTTTGATCGATATTCATAAAAGTGTTGAAGGTAAATTAGACTCTGATATCATATTATAAAATTTAACCTTCTCACAAAAGTAATTCAAGAAAATAGATACATTTATTACATATAAATCACTTTATAAATTCATATCTTAATAATATAAAAGAACTCTATATTGATTTATAACAATTTTTTATGAGTAGTAGCATGAAAAACAAAAATTTTATTGTTAGGTAGAGCTAAACAACTCATAACTTAGTAATGCAAATAATTTTGCAATGGTGTTTTTGAATTCATAACTTAATAATATAAAAGAATTTTACAATGGTTTTTGATATGCTTCTTCAACATAAAGGTTTAATTTTCAGCATACTACGATACGACTTTCATTTTGTGAATTTTGATTTATATTCATAAGAGTGTTAAAGGAGGATTGGATCTGATATGATATTACAAAATTCAACTTTCTCACAAAAGCTAATTTAGGAAAACGAATACATATATTACATATAAACTACTCAATAAATTTATATCTTGATAATGTAAAATAATTGTTCACTGCCCTAAGCAATTGGCTCCAATGTGAAGAACCTCCGAAGTCCTTTTTAGCATTCACTTGAGTAGCTATTGTGGCGCATGTTAAACAATCAGGTCTCCAGGATTCCAGCACAGGGCTTAGGGGTGGAAATTCTATGGTCCTAGGTTTTTTTACGATGATGGGGCTGAACTCAAATGAAGCCTTGACAGCGTTTGGGCTTCGGCTTGATTAAACTTATGTTATCACATGCGCAAGAGGGCAGCATATCATGGATACCGTAAATGTCTGCGAGACTCCTCTCCGGCGTCACGCCCCCAAAAACCCCAGTGCATAAAACCCTGACTCCCCAGCCTTCAGTATCTGTTCCTGTCTTCGGTGAAGCACCGAGGCAATGGCGGGTATAGTCTTAAGAAGGTCTTCTTCGATAATCTCTAGGCGGGTTCTCGTCGCCTTCACCACCACCACCCCTTCTAAATTATTCCGTCATCTGCACAATCCATCTTCATCGGTATCTGACCTTCCTCTCGCAAATAGCGGGTTATCTTTCTCCCATAAAGCCAGGTACTTCCATTTCCTATCTGGGGGTTTGTCTTTCAGGTTCTCGTTGCCGTCGCAGGCCGAGTATGCTGACGTAGACGACTACGAGGTGAATGTCAGCTCTCATGACGAGAAGCTAGAGGTCTCCAAGCTCGGAATTTCTGAGGATATTGTGTCTGCTTTGGCCAAGAGGGGCATCACTAAGCTCTTTCCCATTCAGGTCTTATAGCGGAAGCTCTTCTTTTTTCTCTCCTTCTTTCTGCTTGCTTCGATCCTCTCTAGATAAATATAAACAGGAAATATATCTTGTCAGCTCAGTTTCTTTATTTTGTGTGCCTTTCCTAACGCATATGGTTAGTGCCTTACTCTCGTCATGATCTCCAATCATCTCTTTGACTCTGTTGCAATTACTTGTGGTGTTTTATCTTAATTTTTCTTGTGTCTAGAGGGCGGTTCTGGAACCAGCAATGCAAGGGCGTGACATGATCGGACGAGCTAGAACAGGAACGGGCAAAACTCTTGCTTTTGGAATTCCTATTATGGATAAGATCTTGCGGTTCAATGAAAAACATGGGTTCGTTTCTTTGCTTCATTTTTGATGCCCCTAAACAGCCCCAAACAAAAAGAAGAAAAGAAAAATGCACTCGTGTTTGTGGGTTTTAAATAAGTGGCGGAATTCCAACTTTTTCCTAAATTTATATGTTTTTATAAATGATTTCATCATGCAGTCGGGGCAGGAATCCGCTGGCGTTGGTTTTGGCGCCAACAAGGGAGCTTGCTCGCCAGGTTGAGAAGGAGTTTGCTGAGTCGGCGCCAGGCTTGGATTCGATATGCGTTTACGGTGGTACTCCCATCTCACAACAAATGAGGCAGCTCGACGATAGAGTTGATGTAGTTGTTGGCACACCTGGTCGCATTATAGATCTTCTGAAAAGGGGTGCTCTGAACTTGTCAGAAGTTCAGTTAGTTGTTCTTGATGAAGCTGACCAGTTGCTTCAATTCGGCTTTCAGGAAGATGTTGAGACGATCTTGGAGAGGTTACCACAGAGGCGTCAGAGTTTGATGTTCTCTGCAACAATGCCATCTTGGATAAAGCAACTCACCCGAAATTACCTTAAAGATCCACTAACAATTGATCTGGTGAGTTTGCAGCTTCATTTTAGTCAATCATCAAATTGTAGCGCTGACAAAGTGGCTAGTATTTGTCCGCATCGTTCTCATTGTGCCCGCTTTCAGAGTATTCTTGATGGATACAACTGTATGCTTTCTTGTACTATCACTTTTCTTTGAGTTGGATTTGTTAGTACCTCTTACTTGGTGTCATTACAGGAGTGGGAGTTAGAGATAAAAAGTTTTGATCTTGCATGTTTTTAATTTCGTAGTTGCTTTGATACATGTCACTGCAGCCTGAGGCCTATAGTTATGGAAGATATGTCCAATCATGCGATCTGCATGTGTTAAAATTTGGGAAATTTTTTGTGGTCCATTCTGTGTTCGGACATCTAGTGTAACTGCAGAAAGGTGGCATTTTGGATATGGAGACAAGCTTATTAACGGCTCAACTGTTTTGTAGGTTGAAGAATGCAGACAAACTTTTAACGGCTTTACTGTTTTGTAGGTTGGGGATTCTGATCAGAAGTTGGCGGACGGAATCTCTCTGTACTCAATTGCATCGGACATGTATGGAAAAGCTTCAATTATTGGACCTCTGATAACAGTACGATTCCAGAACTACTTTGCATTTTAAAAAATAGAAAAGGAATCCTCTCTGTTTGATGATTAATGTGTTTAGTCATTTATCTATTAAACTCTTCAAATCCTTAATTTTGTTTTCTTCTTTGCATGGTTCAGAAACCTTTATGTATTATTGTTTTAACTTAGTTTGTCATTGCTTCAATTCTGACCATCAGATTTGTTTGTTAGGAGCATGCCAAGGGAGGAAAGTGTATTGTTTTCACTCAAACAAAACGTGATTGTGATCGATTGGCATTTGCTATGGCAAGAAGCCACAAATGTGAGGCTTTACATGGGGATGTCACACAGAATCAGCGGGAACGAACTCTTGCTGGTTTCAGAGATGGGCGTTTCAATATTCTGGTGGCCACTGATGGTGCTACACGTGGGCTTGATATACCTGATGTTGATCTGGTAGGTATATACTTCTTTTATAAAGTCTTTTTCAGTGAGTATAGTCCTACACGGTTGGAAATTGACTTATACCCTATGATTATACTCCTACTGAATTGGAAATTGATTTTTGTTCTTATTTGTTGACAGTCTATTAGTCTCCTCAGCTTATAATTGAGGTATTCGACAGATACCTGTTTTCTTGCATTTCAAGGTTCAATATTTTTCAAGGACTTTGCAATTCAGTACATCCTTGATTTCTACTCTATGAGACCGTGCTGCACGCTGTGCTTCTGGTTGACCTGGCTATGTTTTGAGAAAACTGATTGTAAGTTTTGTTGCCTGATAACATTCCTCCCCCTTTTTTGGGGTTGTTGCTTAATGATGCTATAAATAAAAGACCTGTATCATAGAGTTGGATTTGTTCTTAAACAAACATGTACGCGAACTAATTGATGCAATTGTTGTTGAATTGCTGTTCCTTTCTGGATTTGAACTGATGAATTGATGGCTTGTGCTGGTTATAAGTGTATGGCTTCTGGTGGTTAGAAGTCTCACGTTGTGAGCCACTTATCTTCTATGTCTATGCTCAAGGTTTTCAATTCCTTATTTTGATTCAAATACGTACTTGGTACCCGTAGTCTTATATTGGCTGGTTCATGTGCCACGTCAGATACATTTTGGCTCCCTTCTCTGGAATCTCTGACTTACTTCTCTGTATTTTAGTGGTGCTTTTTTTTTTTTGTTTTTTTTGGGGGGGGGGGAGGGGGAGAGAATTTTGTCTGTATATGCAAGTGTTTTTTTGGTGCTCCTATATCTTTAGTTGCCCAACATTAAACTCTTGTCATGATTAGGTAATACATTATGAGCTTCCCAACAACTCGGAGATACTTGTTGATCGATCTGGCCGAACAGGTTGTGCAGGGAAGAAAGGAAGTGCTATCCTTATTTACACAGAGGACCAGGCGACGGCTGTCAAAGTTATAGAACAAGATGTTGGTTGCAGATTTACAGAGGTTAGGATATGCCTCCGTTTTGTAGTTTAAGACTGATTTGGCAGTAATATGAAATTTTTATTTTATGTTATTATTTTATTTTCTGTTTTTATAAGCGTGTGTTAGTGGATTACTTGATGAGATGAATAGAGCTAGGATGCTTTTAAAGATGCTGTGAAAGTCTCTTGAAACTATGATTGACGCAGAGTCATACAAATAAACTTCGCTTATCCCACTAGCTAGGAATTTGGTTTCACCTTCTTGTGGTTGTTGAGCTATGAAAATAATATATTTTCTTGAGTTGATTATGGATTTGACCACATCTGTTGAAGAGTAGTGCTTATCTGGTTGTGTAGTAGCATAATTGGAAGTAGTGGGCAAGTAGGTTTTCCGACAGTATTGTGTTTAGTATTCTGTGACTGATCTGATTCCTTAGTTTCTTGTGAACTATCTGTATTGCATATCCAACTCAATGCACACATGACAACATATACTCTACTATATGGAATACTCATGAGTTGCATATCCTACTGTTACACAAACAGATACTATTTCTTTTCTTGCATGGTTGAATCCTTCTACATGTCTGGCTTCGCGATAGAAACAGAACCCTCTATGTTGGATGCACATGTGCATGTAGGATCTACATTGTAGGACTGGTTTCCACCTATTGTGATGCTTTATGTTGGACTAATTGCCTGATTTACTTATCGGTTATCAGCTACCCAAAATTGAGGGTGGAAGTGAGGTCATGTTAGATGACATGGTTGGTGGTGGTAGATCTGGCTCTTTTGGACGTATGGGGTTTGGTCAATATGATGGACCTAGCTTTGGGCCTAGCACCAACCGATGTGCGAATTTTGGTTCAGACCGTTCTGATGGTTTTGGGGGCTTTGGCTCAAACCTTTCTGGTGGTTTTGGTTCAGACCATTCTGGTGGGTTCAGTGACAATGTATCAAGCCAAATTAGCAATTCTCGTTCTGGTGGTTTTGGTGGCTTTGGAGATGACAGACGCCATGATGACAGCTCTGGAATAAATCATTCAGACCATTCTGGTGATTTTGGGGGCTTTGGTTCAGACCGTTCTGGTGGGTCTAGTGATAATCTATCAAGCCAAAGTAGCAGTGGGTTTAGCAATTCTCGTTCCGGTGGTTTCAGCAGCTTTGGGGATGACAGACTCAATGGGGACACGTCTCGAAAAAATCTTTCAGACCGTTCTGGTGGTTTTGGGGGCTTTGGTTTAGACCATTCTGGTGGGTTTAATGACAATGTATCAAGCCAAAGTAGTAGTGGGTTTGGCAGTTCTTGTTCTGGTGGTTTTGGCAGCTTTGGGGATGACAGACTCAATGATGACAGGTCTGGAAAAAATCATTCAGACTGTTCTAGTGGTTTTGGGGGCTTTGATTCAGACCTTTCTGGTGGTATTAGAACCGCCAGAGGTCTTAGTGAATATCTATCAAGTCAAAGTAGCAGTGGGTTTGGCAATTCTCGTTCTGGTGGTCTTGGCGGCTTTGGGGATGACACACTCAATGATGACAGGACTGAAAAAAATCATTCAGACCATTCTGGTGGTTTTGGGGGCTTTGGTTCAGACCTTTCTGGTGGTTTTAGTGACAATCTATCAAGCCAAAGTAGCGGTGGGTTTGGCACTTCTCGTTGTGGTGGTTTTGGCAGCTTTGGGGATGACAGACTCAATGATGGTAGGTCTGGAAAAAATCATTCAGACCGTTCTGGTGGTATTGGGGGCATTGGTTCAGACCTTTCTGGTGATTTGGGGGCCTTTGTTTCAGACCGCTCTGGTGGGTTTAGTGACAATCTATCAAGCCAAAGTGGCAGTGGGTTTGGCAATTCTCGATCTGGTGGCTTTGGCGACTTTGGGGATGACAGACTCAATGATGACAGGTCTGGAAAAAATCATTCAGACCGTTCTGGTGGTTTTAGGTGCTTTGGGTATGACAAACTTAATGATGAAAGTTCTGGAAAAAATCATTTAGACCGTTCCAGTGGTTTTGGGGTCTTTGGTTCAGACCTTTCTGGTGGTACTGAGACCACCAGACTTTTTAGTGAATATCTATCAAGCCGAAGTGGCAGTGGGTTTGGCAATGCTCTTTCTGATGGTGTTGGCAGCTTTGGGAATGACAGACTCAGTGATGACAAGTCTGGAAAAAATCATTCAGTTTCTAGTGGTTTTGGGGGCTTTGGTTCAGACTGTTCTGGTGGGTTTAGTGACAATCTACCAAGCCGAAGTCGCAGTGGTTTTGGCAATTCTCGTTCTGGTGGTTTTGGCGGCTTTGGAGATGACAGACTCAATGATGACAGCTCTGGAATAAATCATTCAGACCTTTCTGGTGGTTTTGGGGGATTTGGTTCAAACCGTTCTGGTGGGTTTAGTGACAATCTATCAAGCCAAGGCAGCAGTAAGTTTGGCAATTCTCGTTCTGGTGGTCTTGGCAGCTTTGGGGATGACAGTCTCAATGAGGACAGGTCTGGAAAAAATCATTCAGACCGTTCTGGTGGTTTTGGGGATGACAGACTTAATGATGACAGTTCTGGAAAAAATCATTTAGACCGTTCCAGTGGTTTTGGGGTCTTTGGTTCAGACCTTTCTGGTGATACTGAAACCTCCAGAGTTTTTAGTGAATATCTATCAAGCCGAAGTAGCAGTGAGTTTGGCAATGCTCTTTCTGATGGTATTGGCAGCTTTGGGGATGACAGACTCAATGATCACAGGTCTGGAAAAGATCATTCAGACCGTTCTGGTGGGTTTAGTGACAATCTATCGAGCCAAAGTCGCAGTGGGTTTAGCAATTCTCGTTCTGGTGGTTTTGGTAGCTTTGGGGATGAGAGTCTCAATGATGACAGCTCTGTAAAAAATCTTTCAGACCGTCCTGGTGGTTTTGGGGGCTTTGGTTCAGATCGTTCTGGTGGGTTTAGTGACATTCTATCAAGCCGAAGTCGCAGTGGGTTTGGCAATTCTCGTTCTGATGGTCTTGGCAGCTTTGGGGATGACAGTGTCAATGGTGACAGGTCTGAAAAAAATCATTCAGACCATTCTGGTGGTTTTGGGGGCTTTGGTTCAGACCGTTCTGGTGGGTTTGGCAATTCTCGTTCTGGTGGTTTTGGCAGCTTTGGGGATGACAGTCTCAATGAGGACAGGTCTGGAAAAAATCATTCAGACCGTTCTGTTGGTTTTGGGGGCTTTGGTTTAGACCGTTCTGGTGGGTTTAGTGAGAATCTATCAAACCAAAGTAGTGGTGGGTTTCGCAATTCTCGTTCTGGTGGTTTTGGCAGCTTTAGGGGTGACAGACTCAATGATGACAGCTCTGTAAAAAATAATTCAGACCGTACTGGTGGTATTGGGGGCTTTGGTTCAGACCTTTCTGGTGGTTTGGGGGCCTTTGTTTCAGACCGTTCTGGTGGGTTTAGTGACAATCTATCGAGCCAAAGTAGCAGTGGGTTTGGCAATTCTCGATCTGGTGGTTTTGGTGGCATTAGGGATGACAGACTCAATGATGAGAGGTCTGGAAAAAATCATTCAAACCGTTCTGGTGGTTTTGGGTGCTTTGGGGATGACAGACTCAATGATGAGAGGTCTGGAAAAAATCATTCAAACCGTTCTGGTGATTTTGGGTGCTTTGGGGATGACAGACTTAATGATGACAGTTCTGGAAAAAATCATTTAGACCGTTCCAGTAGTTTTGGGGTCTTTGGTTCTGACCTTTCTGGTGGTGCTGAGGCCCCCAGAGTTTTTAGTGAATATCTATCAAGCCGAAGTGGCAGTGGGTTTGGCAATGCTCCTTCTGATGGTATTGGCAGCTTTGGGGATGACAGACTCAATGATGACAAGTCTGGAAAAAATCATTCAGGTTCTGGTGGTTTTGGGGACTTTGGAGATGACAGACTCAATGATAAGAGGTCTGGAAAAAATCATTCAAGCCTGTCTGGTGGTATTGGGGGCTTTGGTTCAGACCTTTCTGGTGGTACTGAAACCACCAGAGTTTTTAGTGAATATCTATCAAGCCGAAGGAGCAGTTTGGTTGGCAATTCTCGTTCTGATGGTTTTGGCGGCTTTGGGGATGACAAACTCAATGATGATAGGTCTGTAAAAAATCATTCACGGCGTTCTGGTGGTTTTGGCAGCTTTGGGGATGACAGACTCAATGATGACAGTTCTGGAAAAAATCATTCAGACCGTTCTGGTGGTATTGGGGGCTTTGGTTCAGACCTTTCTGGTGGTTTGGGGGCCTTTGTTTCAGACCGTTCTAGTGGGTTTAGTGACAATCTATCAAGCCGAAGTAGCAGTGGGTTTGGCAATTCTCGTTCTGGTGGTTTTGGTGGCTTTGGGGATGACAGTCTCAATGATGAAAGGTCTGGAAAAAATCATTCAAACCGTTCTGGTGGTTTTGGGTGCTTTGGGGATGATGGATTCAATGATGAAAGGTCTGGGAAAAATCATTCAGACTGTTCCGATGGTTTTGGAGTCTTTGGTTCAGACCTTTCTGGTGGTACTGAGATCACCAGAGTCTTTAGTGAATATCTATCAGGCCGAAGTAGCAGTGGGTTTGGCAATTCTCTTTCTGATGGTTTTGGCAGCTTTGGGGATGACAGACTCAATGATCACAGGTCTGGAAAAAATCATTCAGACCGTTCTGGTAGTTTTGGGGGCTTTGGGGATGACAGACTCAATGATGAGAGCTCTGGAAAAAATCATTCAGACCTGTCTGGTGGTATTGGGGGCTTTGGTTCAGACCTTTCTGTTGGTTTGGAGGCCTTTGTTTCAGACCGTTCTAGTGGGTTTAGTGACAATCTATCAAGCCGAAGTAGCAGTGGGTTTGGCAATTCTCGTTCTGGTGGTTTTGGGGATGACAGTCTCAATGATGAAAGGTCTGGAAAAAATCATTCAAACCGTTCTGGTGGTTTTGGGTGCTTTGGGGATGACGGATTCAATGATGAAAGGTCTGGGAAAAATCATTCAGACTGTTCCGATGGTTTTGGAGTCTTTGGTTCAGACCTTTCTGGTGGTACTGAGATCACCAGAGTCTTTAGTGAATATCTATCAGGCCGAAGTAGCAGTGGGTTTGGCAATTCTCTTTCTGATGGTTTTGGCAGCTTTGGGGATGACAGACTCAATGATCACAGGTCTGGAAAAAATCATTCAGACCGTTCTGGTAGTTTTGGGGACTTTGGGGATGACAGACTCAATGATGAGAGCTCTGGAAAAAATCATTCAGACCTGTCTGGTGGTATTGGGGGCTTTGGTTCAGACCTTTCTGTTGGTTTGGAGGCCTTTGTTTCAGACCGTTCTAGTGGGTTTAGTGACAATCTATCAAGCCAAAGTAGCGGTGGGTTTGGCGGCTCTGGGGATGACAGACTCAATGATGAGAGGTCTGGAAAAAATCATTCGGACCGTTCTGGTGGTTTTGGCAGCTTTGGGGATGACAGACTCAATGATGACAGCTCCGGAAAAAATCATTCAGACCTCTCTGGTGGAATTGGGGGCTTTGGTTCAGACCGTTCTGGTGGGTTTAATGACAGTCTATCAAGCCGAAGTGGGAGTGGGTTTGGCAATTCTCTCTTTGGGGATGTCAGACTTAATGATGACAGGTCTTGAAAAAATCATTCAGACCGTTCTCGTGATTTTGGGTCCTTTGATTCAGACTGTTCTGGTGGGTTTGGAGCCCAAGTAGCAGTGGGTTTAGTGACAGTTCTGGGAAAAAATCATTCTGAGTCTTGGAGTGGTAAGGTTGCGACTCTTGGTCCCAAGAAAAAGTTGGCATTACAACTTATAGATTATTGTTTATTCTTTGATTTGTTAATGTATCTGTCAGTTGTGGTCCTGTCATTAACAATTAGGATACTTGAAAGATGAGCTAGTGTGGAGATGATTACCCAGCAAACGAATTTGATAAAAGCATTTGATGGAATGGGCAATTTGGTTATAGGGAGTCTGCATCTACGAGAAGTAGTAATATTTATAGTTGCTGTAAGGCGTAGTGTTGAGATATTTGGTTGTTTATATTTAATCTATATCACCACCACCTGAAGAGAATAATCTCATCTTATTACAAGAGGCTCATGTAACTTACTTTGAAATCGCTGCTTCTCTATTTTTGCCTTATTTTTCTTTGTTTATTTCCCATTTCCTTTCATAACTCAGTTGCCTTATGGAACAGGGAAGTGGATTGTGGAAAGTGATCGTAGTATCTAACATATGAACGGTGTTTTTGTACATCCCTTTTTTATAAAGGGATGTTGACCCGGGCATAGGCCATTTATATTTATATTTGTCGGTGAAATATCATTGTAGAAATCTTTATTTCAATCGTCGTCCTGTCTAAGAAGGAACAAAAATGAACAATTGGTGACAATGTCTTCTAACTATGCTCTCCATTTTAATACAAAATTTTACCCAGAATGCAAAGCAATTTACAGGGCGTACATCAGTTGCAATTTTGGTTCCTAAAGGGGAATGAACCTGATCTGAGGACCATTTTGGTAGAAATAACCAGAAGTGGAAATGATGGGGTTTTCAGCAAGAAGGTTGGTGCCTTTTCAAATTGTTTTTTCACAAATATGTCAAAAAAGAGAAAAGGAAAAAAAAAAAAATCTCTAAAGCAATGATACGTTATAGCACAGAAAATATTTAGCTTTCTTCTTGCCAATATGTCGAAAGACTTGTAACTCTATTTTCGAGTGGTTTATGTAAGGGAAAAGCCCAATCTTATGGCCCTCTACGTACTTGGAGAAATCAGAAAATATATGAGACTTGAGAATTTGCTTAATATTCTTAAACTTCTCCTCGAGTTCTGTGATCTCTGGAATATCCCTACAGACTTCAAAGTAACTACATAATTGGTTGACAGCCTAAAATACATTAAAAAGAAACTTACAAACATATGGAAAGAAATTTACAAACATATGGAACTTCATTAGTGATACAGGTATATTTCAAAAAAGCCGATGGTAATTTTTTATGATAATGGTTCTTAACTCTTGGTTGCCATAAACTGCAGCTTACACTGTTAAATTAAGCTCCATAAATCATTTTGTTCCATAAATAGAATTCTTATTACACCAAGTGCAGACCATTCCTAAACGTTTACCATGACAAAATAAGTCACTTATTCCTAATGTATGCTGACATTCATATATCCTAAGATAGATCAAGAGGGAAGAAATTAGTTCTACATGATCTAATTTGTCAAATTTATAACAAAATCAATAGATTAATAATCATAATTTTGTTTCAAATTGTAAAACCAAAACCTAATGTGAATGCATTTAACAGAAGCAAAGATCCTAATACTTTCTTAGGAATCAAGTCATAAAAGGCTTTTTCTATCTCCTTTGTAAAAAAGCTCAATACATTTAGACATGAAGTATTTTCTTTGTGATAGGTTCATTGCACCATTGCTATTATCAAGAGATTAAACTTTTGATAAATACATATATAAATATGTAGATAAAAGGATAATCCAAATTTACTTGATATAGAATAAACTTTTCATATATTCACTAAACAATAATTTTTTTCTTTTATTTTACTTTTATATCTCATCAACACATCAATGTTGAACCTCCAACCTAATACTCGATGTCCTCTACAATTAGCACGCCTCGTGATCTTCACCTACAAGAATATCGTCTCATGAACCTATGTATGATATTATATTAAGAGAGGGCTTCTTTAATGCGATGTCATTGGCACAGACGAGGCACAGGGAAATCTGTACAAGAGCCAATGCTCACACCTACTCATCTGTACGAGAGCCGATGCTCACCACCTCTAACGTGCATTCATTGCTTCGACAGGTGGAACAGTAAAACTTTAAAACTGGGAGATGGAATAGATCTCAGTTGCCATCTATCTATCCAACATAAGATGGTTTCCTTGGATAGACGAGCCGGTTCCACCATGCCACGGTCACCCATTCATTGCGTTCCGACCCAAAGGCAACCACTCCGACAAATGTTTGAGGTATCTTCAATCCTCTTCTCTCCGACCATTTTCAATGAACACTAATTATATGACCCATAAAGAAGTGAACCTTACGTTAATCCATAGATTTAGACAAAATGAAAAAGAGAGGAAAAGCTAACAGACCAATATGGCAATTTCAAGAGATGATCATCGAGGATACCAACTTCATCGGCAGGTGATTGAGAGTGTTGGGGGAGTATGCGAAAGCAGCAAAGAAACTAGAATTGAGAGCATTAAGAGTATAGCCTCTTTTTCATTTCATTTTCTTTTCTTTTTTCGCACAATAAACTACACAAACATCAATTTTAACTTGTTAAATGTATGATATGTTGCCACGTTTAGCTTGCTACAATTGATCATGTAATTATGTAGATACTATGTAGAGATTCTAGATTATTCCCCATAATTATCATAGTTACCATACATAGATCTAGCTTTAGTCTATATTTGTGGACACAATATTGTTAGCTAGTAACACAGCAATCATAGAATCAATTTGCTCACTTGCTGGCTTCTCTCAATATCTCCCTTTTTAACATAGCTAAAAAGTTTATAGTTGTAGGCTGCACAATAACAAGACCAATCAAAATGGTAGTAATCTTTTTATTAGAAATCACATAAGTCTCATATTATTTATGTTATAATCTAATGTGCTTCATATATGTGAGGATATATATATATATTTTTCCTTAAAATCAATTTAAGAAGTGATGGAACATCTAACATAACATGACATCTTATCACTAATCACAATTTCGTGGTTATCAAACACTCAGGATAAAAGGGCATATAAGAAATGATAAGTCTTACATATTCTTCTTATATCCCCACCTACCGTTTTCCTTTGTTTAATAAGGCTGTACCATAGAATATAAGAATTTTTTGTCGTAATGCTGATTATTTAAAATTTGCACTTTGAACAAAGGATCCTTCTCATGAGCACAGGGGACGAGTTATTGATATTGACTGCATAATTCCAAAAGATTTCGTAAACGACTGCATTCATGGAACAGTTGGTCATATCAACTGCCACCTCTTTCTTCTTCTTCTTGTGTTGTTTTTTTATTTTTTATTTTTTTTTATTTTAATAATTGGAATCCCATGTGCTCACGCTATACGTCTTGAAATATAGTCTTCTCATAGGCCAATCACAGAGTAGGTTAAGTTTTTTAGCTTAAATCTAATCAAAGTTTTCAACTGAAACAGTCTATTGTATACATCAGTGGCCAATTAATGAATATCTGTCTACGGTTATTGTTATTTAATGCATGGGTGGGTAGATTGAAGGTCGTCTTCAATGGGTCTAGCAAAAGGTCCTTGTCGAAGCCTCTTTATTGGGTGGTCTGGGTTGTTATCTCCAGTCTTATTGCTTTTGTCTTTCCAATAACTTTTTTGTCTAACAACTATTTGGTCAATTTTTTTTTAAAAAAACAAAAAGAAGATATTATTCTGATAAACTAATAAAATTTGAAGAGAAATGCAACATCCTCTTTCCCAAGAACATTGATATAACGAGTTTGTATCAAAACTGTGTAGGATTATTTATGAAGAAAATCATTTTCTGAAAAGGATTATTTGATGTCTTAAGCTCCTCTTGATATTTGCAAACAGCTATTTTTATAAAAAAAAAAAAAAAGAGAAACAAAAGGGTTTTCAAAAAACTAATCATAAATAAATAGAAACATCTTTTAATCATCTATATATTTGGATTAGATACTAAGCTTAAACACAAAATCTAGGAAAAGTTTGGATCATTCAATTTTCTAACGTGGATTCTCCTTTCTTGGGGACCGACTTCTGAATATTAGAACCCACGTTTTGGGCTTCAAAAACATCAGTTATCATATTTTATTCAAGCCACTCATAATACCATCATTGCAGAGCTTCAAGGAGTGTTTCCACCTTAAATTGTTTAGATGGTGCCCGATGGAAACACTTTGTAATCAAGCTGAAATCCATCACAAGTGCGTTTGATGGCTCTATTTTTTAGCCATCTTCTCTTTGGGGAATGTTCGTGTATGAAAGCAAATTCCACTTGCCATGAAAAAAGAACTTTAAAGTTTTGATTAAAGTCTAATTACCATTTTAATACAAGAGAACAATATAATATCTGGAGAAAGCTGAACTCTTCTTGAAAAATGTCATACAAAAAGGATAAGCACCAAATGTATGAGGAGAAATTTAGAAAAGGGCTATAGCTGAGGGAATAATTTATATTTAATTGGTATTTAACCCTATTTGATATAATAAAATAATTTATATTTGACCATTGAATATAGCATAGCAAATTAAGCAAAAATTTTCACTCTAGAGGATATCTATTTATTATTATATTGAAGAAATGATCATGAATTTTTAATTTTTTTTAATAAGGAAATAAGGTGGTATGAACATAAATGCCATGTATTAATATACATAACATTGAATCAACTAAGCTCTAGAATTAAAAACAATTGTGTATAAACTGGGTAGTTCTTAATAAAATAAAATAAGAACAATAGATAGTCCAATAGAACAATCTCAATAATCTTTAAAATAATGAGTAATATTAAAAAATAACTGAAAGCTACTTATTAGGGAATTATAAAAAGTTAGTTGATTAAGAATTATTTAAATTTTAATTGATAAAACTATTTGAATACTTTAACTATGGATGTCTTTTCCTTAACCCCTAACCTATCTTTTATAGAGTTTCATTATCTATCTCTTTGAGTTCTATTGGAATTCTATTTCTGTTTTTTAGATTTTTTGATATTTTTCTTTTATATTTTAGAAAACATATTTTGTCTAAAATGTTCTACAAACCTTATTATATCTTAAACTTTTTAAAAAATTTATCCAATCTCTATCTTTTTTTAAAAAAATTTTATCTTGCCTTTTTTCTTTTTAAACTTCATATCTTATATGTGGGATGGATGGTGACAGTCTTTACTTCTTGACCAAACTCCTATTCTAAATGTTTTAGAGGTTTTATCTTATTTTAAATGTTTTAGATGTTTTATTTTATTTTAAACATTCTAAAAACTTTGTTTAACTTTTATCTTTTTGAGAATCTTATCTTCTTTTTTTTTTTTTTTAAAGATTTCATATCTTTAAAACCATCTTGAAATTGCTCCTCCTTGGATTATCTCCTCTCTAACATCTAGGAATTTTCGGTTCTTAAGTCCCGCAGGAAAGTTGTTTCATCGGAACTCCTTCCTTCTGTTAGATTGCCTCTGTCGCACCCCGTGGTTCTTGATTGGCCGCTCCCTACAAGAGGCAAAGCTTATCCCTCAGGAGTGGAACCCACAACGATTAAGAAACTTTATAAACAAAGAGAGAAAGCACTGAAGATCAGACGCAGTGAGTAAAAGAAAAGAGGAGACAGATTTCATTGCAGAGAGAGAGAGTGTGGGGGAGAGATGAAGGGGAGGAAGAGCAGTCACGCATTGTTGAGAGGAGGGAGGAGACAAGGCAGTTACAGCCATGGTTTATCTGCAGGTCAAATCCAGTCACTGGCTGCCATTTGTGAGGCTCTTATCCCTCCGCTGCCATTGGAGAGCATCGGCAGGGAAAACCCTGCTGACCAGTCCCACCACTTCTTTTACAGAGCTTCTGGGTCTCTGCCTCCAATCCCTGAAGAGGTGAAGTGTTTGTATACCATCTTTGTTTGTCCTCACTCCTTATGTAATTCTGCTCTAGAAACAGTGAAAAAATGGTAGTTGTTAAGTGATCTATATGAATAACATGTTTTCTCTACTGATCGAACCCAGGTAGCAGAGCTCCTTCAGAAAAGGTGTCTTCCACAGGCTTGGTTCCTAGTGAGGATAGTTCTGACGATGCTCTCATTCAGACTGGGGACACTTTTGCTTTGTGGGTTTCTCTGCTTTGACCGGACATGGCCTTTCATTCTCAAGTTTTCCGAGATGTCTTTGGAAAAAAGAGAAGAAATTCTCCAGAAGTGGTCAAGAGAAAGGCGTTTGGCACCCTTGAGGATAATATTTGTTGCTATTAAAATCTTCTGCTTCTTTAGCTTCTTCTCAAGGGTAATGCTGTTCATCTACTATGATACGTCCCCCTTCTTCTCTACCTAAATTGTGGCATATTTTGGTTGGCTACTAAACCAGCATATGATGTCTTCCTGGTTCTGTTCTGTTCTTTTCTTTTCTTTTCTTTTCAGAAATGATAGCTAACTGTTTCTGTTTTGAAGACTATTACCTGACAATCTGTTGTTGGGAACGCCTTTTTGTCTCTTTTAAGCTAGACAGTGTGTTCTGTTTACTGAACTGTTTCCTTTTGGTGTTTGCTATATGCGCTCTTTTCTTTTTCTTCAGCATTATGGCTTCAAATTTAATACATAAACGAAATATTGCTTTACACAGTGAAATTAGTATTAGGATTCTCTGTAGAGTAAATCCATATCTAGAGTCTTTTAATGTTTTGATGACTGATTTTTGAATAGTTTCTTGAAATGATTTGCAAGTGTTCTGAAGTTGCTTCCTTTTCTTTTCTATTCCTTTTCTACTTTTAGCAAGACATTATGTTATATTTACATAATTTGGTTTTTGGGTCTAGCCTGCTTTACTGATACCAAATTTGACGGTTACTTCGATTGCGATTTCTTTTTTCCTATGGATTATGGCTTCAAAACTAGTAAAAGATTTAAGCATGATAACTCCATGGTTTGTTGTTATTATTAACTATGGTATTTTTTTAATGATTTAAGGTTGTTTTTGTAGCATACAATTTAGCAGGATTCTTAAAAAAAAAAAAAAAAAAAAAAAAAAAAAAAAAAAAAAAAAAACTTCTCTACATAAGTTAATCCTTCATATTTCACTTAAATAATGATTAGGATTTTAAGATCTGTAATTTAGATTTTTTTTTATTATATCTAAAGATTCTAAACAATTTTTTTTATTTTTTATGGAAAATTCAATATCAATTTCAATCACTTTTTCTTTTCAAACATTAAGTTGTGGGAGATTGAGATGAAACTTCACTCTTGCTTTAATTGATTAAGAAGCATAACAATTTTTTTTTTTTTGGGGGTATATGAGATTAGAGTCATAGTCATCTTTATATAATAGAAATATGATATTCATAGAAATTAGTAATTTCCTCTGTACTTATTTTTCCTTACGTTAAATTAAATTTATTATCTTTAGGTCTTAAATAATTCTTACATATATCTTGAGTTTCTTTTTCATCTAAATGTCCATCTTTTTATTTTTATCTTAAGAGTTTCTGGCTAATTTTTCTTTTCATTTTTTTTACTTACTATAAATATTTCTCCTTTGATTTTTCCCATTAAGAACTTCTAGTTATTTTTTTTTTCTCTGCTTATTGCAGACTGATGACAATTCAGAAAATCCATCATGGGAAGCAATCAAGTACCAAGTGGACAACAGGGAAAATTTGACCAAACCCCACGAAGAGAGGCCTCTCCAAAAGGGAGTCGTAGAAACCATGTATGAAAATGACTCCACATTTGTCCAGTCTCTCACTCAGAAAGGCCTTGATGTCACTGAAGATGCACAGCACAGCGTTTACAAGATCAAATGCGACGCCGTTATTATAGGTTCTGGTTGTGGTGGAGGGGTGGCAGCTGCAGTGCTTGCAAGTTCTGGTCACAAAGTAATCGTGGTTGAGAAAGGAAGCTATTTTGCGGCTGCAGATTATTCTTCTCTGGAAGGCCCTTCCATGAATGAGCTATATGAATCAGGTGGACTTCTCACAACTGTTGAAGGAAAAACCATGATCTTGGCTGGCTCAACTGTGGGTGGAGGCTCTGCTGTAAACTGGTCTGCATCTATCAAAACACCGGATTCAGTTCTCCAAGAGTGGTCTGTCGATCATAAGCTCCCTCTTTATGCAAGCTCCAACTATCAATCCGCCATGGATGCCGTTTGCAAGAGGATCGGTGTAACAGACAAACACTCGGAAGAAGGCTTCCAGAATCAAGCTCTCCGAAAAGGGTGTGAGGCTCTTGGTTTGAAAGTTGAGACAGTCGCTACAAATTCCTCGGAGGATCATTACTGTGGTTCTTGCTGCTATGGTTGTAGAACAGGAGATAAGAAAGGCACTGATACAACTTGGCTGGTCGATGCTGTGAACTGTGGTGCAGTGATCCTAACAGGAACCAAGGCTGAGAAACTCATACTAGAGGATGAAGAAAATGGAAGGATGAGAAAGAGATGCCTGGGAGTGATTGCAACAACTTTAAATAACACTGTCAGAAGGAAGCTGCAAATTGAAGCCAGAGTAACAATTTGTGCTTGCGGGTCTATCTCTACTCCCCCTCTAATGATCTCTAGTGGCTTGCAGAATCCAAACATTGGCATGAACCTCCACCTCCACCCGGTTCAACTGGTTTGGGGATACATTCCAGAAGAGACATCGGCCATAAGAGGCAAAAGGCATGAGGGAGGAATCATTACTTCACTTCATAAGGTGGTCTCAGAAGACTCAAATGTCAGGGCGATTATAGAAGCTGCTGCACTAGGACCTGCATCGTTTAGTGCACTATTTCCATGGGTTTCAGGGCTTGACATGAAGGAAAGAATGGTGAAGTATGCCAGAACTGCTACTCTTTTTGCATTGGTCAGGGATCAGGGTTCAGGAGAGGTGAAGGCTGAGGGTAAGATTAAATATCGATTAAGCCGGACCGATAAAGACAATCTTCAAGCTGGGATGAGGCAGGCTTTGAGGATTCTGGTCTCTGCTGGAGCTGTTGAGGTGGGCACGTTTAGGGGCGATGGGCAAAGAATGAAATGTAAAGGAATTACTGAGAAAGAATTGGAGGAGTTCTTGGACACAGTCATAGCAGTTGGAGGGGCGGGTTCAAAGGGAGAACACTGGACCATGTATTGTTCTGCACATCAGATGGGATCATGTAGAATGGGTGCCACAGAGGAAGAAGGTGCAGTTGATGAGAATGGGGAAAGCTGGGAAGCAAAAGGGTTGTTTGTGTGTGATGGAAGTGTTTTACCTACTGCAATAGGGGTTAATCCCATGATTACCATTGAATCCACTGCTTATTGCATTGCCCAGAAGATTGCAGGTTCCTTGAACAGAAGGAAGTTGTAGGACAACTGGTGTCTCACATTCTTTCCTAAAAATTGTGTAGGGAGAAAACTATATAATTTACTGCATTATGTAAGAAGCTCCATAAACTATCTTCTTCCTTCTCTTTGGTGCATCCTCATGCAAAACAAAGTAAAAATAAATGGGTAGTGTTCGATGATCATGCAAATAAGATGACCCTTCTCCTTAGAAATCATTTTAAAAAATAAAAAGTTATTCACCTTTTGTTAATTGAGCCTGCAATTAAATCACGGCATATAACAAATGTGATCGCAGAATTGGTAGGCCAGCGTGGAGTGATCATAAATCTCGGCTAGTTCAGTTTACTCATATATATATATAGGACTTTTTTCGCGGGATAAGTAGGTGGAAGGGCGCCTCCCAATGTCTCTGGCGTGACGGACCGGGTTACCAAACTCACGAGTTGAAAATGGGGAAGCTGTAATAGTTCCTTGCCTAAGGGTCATGCTAATATTCTTTGTATTATTCCAATTTTATTGGATAAGTCTTCTAAGACTTATCGAAGCTTATAAGACACATTATAAATATTAGATCTTTTTAGTAATAAAAAATATACTCATTTTTGATAATCAAATAAGTCACGTGGAAGAAAGATTATGAAATACTTAAATCAATCTATTATTGGGCCCAAAATCCACTACAAAAGATTTTAATGGGTCTAGAATCACCTCCAGAAGACACCTTAAGAAGATGCAGTTGCCACCCACTTATATGCAACATTAGGAACACAAATACATTTAATGTGGGAGCACCAACACCATCTTTTCTTAAAAAGCCTTACTTAAGATAAAAATATATTACAAATACTCTCCTTTTCAATATAAAATTCTTTGTCCAATATTTCCAACAATAAGGTGTTATTATAATTAAATGAAACTCTAAGAGCCACTAATATCTTTGAGTTTTCGCATTCTTCCCTAGTCGTGCCCGAACATATATATAGTTGGAAGGTTTCTCTATTATTTCATGCAAAATATAAGGAAGCCCAACTTATTAGTATTATTATTTTAACACTATTCTTCCTCACTGTTTTCAACGAAGTGAAAAGCATTATTGAACTTGGTCTGACTTTACGATCATAAATTGCAGGTTATAATTAATAGAAATCTTTTATAACCCGATCAGGATTATTGAGAATAATAATATTTGAAACTATCTCAGCTTCACTTGGCATGCAGACTTCAGCAAGACAAAATCACTTATGTTTGAAGCGGCATTCTTAGACTTCTTTGTCAATTAAAGGCAATTTACCAGGAAAATTGTTCCTTACATAACAAAAAACAACTTTAAAAACTAAATGAACTATCTTAATAAGCAAAAGCTTCATAACCATATTCCGCAAAACTAGTTTTTCTACAACGCTTGGCGAATATCTGAACTACTTATGGTAAACAATTCCATCTCCAGTTTTTTTTTTGGCTCAAACTCGACATCTACCCTACAAAATAATGGCATCTTGCACTGATACTAATTGTGGATGAAAAAGACATGATTTGAGTTCAAACTTTCAAGAGATGTGGAAGAGAGGCTTCTGCGGCAGTAAACTCTATGAAAATTAGAGGTTTGGGCTGCGGCCTTGCATCATTACTTGCGGCAGCATCTAGACTACTACCCTTTAACAAACTATTTCAACCTGCTATTTGCTCTCACTCTTCATAATGTTGTTCTACGATGACATCAAAAAGGAGGATATAAATCTGCCGCATCGATCCATGAAGGCCTCTTTGCTTTATAGTAGAAATGTGCAATCATTTGGATCAACTCATCTGCTGTCCGAGACTCTGCAGAGTCACAAAATATGATATAGTGTTATAGCCTGAAGGCCCTAAACAGAACTTGAACAGATAACAACGTTTCTAGTCATCCGACCAAAACCATGCTTCTTAAAATCAGAAAAGCAGTAGTCATAATCTCACCTTTCTCCCTGTACAAGATCCTGTTACCCCGTAAAAATAAGATCTGCGGGCACTCCTTAGCTTTAAGGGCATATGCCAAATCCCTCTCAATATTAATGTCTATTTTTACGGACTGTTATCAGAAATCCCAGAGCATTCCATCACCAAATACACATGCAAAACATTTTGAGAAGATTCAATCAGATTGTTGCCAGAAAATGTAGGAAAGAGTATAGGTTATAATAACAACTTTTAAATTCAGCGGTTGGGCCTGTAGAGAACTATCAGGGATTATTAGTTCGGTTGATATTAGTTCGTGAGATCACAGATCTCTGTGGCAATGCTCATTCAAATGTCACAACATAAAAAGCATAGAACTTGGAAAAATTCAAAAGGGAAAATAAGGAGTTTGATATACCCGTGGAGGCAATTTATCTTTGGCATTCCAATAAACCTTCAGTGCCTTCTCTAGCTCTTTCAGAGTCTTCCAGTTATCAGCTGCCCTGTGAACAGAAACATCAACTATGAACTAGGACAATAATTGAATTGAAACAGTAAATTTGTATTAAATTTGTGTAAATCTAGGGTGTTCACTATCTCATACGTGCACAGATAGTACTTCTACACTGAATAAAAAGCCATCTCGACCTCCACATTTCTACATATTTTAAGTTTTACTTTCTTCATCAGTATGCTCCATATCAGATAAAACTAACATTTCCACCGTCTTTTTATAGAACCAAGAAAGTTGTTACATGGATGACCAGATGTTATAAGTACATACATTTCGCACTAAACCCAGAAACCCTTCTCAATATCCAGATCCATCCTTCATGACACTATACCAAATGATGCATTTAAAACTAGTAAAGAGTCATACACCACCATATGGAAGTTTCGATAAATTTAGATACATAGCACTGCTAGTTCAAGTATGCAGCAAAAGCCTTAGCAATAATTACCTGTTGTATCTTTCAAAAATATAAACGATAAGTGGGCTTGGATGAAAAGCAAAGCTTTCCCACTCCAGGCAATTGATCTCCTTTACCCAGTTATCATCAATCTCTCCTTCCCAATCAATCTCGACACCATCCTCCCCAACAACATTCTTGATGGGATGCTGCTCAAAATACTCTGACGCTCGAATTCCCCACCCTACGTCAGCATCGAGAGGCCAACTCGAACTTTCCTCCTCAACCACCATCTTCTTTCCTTTTTTTCCACCACCAATACCGTCCTCATTGTTATCATCATCTTCATTGCTGTCAGCATCGGTGTTGTTGTCTTCAACTCTTTCCTTCAATACCTTATCTTTATTCTCAAATAGTTCAGGATTCTTCTCTCGGATTGATGCAAATGTTCGTTCAAGGGAGTCACGGACAAAATCCTCAACTGCAACCGCTTCACTCCTTCGACCACGCCTTGGCTTCCTAGGGATTGTTGTTGGAAAAACCCTAGACTTATCAGAATTTTGGTCACCATTATTCTGGGGAATTTCAGATTTAAGGCGATCATTCTTTTTCTTAGGTTTTACTTTAGGGTTGGAGTTGGAGTTGGAGTTGGAGTTGGGTTCAGGTTCAGATACTGAATCAGACTTCTTTGGAACACATAGAATAGGTTTCAGGATGTGTTTGCTCTGTACTGGAGAGAACAGCATGAAGCATGAAGAAGAACAAGGCTTCGGAGTAGGATTCAGAAAAGAAAATGACGTAACAGGGTGCAAATTGAGAACAGTGTTTGCTGCGCAAAAAGGTGAGCAGAATTTTGGCATGGTAGAAGATGGAAGGAACAACATTTTCTCCCACCCCCTGAGGAAAAGTTGGACAGAATTTAGCAATGGCAATCAAAACCAAATTTAGTTTAGGATCAGGAATTAAGGACCTGTAGCTATGATTGGAAAAAGATTCAATTATCAATGTTTCAACATGCTAGCCATTAATTCGAATATCAGTTTTATGGAAACATATATTCACGTCTCCACTTTCACCATCAAATTAGCCACTTGAATGGGTTCCGATTAAAAGTTAAAATAATCACACAAATACAAAGAAATTATCTCAACTGATATTCTAGTTCTTTATTGTCAGTCCATGCCGCATACATAAGCACTCATGTGTTATTTATTTCATCCGTTGGCAGATCCTTTTATTTGGAAATCAGTTCACTCTCCATTTTCAAGTCCCCAAATACATCAACTGAAAGTAGAAGCCGCACCTGCAACTTCCAAACATAACGAAACGTAGCAATTAACTCCTTGGCCATTTCAGTTGATTTAGCATCCGCAAAAGGTTAAGGGAGGATTATGGAGGCAAACCCAAAGATGCTCAAAATCACAGAAGGAAAAGCAGAACGGCATGGTCAATCAACACCGCCCCCTCCCCCAATAGAAGAAAGCTCTAATAGTAAGCACCCACTTAGAAGTTTATACGTACTTTATGCCCAAAAACAAAAATAAAATATCCAACTCTAATCTCATCAAGCACTACCCAAAGCCAGCGACTAAGCACCTTGATGGAAGTTCATCCCTACCAGGAAGCTACAATAAGAAGAACATCCAGATTGTAATCAAAGAACAGGACAAAAAGAAAAGGCATTTCCGTTCTGGTAACCTCTATAAAAATCTACACAAAAGATTCTTAAAAATATGAAAAAGTTGCAAATTTTAATCTTAACTAAGACTACCGAAAGCCAGTCTTCCCTAAACATTCACACTGTGAGTTGGTGTAATCCATCTGGTCTCCTATTTTCTACCACCCAGAAGCGTTTTTCTCAAAAACAAATCAAAAGAGTGAAGAAAGAACCACTACATACCCGTGGATTGCAGAGGCTGCTTAGCGTTCACAGAAAACGCATGAAATTCTAGGAAATCGCAACAGCAACCTGGCGTAGTTTAGAGATAGGATTCCGAGGGGAGACGAGAGAAGCTAGAAGCGGGGTTGAGCTCAGAACGGATAAAAGAAAAAGGCCATAATACGACCTCGTTTGCTCTTTCCCTTCAGATATTTCAGCAATCTACATTCATAATTAAACAAAATATAGATTTCAATAACTCGCAGTTGAAGTGAATCCGGTAACTCCTAGATTTCAAAGCGTAGATTTTCTTATGTGGAAATTCATACTCACCCACGGTGAAATTGCTCGATATCCCCCCTAATGGTTGCCGAAAACAGAGAACCTTATTATTTGACGCTATTGGTAATTAGTTAGTTATTCATCTTATTTAGACTTCCACAACTTGGTTTTTGGCAAAACGTGGACTTGGTTTTAAGCTTTGATTCTAATAAAAAGTAAGAGAGTGGGAAGGTATCCAAGAATGAATGAAGAGAATTTAAGTAATTTTAGTCATTAAAGTTTAGTTCCCTAGTGAGTTAGCTTTCAATGGTTCTTTAATACTGTCTAATATTATTTAATATTTCTCTAACACCTAGTACAACAAATAAAAAATAAAAAAAGTAACAGATTGTTTTTTCTTTTTTAATTTTTCATTTCTGTCAACATTGGTTGAAATTTAAAATAAAATAATAAATAAGCATCATTTTGATAGGAAAAGGAATTTTCTTCTTGAACAATCGAGAAACTAATAGTCTTGTCTTTTTTCTTATTCTCCTTTTTTTTTTTTTTTAATACAGCCGTTGTCACTTATTGCGAGAACAAAATGGATAAAAACAGCACAATATCGTATTTTTACACCGTTGGCAGTCATTGCGAGAACAAAAATGGATAAGCTGCATAATTATCGCAGAAGAAGAAAGGAAAAGAAACTCAATTAATCACACAAAAACTGCATTTGGGTGGGATTTTAATTCTGTCATGCATTGAAAAGCTTTCTGAAGGGCCCATCTTTCCTATCTTTTGCAGCTTCGGTTAAAGCAAGGAACCTCTTGAATCCCGTCGTTGCTGCACCTCTTCCAAGTGCAGCTGCTCTGGTTAGCACATCCTCTCGGGAAGTACTTAGTCCAATAGAAGCCAGATTGGGCATCACTGGACTCGCAGGAGCAGTAGGGGCAGCAGGGACAACTGTTGGCACGATAGAAGGTTGCGTGATCCCTGGTCCATGTTTGTTGAAGTCGTCTAGTATACTTTGCTGATCAGCCTTTTTAAGACCCTGCACATGCGATGCAAAAGTTAAGGCCATCATGAAAAATGATTCTCAAGACGTGTTTAATTCCAGAAATAACAGTCTTGATAAGTTCAAAACTGGAATAAGTGAACTGACACTCCTATCGACCCTATGTCACCCTCCATCCTCAAAAGGTTTAACAGTTTATGTAATTCAACCATAAAAAATAAAAAAAATAAATAAATAAATAAAATGTTAGATGCCTTGATTCTAAAATTATTTTATATAATTCTTCAGTATAAGTCACAGTGACAAAAATTTAAAACTAGAGATCAGAGCCATGTGAGATTCTATTGGACTGCTATGATGAGCGTTTCACTGGCACTTCTCTCTGCAGTGGCAAAGTGCTACACTAGCATATAAAAATATGAAACTCTGGCACACCCCATGTCCAACTAGTGCGAAAAAATAGAGAAAGTCAGCAGCATTGATCGATTTCCAACAGAAATAGGAGAGTCCAGGATGAAGCAGTAAGCCATGGAGGAGTAAACCAAATATAAACAGGAAGAAGGGCCTTAACCTTAAGCTCCAGTATACGCTGAAACTCCATTGGTGTTCCTTCCGGTAGCAATGCTCTATATGTATCAGCAACAGAATCAAACGGAGACAGTATAACCTGAATAATGAACACACGCTGATACAAGAAAATATGGCCAAACTAATCAGAGAGCAAAATGTACAAATTATAAGATCAACAGACCTTCAGTAGTGCTTCAGCTTTGCTCATTTCACGGCTCACAAATTTTGAATACCCAGCAGCACCAGATGTCTGTTTCCGAAAGGAAGAAAATGAAATGAGTGAAACAATTCTTTCTATGTAATAGGAGACCATAATTTACTTGCAAAGAATCATACATAGTTAAAGAAATATTGGCAAACACATGCAATGGTTTTCATGTTTGTCTTGGGGATGTTCAAATCCCTGCCCACCTGACTTTCTGAACTGACTTCCAAGTCCGTTGGATTTCAGTCGGGTTGAAAGTGAATCACTACTTCCAACGATAGCCAAGTTAGATGCCAGAATAAGGGAGTTAGGTTCTGACCAACCTCAACCATTATATGATATACCCCCTTTGAGTAACAAGTAGCCCCTAGCCATCTCTTGTTCAAGCTCTTGACAGTTTACCTGAGAAGACAGGCTCCCATTTATTCCAACAGTTTCTCTCTCTCCTCCCTTCCCTTCTCCACCCCCGGCCCTCCTTTCAAAACAACCCCCCCACCCACCCACAGCCGCTGTTTATCTAATTGCTGAAACTTATTGTTATAAATGGCTTATAGATGGCAAGTGATACAATCAAAATATATACTTGCTTACTAGTACGCTCAATCAAAGGCATCTTTTTCAAAAGAATATTACGTTATAGAACTTCTCATCTATTTAGGTTTGTGCAGCACTTTCCCGTGAGAGCTACAACACTTAGCTGCCAGTGACAAAAATGAGCCAAGCAAACGCCAAGATAGAGTTCAGCTTCTCAAATTATCAGGATCAGCATTTGTTGTACACAAAGTAATTGTTGAATTTAATGTAATAAAAGCAGATTTAAAATTGGAATATCACTACGGTTTAATAAACATTGTAGAAGTCTGAAATCAAGAAAACATTTCTTCACTCCAAAAAGTGAACGTCTGCAAATCCAGTGTTTATTTAGCGAAAGGAAGAAGGAGATTGTCATGCATAGAGAACATAAAACCTTCTCCTCGGAACAGGATTTTCATTATTGATCTCATACAAACTAACAGATGCAATCATACTTGACTCCAGAGAAGGAATCAAGCAAAGTTAATATGTGTTTCTTTCAAAGAAGTAACTCACCTGTTGACCAAGTGAAGGAATGTCCAGAAGAATTGTCTTTACTGCTTGAGTGTCGAGTAGCATCTGCAAAAGCACCAAAACGTCCATTTATGTCACATTTACACAAATCAATCAGAACGATTAAATCAAAGACATAATTAATTCCTAAAAGAAATTCATTGGTAGGGTAGCCCCTTGTATGAATGGCGTGATTATGACCATATGACAAAAGAAACATTCAGCACGCCGGCTGATTTGTGCTTTGACGCTGTTCATCAGTAGGGTAGCCACTTGTGTGAATGGCGTGGGTATGAACATATGACAAAAGAAACATTCAGCATGCTGGCTGACTTGTGCTTTGACACTATTCATCGATGTGCACAGTTATGCACACATTTTTCCAAGAAAACTTTAACATAGTGTTGTCTTCCTCCGAAATTTGGCCTAAGCCTGTCTACATCATGTGCAGGGTATTTATCTATAATATAAAATAGATCATATTGCATATTTGCATCTTATGATAACTACATACTTTGTGCTTAACAAAAATCTCATAATTCAAGATTCAATGGGGATCTTGAAAAATATTGAACAAGCCGGAAGATATTCGCCTTTAATAAGGGTTGTAACCCATCTACAAATGAATAAAAACAAGTGATGAAATCGGTGAATACTTGTTGGGCTCCAGTTTCTGATATGTGCTTGCATTTGAAAATATTTGCATAAAAGCGAGGACCAAGAGAAGACGCAAGCTGCAAAGAATAAGAGAGCAATAAGAATACATCCAATCATAACTTGAAATCAATGCGAGAGTGCATGTCATTAGCTACTTTTGCACAAACTTCAGAAGTCAACTAAAATGTGGTATAGATGGGGATGCTGAAAGACTAAAGAGGCAGGATCTTTGAATAAGCTAAAACTCTAGAAGTAATTAATTGGATAGAAAGATCCAACGTAGGACATTGAAGTTGGTTGTGAAACAAATGCATAAGCCTTTTGATTAATAGTAAACAGATTACATAATGAATCAATAATAGATAAACGGATCCAATGGAATGATAAATCCATATGCATGATTCTTAAACCTCACTAGATAAAGAACTATGTTAGAAGCAAAAACTAAGGTATTACAGTTCTCTCTATAATCACCTTGTCCAAGAAGAATTGGAAGTAAACAGGAGAAAGAAGGCTTCCAAGCACAGGAATGCTGCTTGTAAGGATCATATTGATGCTATTGACATACCTGCAAGAAGGTGGATATGGTCAACAGTGGAAAGTTGTATTAAGCAGTAGAAATTAAGATTAAAAAGTCAAATTTTGGTGCTCACTCTGATTGGTCACCAACACTTTCAAGGGTACCCCATGGAACGCGCGTCATTGCAGCCATTTCAGCATCAAATTTACTTTCCAGGCCATGTACAAGGGTGACCAATGCTTTTGTTATGACCGCGGAAAATTCATCCTGTTACATCTCCAGGAATTTAGAGTAGAACAGCCACAGAATGGTTTATTCATGAGATAATCAGTACCTGCACTTCTGACATATCCACTCCATCTGCTAATTGAGAGTCGATTATCTTAGATACACTTTCCGCTAATTCACCAGACTGTCAGAAAGCAAATCCCAAGTTTCTAAGAGTGCCTTCAGTATTAAATATAAGATAAAAGTTTCTATAACAGTAAAATATCAAACAAGAATGCAATAAACAATCAACACGTCACAGCTCATAGGGTGTCCTAACGTTTCTAGGATTATGCCATATCATCACATCTCCTATATAGACATTACAATTCACAGGCTACAATACCAATGCATTAAGTTTAAAGAGCTAAAATAGGATATTTAATGGAGTGCTAAACTTGTAATTATAACCAACTTAAATTGTGTGGACAAGAGTTATTGTTAAAGCATCAGTTAATCTAGATACCTACAAGTAGTAGTAACTCAGAAAATGATTATCGGCTATGCTTCATGAATCCTGAAGGCTTTAACCAACAGGTGCAACAGATAACCTTTCAAAAACAGACTAGCTCGACAAAGCAACCAAATTTGTCCCATTTAACCACTGAAGCTACTTCAGAGATTATCAATTTAAAAGCAAATATAACATGATATCATCTCTTCATTTCAGACATATGAGCGATAAATCGACAAGCAAGACAGCTTCTCCCCTCCTCCCTGTGTATCTTCTCGTCCTCCAATATGATGCACACATAATTCAAGCTGACCCACAGCAGCCAACAACAAATGCGATGAGTCCAGAAGCCAACTGACCGTTTTATGACAATATTCAGCAGAATTCACAATATAACAAATCACCCTTTCATCCCTGTCAGATGTCTGCTCAAAAAAGACATGACAACAAAGCCAACATTAACTATCTGGTATAGAACAAACACTGCTCAAATCAGTCATGCAGATATGTATGGCCTGTCAATACCTTTATCTGACCATCCATACCCGTGGCTGCAGCAACTATTCCTGTTCCACCCCTAGGTAGTCTTGCAAAGAGCTTTTTTGCATATGCTTTGAGAATTCTTTGAAAAACCTAAGAAAGGGGGCACAAAGTTACTATAAAAATAATTTCTGTGCACTGCACACATACACCCTCTTCTCACCTTCACTGTACTCAACGTCCTTACCCCAAGGAAACCATAAAGAACATGCATTTGACGATATTTGGATATTTAACACAAATAGAGAAAACAGAGTAATTTACTCACAAGGACCACATTTTAATATGCACATGCCAGAAAGAGATAAAAAGTGAATTTCAAGAATGCACCTTGAATAAATTTAACAATATCTGGTTCTCACCTTGAATAAATTAAATAATGTCTGGTTCTTTGTCAGAAGACAACATCTTTTTAAGCTCTTCTTGATTATAAGAAATAACTACAAAACACAATAGAGCTGAAATAAGACAATGCAAAACAAAGGAAAAAAAACTACTGCTTTGGTTGGAAAGAAGCAATATAGATGTACTGCATATAAAAGACATGGAAGAATCTTAGCCATTGAATCCCCAGATTCTCTTAGCAAGATACAAGGACCAATTTGTAAGCCCTAAACTCCTTATTTAGCTATCCAATAGGGTTCTGATCCATTAAAATTTTGATCACCGTAAAGCCTTGTATGATATGCATGGATAATTACCATTGACAAACACCCATCATTTTCTTTCTGAAAAGTTAAAAAAATAAATTCATTAATTAAATTAAGTGAAAAGAATGATGAGAACAGGCCAATACATGGACATGACCTCTCTTAAATCTTATGATGCACATTAAAAGAAGAAACAAGTCCTAGGAAAATTATAACAAAGACAGACTAGAACACCCGTTCAATCCTAGTGGATGGTGTATTTTTCATGTTTTGCCAAAGAATTATTACGTTGTCAAAACATTCAACCGAATCATGCAATGTTAACAAGGATCTTAAGATTGAAACACTTGAAGATATCTGTATATACTTTTCTCTGTTTCTTCAATCTCTTACAACATGAAAGGAAGAAAGAAAAACAATTGTTATAATTTAATAGACTTCTGGCTGTTCACAGATTTTCCAATGAGAAAATATCCAATACCGATCCAACTCCTGGACCAAGTCCCTATCTTTGGTAATAAAAGGAAAAAAAAATCTGCTTACTCACCTGCATGCTACTTGATAAAACATTATTCTGACTTCCCTCCTCAATATCCCATGTCTCCTCCTATTAAATAAGAGGAAAAAACAAAAAACAAAATAAGCACAAGGGAATCATAGAACGGAAGGAAAAACTAAAACAAAAGATAAAATAAAATAAGCACAAGGGACTCAAATAATGTAACAAAAAATTAATCCACCATCGTACCTGAACAAGTTTCTCCAGATACTCCATCAATGTCTTCTCTTCCATCTCTACATACACTATCAAGTGAGGTTCAAAGCAGGATGATATGATTCCGCGGAAGTTAAACTGTCCAATCAAAGAGTACATGCAATTCTTAGTGGCTATGTTTATATGCAGTAGTTAAGAGTGAGAACAAAGTCTAGCACTAAAATCTCAATCAATATTACCTCATAAAAAAACCAACAAGAATATCCTAGACCATAGCAATTCAAGAGAAAACCCACCCTAGATATCTCACTTGCATGATCTATATTCCTTAGAATATCGTCACTAATATATTTCTTTTTGACACATCTAAGCACTTCTGTATACTTCTACTAAATCCTGTAATCAGTGTCAATTGGAAGAGCTAATAGGGATAAATTACCCTAGCTTTATAACTGGAATGACCAAGACAACTAAATAGTCATCATGTGGCAGAAACTTAAAAGATAAGTAGGTTGATTAGAACCTAGTGGTAATCAAATCAAAACATCTTCTGTAAAAGCCCCCTAGTAATTTCCTTGTTTCCAAGGCAATGGAAAAATTATATAGATGGGGCGTAAACAAAAGAGGTCAATCCCAATTACACTTTCATACCTACTGCAGTATGTTAACTCGGGGATCTGAAATAGGTGCTAAGTCATATATTTATTTATATTGTCAACAAATTATACGCATAAACAGATAATATACCCCAGCTCCAGGCACTGACAAATCTTTGTTTCCATCCTTGTCCTGTCAAAGAAAGAACAAAAAGGAGCATACGGTGACAATTTATTCTAACTATGCTCTATATTATAATACAAAAACTTTACCAAGAATAAAAAGAAATTTAAAAAGCGTACTTCAGTTACAGTTCCTTGATGAGCAGCAAGCTTCCTCTCATACTTCTTTCGAATATCTGAGACACTTTGACTAGTATTTTCGCCCCTACCTATTTCTTCAATCTCGTTACCTATCTCCATGTTGCGCACACCTGCTCCAAATTTCTCAGCCAATTCATCCTCAAATTCTCGAGTTCGTTGTAGTGCCTAAAATCATAGTCCAAGAATGGAAAACATTAATAAAAGGAAGCAGGCACAAAGAAATTAAATCAGTTACAAGACAGGATGCAGCAGCAATGGACATTTTCCTTAAATATCAACAATTATAGCAATCATATAAACACAACTGACGGAGAAAAATTTTGGTTCCCAAAGAACATGCCCACCTTGAGAGGAAGGTGGTATGTTGAACAGGACATGGGCAGGTTACTTGAGGGGAATGACCTTGATCTTAGAACGATTTTGATAGAAGAAATAACAGAAGTGGAAATAATGGGTTTTCAGCAAGAAACTTGCTGCCTTTTCAATCTGTTAGTTCACAAATACACCTTGGGAAAATACTGTCCCCTTTGAACCACAATTCGACAACTTGGTCTTTATCGGTAAAGTCAATGCCCTTTTCTGTTTCTTTTATTTTAGTTCAAATTAAGGAGGATAATTTTGAAAACTAACAGCTTCGAGTTTCATAAGCTCAATGTGTCTTTTACGTTGTTGGCTATTCTAAGAGTGAAGAAGCATTGCAAAATCTTAGCAAAATGTAAAGACAGTAGAGGTTTTCAAGATCAAGAAATTAAAAATGGGGCCTGCTAACATAATTTTGTAAAGTATTTAAACCTAAATTTTTAATCTATTTCCAACACCACAAAGCAAAAATTATAGCTTTTTATGCTAAATATGCTTCTTAAAGAAGCACTCAAGTTACTACACTGTGGCAGCTAAATGGCCGGTTGCCTCCCATTAAGGGCATCCATCCTAGATGACCTCAACAGTAAGTACATCCTATAGCACCTCATAAATCCAAAATATTTGATTCGCTAGCAGTCTAAAACCAAGCAGTTGGGCATCCGCCCTAATTGCGGATAGAAGGGAGAAATCTTATCCAGTATGTGTGATTGGTTGACCTATTTAAAACCATGAAAGTGCTTTGAAAATTGATAAGGTTCATAGCACAAGAGTCCATGCGCATTCTTTCTTGGAATTTTCCAGCCGAAAGGCAAACTTTCCTCTCTCCATCCAGCTTATGCACATCACATCAAAAAACCTATAAGCAAAAAGATGCCTGATGCAGCTCACATCAAGGGAAACACAGGAGTTCTTGGCAATAGAGAACTTCCTGATATGCAATATAGTGGTCTGGACCAAGTTACTTGAAATATCAAACCTAGAAGACAGAATGAACTCATCAATTTGGACCAAACTAAAGACCCAAGCCTACACCATTTTTCATTCTTATCTATTCATGAAATTTGTGAAATAATTGTTCCACCTTTCTGACTTGGACTTTTGAAGCGGATTAAACATAATAACGTACTAAGTACTTCTTTTTTTCACTACAAAATGTGCTTGATCAGTCTACATATATGATAAGATTAGAATTATATACATTCAAAAGTCAATAAGCTCATTCAGACAGATTAATTCGTTATCTAATAAATCAAAGACACCTAGAAATGTGCAAACTATAAAGATATCAAAATAGGATTATTTCAGTCCATGATTAGGATTTGGACAAAGAAAAGCTCACCAACAATAAAGTCCCAACATCCGGTTTTTCTTTCAGATTATCAAGGATCTCCTCAAGCTGCTTCCTGGAAATGCAAGACATATATTATAATCCTGGTTTCACTCAATATTATTTGATAGTAGAATCCTTATCTAATGTTCAAATAGCAAGTGAGGCTAATATCTCAGCAGCAAGAAAGCAAAGGATCATATCTGTTTTCAGCCCTTCTTTTCTCGTCCAAGAAAAGCAAGGAAACTAAACTTGTAAAAAAAAATTAATAGAAGGGGCAATGAAATTCAGAAATGCACTCTGCATCATAACGAAAAAAGAAAAGAAAAACTCTTAAGCAATGACACGTTATAGCACAGAAAATATTTAGTTTTCTTCATACCAATATGTTAAAAGACTTAAAACTCTATATATTTTCAAGTAGTTTATATATGGGACGAGCTCAATTTTATAGCCCTCTACCTTTAATTAGCCAATTTTCCTTGGGTTGGAACTTTAAAACATTCTCTTCCAAGTGCTAATCAATAAATGTAAAAGTCTGGGCCATATACACAAACAGTGTCAATTATCAAAGTTATCTGCCCATCTAAGAAAACTTTGACTCATATCTATTTAACAGAGATCAAGATTCAATATCAAAAACAAGTAGATGGCACACCTTGTTTTCTTACAGAACTGGATACAGAGGCGATAAGGAACATGCCATGAAGAAGGAAAAAGCTTCCAGATTTCTTCATTTGTTCTTATTCGACGCTTGATCCACGCATATCTCCGGTCAGTTTTATCCAACTTAGCCAGTTCTAATGAGATAGAGAAAATAATTCCAAATTAAAGAACATATCAAGTGATCTTCTTCAGAAAGAAAGCATAAATACAAAAAAGTAGGAAGTCAGACATACCAGCTCCTTCAAAAATTTGTTCATACGAAGTAAGCTCCCGGCTGCAAAAATTGTTTACCAACTCTTCTCTCACAGATGGCTCCAAAGCGTCAACAACCAAGCAGGCATCAGATAACTGCTGTAGCAAATTACTTTCTTCTGTCTCTTTTCCAGTACCTAAGCTGAGATTAAAACAGGGAAAAGGAAAAAAGAAAGAAAAACTTAAAAACTTGTATGGCCAGAATTAGTAAATGACATTAATATCAAACTACCATAGAAATTCAACACCAGATGTACATGAAGTTGATGATCAATTGGCGATGTTTCATTATCAGCAACTTAAATTGAAGATGAACTCCAGATGTGCCAAACAATAGGTAATAGAAGTACCACTCAATTATCACCACAGGTGTAAAAGAATGAAAGAAACTTTACAGGGAACATCAAAGGTTTATGAAACATTAGAAAATCCTAAACAACACATGAAAGAAGAAGCTTTGGCAAGTTAATCCCAATTCTGTTCGTGAAAAAAGGTAGCTCAGTTTCTCAATTGCACAAATAGTTGTACACAATGTTCTGCACCTGACTTGGAGTGGTAGGTGAAAATTATTAAAAAGGAAGAGTGATATGAAGACCCAAAAAAAAAAAAAAAAAGGGCAAACCAAAAAAGTAAATTAAATTGTCATCTAACTATAACAAGCCTTGGCTACAAACACACTACAGCAGCAAATTGGATACCACAAAAACAACAAAGTTAATTTGAGATATCAAGAAGAAAAAAGAAAAAGAGAAGTGGCATTTTAGTGGTTATGTAAATTGGCTCTTGTATACAGCAGGAACCTTAGCCACAGCTTACCTGGAGAAATCAGAAAATACATGAGACTTTAGAATTTGCTTGATATTCTTAAACTTCTCCCTGAGTTCTGTGATCTTTGGAACATCCCTATAGGCTTCAAAGTGACTACATAATTGGTTCACAGCCTGAAATATATTGAAAAGAAACTTATAAACATATGCAACTTCATCCGTTATACTAGTATATTTCAACAATGGCAAAAGTAGTTTTTTTCTGATGATGGTTCTTAACTCTTTTTAACTATACCAATTTCCTTGGCTGCCATAAACTGCAGCTTACAATGTTAAATTACACCCTATAAAGCATTTCATTCCATGAATGGAAATCCTATTATAGCAAGAGCAGATCATTAATCAAAACAAGCCACTTATTCCTAATGTATCCTGATATTCATATATCCTGAGATAGATCAGGAGAAAAGAAATCAGTTCTACATCATCTAGTCTGTCAAATCTATAATAAAACCAACAGATTAATAATCATAATTTCATTTCAAACTGTAAAACCAAAACCTAATGTGAAGGTATTCAACAGAGGCAAAAGACCTGTGCCATTAGAGAGTTAAAAACAAGAAGCTATAGCACACCGGAGAAAGAAATATAAAAGGGCAAGAAGATTGACTGCATGTGATCTACTAACACAGAAGGTACCTCTAGCTGTGCAGCTGCCTCCTTATATTGTCTTTTGGAAGCCATAAGTTGAAGCTGCTCAACAGCAGAGACTGTCATAGCCGGGAAAAGGGTGTAAGTATGAATTTGCGTATGGATACCATCCTAAGTACCCTAAATCTGTGATAAATAGCAATTATGCTTGTTGCATTTATATTCAAAGGCTATGCTTCAGTGCTAATTCTGTGTATACACATGTATGTATAGAAGTATGTACGTATAAATATAGGTAAAGGGCAGTGGCCTAAACATGTCAGGCTGGAAGGGAGGTACTTCCAACTTCCGAACTACAGGGAAATTGGAAGAATAAATAACAGGTTGGATTAAGCCAACTCAGACCCAAATAGTTTCAATCAGTAGACAGTTAGAAAGAGATTTAGAACTTCAGCAAGTGGCCAAGCACAGATCTCTAAAGGAGTTTTAGAAGTTTAGGAGTCAGTAAGCACAGTGTTCTTTAGAAAAACAAAGAAAATCGACAAAAAAAGAAAAAGAAGCAAACAAACACAAATTTGTCGGTCTCTGCTGATTTCTCATTCTACATCAGGCAGAGACCAAGAGAACAGTGGTGACCTCTAAAATGCTATGAGGTTGAAAGGAAAACCCCAAGTCGAAAATGAGAAAATGACAGAAATTATTGCGCAAAGGTTTGAACAGTGACAAAATGCACCAATGATGGAGGTGGAGGACCTTTTTTTGTCTGAAAAGTGAAGACTAAAGGTATGAGAGCTGGCTCAGCCCCCGGGTTAGAAGACTGAATTGAAACTAAGAAGATGCCTATAAATGATTAGAGAGATCAGGTCAGATTCAGTCAGTTTCCTGGCCATGAAAAAACATTGGCGCATGTGTAAACGAGGTGCTCTACCAACTGAGCTATAGCCCTTGTGCTTGTTATAAATATTTTAACATGTATATAATTTATTGTCAAGATAAATATTACATGAACCAAGAGCTTATTTTTGGATCTCAAATTTGAAAACCAACCCAGCGCTTATTTTAACTCAAATTTTATCTGACCCTGACGAAAAGTGATTGAATGTGGTTGGTTTTGGTCGAGTTAAATAGCTCAGTCAGGTGAATGGGTATTTTGAACATGATCCATAGATATTAACACAAACCTAAATGAATGTGTGCATGTGCATTGTGTGTGAACATACCTAAAAGGGTCAATCAAGTGAAGTGAGAAGAAAGCTTTCAGCAGGTATTGTAAATGTGGCAATAGAATGTTCAGTCAGTAAAATGTCTGCTAAGTTTTATAGCATTCAGGTAGGCAGATCTGACTAACATTATGTAAGCATAACTTCCAAACTGGTCACAGGTTGGTGAGCTTAAAAAGTAAAAAAAGTGAACCATTAGTACCCAAAAGAGCATCACAACAGAGGAAAAGAAAAAAAAAAAAAAAAGACGACATATAAGAAACAAAATTGACCTAACACAAAAAAGAGATTAAATAACTGAAACTCAGGCCCCTTGCTCAAATATATTATGACCAAGTAGGTTTCTCAACATTCAAAAAAACTAAATATGGCCACTAAGGCTGGCAGTAGAATAAGTCATCTACGTTACTGCCAGCCCAGCCATGCTCTATCCATAAAGGGAGTGGAATGAGTATGCTTGCAATTAAGATGTCAAGTTATCGAGAGAATATTTTATTTGAAACGTTTATGATCAGCAACAGGCATCTTTGAATCTTTACTCTGCTTTTACACTCACAACTAAGTTGCCAAACATTGTTGCTAACTATGGGATGCTGTTCTATTTCTGAAGCTTATGATCATAAACATGCATCTTCCATTGATATCCCGGCACAAAACCAGTAGCAAGCAAACTGCATACAACTGTTTTTATATTTTCCTGCTCGGTTTTTGATTGATGCACATTTTAATCCATTCCATTTTCAGGAATCGTATATATCTCATTCAAGCCCCCCTTCCCCCCAAAAAAACAACCGAAAAAAAAAGAGAGAAAGAGAAATTCTAATCCATAGTCTTTCAATTGACAAGACTAGTGAAAAAAATACTATAGAGAGCCCTCAAGGAAAGTTCTTGCACTAAATACAAGGATTAGAGACAAACCTAGCATAGTAAGACGATGAAGAGCTGTGATTGTAGTTGTTACATGCTTCTTTGCAAAGTCCAACTTTTTAATGTCACGGCATATTTCCTGAACCATCGTTTCACTTTGCTCAGCTTTACTTTTTATCTCTCGGATCTTATACATGAGTTCCTGCTTGAAAGGAAGCAAAACAAATATCTAAACAAAATGAACACATAGACAAACCCAAACGAAGACAAAGGCCAATACGGCATTAAAATGGTTGATCTTATTTAATTAAGCAGATGCTTGACATGGAAAAACAAAATCCACACGACCAGCTTTGATGATAACATGAAGAGATATCTAAAACTTTATATCTTATGATTATACCTCCACAGCACACGTGGCAGCAGCAAGATCTTCCTTGGCCTTAGTACCAGAATTACTCTGAAGACAAAGAAGCTGACCAATTAACAAACTAAAGACAATAATAGTTTTCATATTAAAGATAAAATATTAATCATATTTTTCATATGCATGAACTGCGACCAATAAGAGCAACCAAATATTGAAAAGGCCAAACAAAGACTAGTCAGTTCCGAATACTACTGAGAATTGAGACAATGACCTGTTGACGAACTGCTACTAATATGCCAGCATCCACACGACGAATCTCACCATGTATCTTTTGCATGAGAGGCTCCACACCAGATAATGATGCTTCTGAAGTCAAAATCATAATAAGCATCAAATAAGAACAGAGAACAAGTAGATAGGACGCATTTAAGGTCAAGAATGCAATGGTCGAACAAAAGAAACAACAAGAATCTTACAGTACACAACTTTAATAAGTAAAAGTGATCATCTCCCACTTGGTAGATGCAGGATGATACCTGGGCCCATATCATGTTTTGCAGGACTATACTTTAGATTTACATTCAGTAAATTGAAAACCTCTCCAAATGGTTAGTAACTAAAAGATTTCTTTTTCAGATACTTGTGGATGTTGGTTAATAATTATATGCAGGCATCTGACCCAGAGGTTGGCGGCTCATGTTAAATAGTAGTGTTACATTCTGCAATCTGAATACATCCTCTTTTCCGACATGCACTAGTATATATGCATAAGATACTTGAGGAACAAAATTACAAGAAAGATTAAGAGAGAAAGAGCAAACCTGTGGGGAACATCTGATTGATGTACTCCAACGCGCTTGACTTGTCCATCGCTGATGGTAATAAGAAATGAAAGTGTGTGCAACAACCTGCCCCCTAGAAACCAATAAACTGAAAAATCAGTATTGAGTTATATTTGGCACTTTAATCTCTTTTCTTCTATGTACCTCTTAATCCATATATAAAGGTCCCATTTTTTGAGACTCCATTGTATGTTTATGGATATATAATTATGCGGGCAGCTCCATGTTTAACTAGGCACTCAACACAAGCAAAAGAGCACTTCTCTGATTCCCACGAGACCCACAAAGATGGTCTACGACCGATTTAAGAAAACATTATAGTTGAGCGCCATACTTCGCAACTAAGCATATGGTTTAACGTTCGATCAGTCAGGTTATGGAAATAAAGTTGATAATAAGAAATAATTCCCAAAAAATCTATCCATAGAAACAGAACTTGTATCACTTTTAATTTCTCGTTTAACTAAATCGAATTGGTGCCTCTAGAAAAGAAAATTTTGAAAACCTTGATCTGCCGTTTATACACTTCAAAATCCTCATGCCAGGACCATCTCCGCACTTATCCGTCACTTTACAAGAAACGTCAGTAACTTCTATCCCTTTCGAATTCCTCCAATATTGCAAGCTCTCCAAATTGAGAAAATGGCAGTGGATTTTTGAGAGAAATGTCAAACAACCGACAATACGGTTGAGGAAAAACCCTCCGGTATCAATTACCAACCATCTCAAGAAAGATCCAAACTTATCAAATCCAAAGCAAATCCAAGAAACATAACAGGCTTACAGGAGTCAAATGCGGGAGCAAAACACAAAAATTGTAGCCGATCTCGAACTCAAAACAGAAGATCAGGGAAAAGATAAAAAGAACTAAGTAACTTGAAGCAAGAGTAAGGTCTATGCGTATGCTTTTGCGTGTGTTAGTGTGAGATAGAGGAAGAGAATACCAGCAACGAAAGAGGGGGAGGTCGGTCCGTGTAAAGGAGGAACTTTGATGGAGAGTGAAACCATTGTCCGTAATCCACTTAAGTTCGGCCGAACTAATCCAAGCCCATAAGGGGCTAAAGCCTGAGAGTCCAGATCCGGGCCTATAATCTCCAGGACAACAGTGTACGCATTGTTTCCCCCACCCTCGCTCGCTTAGTTCTTTTGCGGCCGCTTCACTTTCTAGCGGCCCAGACGTAGCCTCTGCTGAATCCTTGTGACGTGGCCCATCCTATACCAGCCCAAGCCCAAACACCCATTAGTGATGCACCCGGGGAGTCAAGTCTAGCCACAATAATTAAAATTGATTTTCAAGGAGTCTCCTCCATAGACAATAAAGAGCATAATACTTTTGACTATCTCAGAAACCTATGACAACATAGTACTTATATTTGACTAACTTTTAGAAATAGGAGAATTTCTCCTATAAATAGCTACCCCTTATGTAATGAATTTAAGTTTAGAAGTTGTGAGGTTAAGTTAAAGTTTTGACTTTCTTTCCTAGTTCTATATCTCTTTGGCTTGTCCAAGAGTGATGAATGTTATTGTTTTGTATCTCTTTAGAATTACTTCCAATAGAGTGGTAAGTGTTTATTCTTAAATTCTAAAGTGGTGAATACTTTATATCCCTAGTTTTTAAAGATAAATAAGTCTTTTACTTTCCTCTTCTTCATCCAATATCAAGTTTGGTAATCAAAGCCTAGTTTAATGTCTAGTCATTGTTATCATGCTTGCCATCTTAAAGTCCCTAAGGTGAATAACACTAATCAATATGAGATGGAAATGAATGAGATAAGGAGACAAATTGAAGAGCTCCAAGAAGAACTAGCATGTTTCCAAACACGAGAACCTTATAATTCTTATTATGGATATGACAAAAGCCTTAACTCTAGAGTTGGAGAGGATGGGAATCCTTTTTATCGATCTACCCATGAAGACTCTAATGATAGTACTCTACTCCATCCTTATCATCTTTGATGATATCTTCAACGATTTCCTAATGTCAAAGTTGAAATTCTAGATTTTGAAGGGAGAACGGAGCTTGACAAATCCTAGATTGGCTTCATATAATTGAACGAGCATTTGCCATAAAAAATTATTTTGAAGATCAAAAGGTAAAGTTGATTGCCTTGAAACGAAGAAAATATGCTTCCTTATGATGAGAAAATTTGTAGAGACAAAGAGTTTGGGAAAAAAAAAGGGAAAATTTGAACTTGGAGAAAATGAAGAAAGAGCTACAATGAAAGTTCATTCCAAACAACTATAGAATGGAAGTCTTTCTCAAGCTCCAAAATTTGAAGCAAATAGATTTTTCTGTGGAAGATTACACTATGGAATTCAAGCACTTGATGTTAAAGTGTGACATGGTGGAGCCTAAAAAATAAATGATTGCTCAATATTTGGTAGGTTTGTAAACAAAAATTGGGGATATAGTTCATTTACAACAATATTACTCCTTCAATGATATATGAAAGCTTGCTTGAACTGTGGAGTAACAAAGGTAACTCATGATAATAACTATAAGCCTATGTCAAGAAAGGGTGCTACAACACGAAGAGGTCCAACAACTATGAATTCAACCATACTTGTAAGGCAAAAGTTCCAAACAAGCTAAGGCTTTTAATACAAGCTCTCATAGATGTTTCAAGTGTCTAGGCTATGGACGTATAGCCTTTGACTGCCCTAACCTAAAGATTGTTGCTCTTGTTGAAGAAGATGTCTTAAAAGAATCAAATAGAACCAATAAAGAAAGTGAAGGTGAGTTGGTGTATGCAGATGGAGAAGCCCTAATCATTCAAAGAACTTTGAACTTGAATCCAACTAAAGAAGATGATTAGCGCAAAGAGAATGTCTTCTACACTCAATGTACCTTTTATGGTAAAGTGTGTAATATCATTATTGATGGAGGGAGTTGTACAAATGTTATAGCCTTAGGAATGGTGAAAAAGTTTCAATTAAAGACAAAAAACCATCCATGACCATACAAGTTACAATGGTTCCACCAAGAAAATGAGGCTAATGTTCATAAATATTTCCTAATTTCCTTTTCAATTGGGAAAACCTATTAGGACAGTGTTTGGTGTGATGTGGTGCCAATGGATGCATGTCACCTACTTTTGGATATAAAAACCATGCATGATGAATATAAAAACACTTATTCATTTCACAAAGATGAAAACTATATTGTCTTAGCTCCTTTCAAGTCAAGTAGTACACCCAAACAATCAAACAAGAAGGGCAATTTTGCACTTTCCAGAACTCAAATGAAGTAAGCAATTTAGTAAGGTGAAATGGTTTATGTTTTTATGCTTATGGAATCAAATTCCAAGCCTTAGCCCTTACATCCCGTATTGCAACCCTTCCTTAAGGAGTTTGAAGATGTTGTTCTAGATAAAATTGCTCTTGGACTTCAACCAACTAGGGATATTCAACATTGCATTGATCTTGTTCCAGGAGTCTCTTTTCCTAACAAGGCTACCTATCGCATGAATCCTAAACAATAAAAAAAGCTACAAATGCAAGTGAACAAGCTTGTTTATACAAATACGATTTGAGAAGCATGAGTCCCTATGTTGTCCCAACCTTGTTGGTGTCAAAGAAAAATGGATCATGGCGCATGTGTATTGATAGTAGGCCAATCAATCAAATTACTTCAAATACAAATTTCCAATTCTCCGATTGGATGAATTACTTTATTAACTGTATGGTGTTGTTATGTTCTCCAAAATACACCTAAAAAGTGACTATCATTAGATAGGATGAGAATCGGAGATGAATGGAAGATTGCGTTCAAAACTCAAAATGAACGCTATAAATGGATAGTAATGCCCTTTGGACTTTCTAATGCTTTAAGTACATTCATGTGTCTCATGACTCATATATTTAAGCCATCTATAGGAAAATTTGTTGTAGTTTATTTTGATGACATACTAATCTTTAGCAAGTCCAAAGATCAACATCTAAATTTCTTGAAAAAAGTCTTTCAAACCTTGCAGGATTAAAAACTATATGCCAACTTAAAGAAGTTGATTCTTTACCAATAGTATTGTGTTCTTAGGATATATTGTTTCTAATAAAAGGGTCAATGTGGATCCTAACAAAATTAAGGCAATTGTGAGTTGACCAGTGCCTTAGTCAATTCATGACATACGTAGCTTTTATGGTTTGTTGTCCTTCTATAGAATACTTATTCAGAATATTAGTATATTGGTTGCTTTAACCACAAAATGCTTAAAAAGTGATTTCTTCCAATGGACATAAGCAACCCAAAAGAGCTTTGATCTTATAAAAGAAAGAATGATATCTACTTTTGTCTTATATCTTCCTGATTTTGAGAAACTTTTTGAATTAGAATGTGATGCTTCAAATGTGGGAATCGGTGTTGTTATTAGCCAACAAGTTAAACCCATTTCCTGTTTCAGTGAAAAGCTTAACGAACGTCGTAAGAAGTTTTCAACTTATGATAAAGAATTCTATGAAATTGTTTGAGCTCTTAGTCATTTGTAGCATTATCTAATGCTAAAAGAGTTTATTCTATTTATTAATCATAAAGCCCTCAAGTATTTTAACAACTAGCAAAAGCTAAACAATCATCATGCTAAGTGGGTAGAGTCTTTATAATCATATTCCTTCTCTGTCAAGCATAAAGCTGGGAAGCTTAATCAAGTTACTAATACCTTAAGTAAGAGATATTGCTTGTTGACTACCTTAGAAGCTCAAATGTTGGGCTTTGAGGTTATTAAAGAACTATATCTTAGCGATGTTGATTTTTGTTTAATATAGAATGCAACTTTGGAAGGTGGCCATGATCACTTCAACATACAATAGGGGTACCTATTCAAAACTAATCAACTATGCATTCTTAATGTTCATTACAAATTGTTATTATTAAGGAGACACATGGAGGAGGCTTTGCTAGGCACTTTACAAAGACAAGACACTAGTTTTGGTGTAAAAGAGTTTTTATTGGCCCAAGATGAAAATGGATGTGTAACAATTATTAGCTACTTGCTTGGTATGCCATAAAGTAAAAAAGCCATGGGAAAAATATAGGATTATATACTCTCATTCCTATTCCACATTTCCCTTAGGAAGTTGTGAGCTTAGATTTCACTTTGGGATTGCCCCGAACTTAAAGAAATAAAGACTCAATTTTGGTAAGTGATGGACAGGTTTTTAAAAGTAATGATGCTTCTCACATTATAGAGTTGTATTTCAAGGAGATTGTAAGACTCCATGGTATCTCAAAAACCGTGGTTTCTTATTGGGACTCAAAACTTTTAAGTCATTTTTGGAGAACAATGTGTAGAAGCTTGGTATACAACTTCAATTTAGCATAACAATCCACCCTTAAATTAATGACAAAATTGAGATCATTAATATAATTTTGGAAAATCTCTTAAGGAGCCTAGTAAAACAGAAGATTCGTTAATTGGATTTGCTCTCACTGTATATAAAGTTTGCTTATAATTGGTCTACAAGCCAAACTATTAATTGTAGTCCCTTTGAAATGGTTAATGGAAAGAATCCAACAACTCTTTTGGACTTGGTGCAGTTCAATGGTGATGTAGAAGAATGGTCAAAGTTTCTTAAAAGGCTACATGAACAAATTAAGGAAAAGATTGAAAGGCATAATTAAAAGCATCAAGCGTAAGCTAACAAACATTGTTGATTTATTAAGTTTGAAGAAGGTGATATGGTGTGGATACATTTACGTACATGACAATTTTCACCAAGAAAATATGCAAAGCTTCCATCTTAAGTTGAAGGATCATTTAAGATTTTGAAGAAGATTGGTGATAATGCATTCAAGGTGGAGCTTCAAAGTGAGTATGGAGTTTTAGATATTTTCAATATAGTAGACTTGTGTCTTTACTATACTAAACAACTTGGACTTGAGGATGAGTCCTCTCCAATTAGGGGAGCATAACATGGCCCATCCTACACCAGCCTAAGCCAACCCAATCCAACCCAAGCCTAAATGCTTATTAGTGATGCACCCAATGAGTTAAGTCTAGCCATAATAATTAGAATTGATTTCCAAAGAGTCTTCCATATGAACAACTAAGAGCATTTACTTCTTTTGACTATCTTGGGAACCTATGATAGCATTTATGATGTAATTATTTGTCTTTAACTAGTCTCTTAGAAATAGGAGAATTTCTCCTATTAATAGTTACACCTTTATCTAATTAAGTTAAGTTCATGAATTGTGAGATTAAGTTAGACCTTTGACTTTCTTTCCAAGTTTTGCATCTCTTTGGCTTGTTTGAGAGTGGTGAACGTTATTCTTTTGAATCTCTTTGGAATTACTTCCAATAGAATAGTGAGTGTTTATCATTGAATTTTAAAATGGTAAGTAATGTGTATTCTTAATTTTCAAAGATAAATTAGTCTTTTACTTTACTTCTCTTCCTTTAGTATCACCTTGTTTGCAATTAATCTTTTTAGTTGTTGATCTTCAAATTAAGCTGGTTTTTAATTAATGTGGGACCAACTATTATAGGATTGATAGATCACGATTAGGCTTGAACTTTTTAATTGTTCAATTAAGTGAAATATGGAATTAAAATTTTGTTAATTTAGTTAAGTTGTACCAAAAGCTGGACAAATAAATTACAAAAGTTAAATTGGATTTCGAATGAATCATCAGACTGGAGGCCAGGTGCTGATTGGCTTGTTCCGTGTGTTGCCTCGATCGTTTACCTTAGCTAATACAATGTTAATCATTTCTATGCTTGATCTACTTACTATTTCAGTGTTCTACTAATGATCACATTTGGCACTAGAACGAAACAAATGCCCCAAGCAAATTACAAATACTACCTGCTCTCTCTTTCTTTTTCTCTTTTGTTTTGGGTAAGTACCTTTGAGTACAGTTACGCAAGACAAGCTTCGCCGAGTCACTTAAAATGGCTCAGGGAAAAATTGGGTTAAAAAAAAAAAAAACACAAGTTATTTCAAGTTTGACTCCTGCTTCGGAATTTCATATCCAAGGTCACATGCCAAGTCAGAAAATTTAAAACCTTGCTTGCATCAGGAATGCCTTGGAGATGCCATGCTGAATCCCAACTTTACCGAGTTATACTTCTGTCATTTGGTTTAGTCAGAGCTTCAAGAAGCCTGTACATCCAACGGTCTAGCATTCCTGTCGAGGCAAAAGTAACGGACATTTGTAGAGTTCCAAAAAATAAGGCGAAACATAACCAGGATGAGGAAAAAAAATGAAAGAGCAAAGGCTCCCCATGCAACATGAAATGTTGAGACTTAATGCAGGAAATAGGCTAGACTCCGGAACCTCTACTTATTGCAAATCCAATGAGTGGTAAACATTATTTTGAATTTCCAAAAAGGGAAATTTTCGGTTTCAGCTTGCTTTACCAGACTATGACTTCAATACCCTAATTAGTGCCAAAAGATTTCTCACGGCAACTCAGTACGCCAACTTTCCACAATTTTTATGTCCTTTTGCATTTCTACAAAAACTTCTAACAGACTTACTTTGATTAGAGTGATCATGCTTCTCCTTAAGGACGGTGCAAATTAAAAAAAAAAAAAATTGATACGAAATGTACCTGTTAAGGCAAAGGTACCCCCTAAAACTGCACAAAGCCGGGTGATAAAGTGAAGGAAACTGCGACGTTCTTCTCTGATGGTTACAGTAATTGGTGACAGATCATATAAGAAGTAGACCGCTGCAAGTAATTAATAACAGCACTAATTAATATAAAGAATCCAACCTCCAGCAGCTTGAGCTACTCCCCCTCAAAAAAAAAAAAAAAAAAAAAAAAAAAAAAAAAAAAAAAAAAAAAAAAAAAGGAAGGAAAGAAAGAAAGAAAGAAAAAAGAAGGAAAATAACACAAAACAAAAGAAACATTAGAAGAACTTTGTAAACAACCTGGCCATGTCCTATCATATTCTTTCATCGGGGAAAAGTATTCCGTGACAGAGAATTGATTGGTTGGCAAAACTTCTTTTGAGATATATCTATATTCAGTTGGAACAATCTGCACCACAGTGGAATTATGTTCAAATAAAGTCAACCGAAGAATGCAAAATCATTATAGGAACATGAAATAAGATTCTATTTTGAGAGGGTTCTTTTGGGTATGTCATGCCAATCAGTCCAGAGAGACTGCAGCTAGAGCAGGGGGCGAGAAAAAGATTGCAAAATCTCATCTACGGAAGTGTATCTGTACACAAAATTACACGTGTTGCTCAGAGAAATGTGTAATACAACTAAATTTACACTGACATTCATCAAATATCACTCCATCAGAGACAGCTGTGTCTCACACTTTGCCCTCTCTTTCCGCAGGGCTGGGGCTTACTTAAGTAGGATTCAATATTCATGGAATCACATTAGGATACACTAAATTACTTCTGGCACGTGTTACATCTAGTCCTAGTTTGCCTCAGTCATGGCCCGTTAGAACATAGAATTCTGTAACCATCCGACCATGTAAATCAGCATGATCTAGCCTATTTGTCCATGCAACTTGTTTTGTATAGGGAACTCAAAAATAAGTTATCTCCTTCTCTTTCTTTGACACCTATTGTGATTTGTCATTACTATGCTACTGAATGTGGTAATAGGATCATGGCACTCATTTTGTATAGGATGAATGGTATTACTTGCATAGCGCAGAGAGGTAAATTTCCCCGGAATTATCTACTGAACAACGAAACCAAATTCTTTTGTGCTTTGAAAACGATAAAAAAGAAAAATAAAAGTCTCAACAAGCAACTTAGTCCAAAAAGGGGTCACCAGCTTGTGAACAGTAGAAGACGCAGACAAACAATACCCATAATATCACAAAGCCAGAAGGACAATGAATGAAATGAAGTACTACATAAGCCACTATATGTCTCCTCCGTACAGTGAGAACATAGTTTGGTTTACCATACTACAATCCGAGATCAACTACATCACCTGCCCCATCTGATTTCAGCAGCCAAAAAATAAATGCCCCAATATCTACAGAACGATAAAAAAGAAAAGAAAAGGAATATATATAAACACAGACACACACATATAGTGTGCGTCATTGGACCCTAATGGAAAAATAAGAGCCACGTTCAGAAATGTATGTAAGCTTTCTGGGATAGCATGATTATGCTTCGCTTTTCTGTTTGTTGGTAAAAATACATTAGACTAATAACTTGATCTCTACCCAGGTTAAATAACATTTTAAGTTGGTAGGCTTTAACCAAGTTTACTTTAGCAACATCTGAGCTTGAAATCTAGGCCACACATCTAAAGGTTAATCAAGAAAAATCCAGTGGATTAATACCTTGATGTAATATTTGAATGTTCCACTAGTGCCATGCAATATCCGTTCTGTTCCATCGAGGGGGTTATGGATCCCTGGATACTTTGGGCCAAATGACAAATCATGAATAACATGACTGACATTCACGTGGCTACCTCCTTCAAAAATCTGTGAAATAAAATGGAAAAAAGAAAAAAAAATGGTAAATAGAAATAAAGAAAAATAAAGGCAACCATCCATGTAACATAAGATGAAACCAATAATCTAAATCAGAAAATTCTGAGAATTCTTGAAAATATATATATATATATATATACACACACACAATGCAAGCTTGACTTAGAATACAAAAACTTTTTACATGCAAAATTTCTGAGCATAGTCAATCAGTTTATGGTATCAGAGACTGAAACATTAGTGAAATCTCTTTTTATCATGTTCAGCCAGGTAAAAGGTTGTAAAATAAATTTCCAGGGTCAGATTAATATGAGAAATCCATTTTCTTTTTTGGGCCATAGCCCATCGTTGGATCCAAATCTTATACATTTTTTGTACGAAGAAGCCACTTAAGAGGGATACAACAGTCATGATGTATATCATCAAGAATAAGGAAAACACTACAGGTAATTGGTAAAACCAAACACAGAAACGCCACAACTTGTCTTTTACCCAGTTTCTTTGATAAGTAAGAAACTTAAGTAAAGAATGTAAATAAAAATAATTTGCTTCTCAACGTAGTGATAAGGAAAGTGGAATTGTAAAACACACATCAGAGTCAATAATTTAAATAATTTGACAATTGGATACTCAAATACAATTGGACTATATTTGACTAGCAGACTGTACAATGACACTTAAATTGGGTTGTAATCATACCATTTGAAGTGGAGTATCAATTATTCAAGCTTGATTTGTTTATATTTGTTTCAAATGCAAATCAACTTTGTGCTTTTCATTGAACCAAATTATATTTTCAAGCTTGGTTAATTTATTTTCTAATGAACTTGAACTCAATTCACAGCTACTCAAATGACTTATTACTGCATCAGTATCTTACTGCATCAACTCAAAAGCATCTATGCCTTATTACAGCCCTCATTCCTTTCTCATTGTGGGCTCCTTCTATGGAACTTAAATCTTCAATATATACTACTGATATGTATAAGACACTTGAAAAGTAGAGAAATTGTGCAGTCTCGAATCAAGTAAGTCTCACATTGATTTCAACTTGTAAACAAGTTTACATTATTAAATGCAATCCCAAACTTCATAAGGTGTGCCCCTGAAACTCAAAGACAAGCTAGTGATCTAGTAAATATGCCACCTGTCCAATTAGAACCATTCCAAAAAGACAAGCTAGTGATCTCATTCTCTCAGGAACTTTACCTAAAAAAGGTACTACACATTGTAATTTTATTTAACCCTTCAACAAATCCCTTCATATTGAGATGCTAAATGAAAGGATATTAGATACACTAATGAATTTCTCTAATCTCCATATGACACCTAGTTTTCACGTGGTGGCAGTTATTATCATTAACGAGAAAATTAACAAGAAATAGTCATGTGCATTACCATGTTCAATCATTCATGACTATTGCACCCTTTCCAAGGATGCTTATATCATTTTCAACCTTTCACAAAAAGTTTTTTAAGGGAAAACATACCCATAGATACAAGATAACGAGAGAACAGCCATAAAAACTCAAATCATCACCTGAAGCACAGACCTACACTCCATTAGTTTTTCCTGACAAGTTGATGGGAGGACAAAAACCCAAAATTTGTAACTTCTTTTTTCTTCAGTTTGAAACAATAAGTAAATTTTGAGGGGGCTCAGTCTTCAAAAAAGTTCATGGATCCGCAAATATTCCACCAAGAAGATCAACTTACCAGGTAGAATTAAACTACATGTGTCATCCGGTAAAATTGAATAAGCAAAAGACAAATACAATTTTTATGCAAACATTGGTGTCAATCTTTTTGCAGGAGGTTAGATTGTAACTCTTGCACGAATATTTAGCTGTGCAGTGTTTTGACAATGAAAACACTAGAAAATTTTGAATTAAGCATTACAATCCTAAAAGCATACCCAAAAGCTGGAAATTTCTAAGGTTTCTGAGTGGGAAACAAATATAGTGGAGTAAAGCTTTTGGTGCTCCACTTGTTGAATTCCTAATAATATCAGATGAAATCACAAAGCAGAGTTAAAAAATTCAATGTTAACTGACCATTTGGGCAACATAAATGTTTAATCCATGCACGGAAATATGAAAGTTCCCAGCAACCCTTTGGACATCTAAGACCCCATAAACCTGAAGAAGAAAGTAAAAACAAGCGTTAAGTTTTTTTTTTTTTTTGGGTGACAAATATCAACTTCAAGTTAATGGACCAGCTGACCAATACAGAACATTCAAAATTATAATGATAGAGTACCCGGCATCCTTCTCCATGTGCTAAAGCTTGCTTCACCTTCTTGATCATAGTTTCTGCTGCTTGATCAAATCCATTAAGTTTCTGGTCCGCATCCTCATGCTGATCTTTATCACCATCTGGCCAAAGTTCTTTATTAACTATTAAACATTGAACTGACTAAACACCAATGAAGAAGTGACTCTAACGCACTCAAAATAAAAAATGAAAAGCTAAAATTCCTTCCAAAAAATTGTATACTGTTGTCCCAGCAATGGCAGAGAAGTCGCACATAAGACAAGTAAGAATACATGATACACGATAAATTTCTTTTAAACCAGAAAATATATGTTTGCACCAAGTTACCATGCTTGTGCGCTGCATGCTCCTTTTCCACAAGATCAGACAAATATTCAGTTCCAGTGATATGGCCATCACTGTTCAAACGCAGCTGTAACAAATCTAATATGTCAGCAAGATATTAAAAGATACATAATTCAGATGTATGCATTAATATCTGTGTTTGTATGTAACATTGAGTTTGTCTACATGTGCATACATAGTGTGTGTGTAAGAGAGACACAGAGGCAGAAGGTACGAAACACACAAGTAGTCACTCATTAAGACTCAAAAGGAAATCATGAAAAAACTCCATAAGGCACATTGCAACTTTTCACCATGGAAGTGTGATAGTCTGGATATCTGTATGCATCTGAACAATCACCATCTTCCAGAAAGTCAGAAATATACAATTTTACCAAAAGTTTCCCAAAAGATTCCAAAATGAGGAAATTGTTGACAAAGTTCATCAATTCCAACATTTTACTCTGTAAGTGTCCCAAATTCAGTCCCATACAGGTAATTCATGCCGGACACATAAACACTATCAGAATTTCAAAATTTAATGGATCATACAGAACCAAGAACTGGCCTGTGGTTTCTGCTGCCTCAGCCACCAAAATTCCTTGTTCTTTAATCATTCCCTCAGTTACATTTCTGATAATATGATATTCCATTTTCCTAAGGTTTTTATATTATTTTATTTCTTCGAATCAATTAGGAGACATCCTTTTTCTTAAACACCATAGAAATCTTCCAGTTTTACACAAATAGCTTCTGCAGGCATTTCCCTGTGTTCGTGATTGAAAATGTCGCAACTAACCTATTTACAGTAAATACAGAATAAAGAATATTGAATGAAAGATGAATATCTGAACGTACGCTACAACGGGATGAAAGACAATTACTATGATGCACAGAGAAATTATGCAGGATAAAATTATACAATATAAAAAAAGCCCGTATGCTAATCAATTAAATTTTTTTATTCCTTTTTAGTAAATACATGTTACTTGCTTCTACAAGAAGAAGTAATATTTGATTAATATCACAATTCTTACATTTCTTTTGCAATGACAACCAATTACAGCCCTCATTCCTTTTACCACAGCGAGCACCTTCTAACTCCTTAACTTGATATTCTTTTGTCTGAATCATCTAAAAATATATAGCCCAGCTGAGGAAGAAATACATGGTGCAAAACTAAAGACAATTGCACAAAGCACAATTGCACCACTCTCTCCATCTAATCCAGAAAGGAATAACGCACCAAATTCTGCCTCTTATTAGAGGCCCACCAGTTTCCTTTCCAACTAGCAGGTATCTTTAATAACTGTCCAAGGGATTCTCTAGTACACCTGAAAATGAGAAAGTACAAAGACCCACAACACATTTATGGCTCTAAATAAACAGCCCACTGGTTTTTCTCAAACTGTCAAATTGTCCAGAGTCAGTATTCCACAAAGCTTTTTATCCAAAAAGAGAACACAACTCCCAGTAGCTTTCAAACATCCAACATACACTTCCAAGGAAATATGAAACCAGGAAACCCTTCTCTCTACTAAGAACATACAACAAATGTTCCATAGCTTGTCAGCATCCACTACATTCTATCCTAGCCTCCCTCCAACGGACAACTCGAGTATAACAACTCAAATGAAGAGTTCACTGACTCACTCTTAATTGCTATAACCAAATAAGATTCTAATGTTTATTCCCTTTCTGAAGATGCACAGAGGTGAAACCATTGAAGCATCGTCACATATATTAAAAAAATCAGAACATAAACCCTTCAGAGATACCTTGCTGCATCACACAGCATACCAAAACGAAGCTTGTACTATCCCTCCCCATATTTAACAAAATTCAGAAATCTCTTCTATACATTTTGCTACTTCTAATACTTTTGCTCTTACGATCATCTTTTGAAGGTGAACCAAACATAGCATTAATAGAATTAATAAAGTTACAAACATAGCATTAATAGAATTAATAGGATTAATTCTGGTTCTTAGGGAAAGAAGGAAATTCTTCAAATCAGAACAACCTTGGGAAGAAAATGATAAATGGCTCATCCCTCAAGAGTCTTATAAAAATTTTATTCAGATATCTACTTGGATTAAACTCTCCACCCTCCTCGATGGAAAGAGGAGTTGCCATTTGATCCAAACATCAATAGCCTTCAAACCTCTGAAAACTACTATCGAGATAGTGAATTTCATCTTTGGATAAATAAATATATCCATAAAAGGAAAAATAAGAAAAAGGGATGGAACTCTAACATATAGCAAGTACTGTATGACTTTATGTGACTTAATATGCAAAGAAAAGACTTCTGAAAGTATCAAATTGTCTTACTTTCCATATATTTGTGTCAAGATCCACTTCATGCTTGCCTGACATATCAATTGCGTCAACACTTAAAACTGCATGCAGAAAGACGAAGATGGTAGTCAGAGATAAGAGAGGGAAAAGAAAACGGGGTGGTTGATAAGAGAGGGAAAAGAAAGCGTGGAATTGGACAAACTAGAATTTACTTGGGAGAAAAAGAGAGAAATAGGCTAACCATCACAGGGTAAAGAAGGAAACGTCATATTTACATGGATTGGAAGAGTTTCTCCACGTTTTAAATCAACAGACATCTGCCAAAACACGTGGAACATCAGTCAGATGACCCATCTGCTCGTAACATTTTTACCCTCATGCCAAAAGGTGGCGTGTTATATAATTAATTGGGTTAAAGACAGCCAAACTGGTTCAAAGATCATATTATTGATCTCCTGAAATACATTAAGACCTAATATGGATGAAAGAATCAGAGATATGGGCAGTAAGTTGGCTAGAAAAGCCAGTCCTTTTCCAGGTCAAGTTATTTTGGCTCTCCACTCTTGCTATTAACAGATCTAATATGCTTCATGCTTTTGTCCTGTGCTAGTTATATCATTCTTCATTAGCATATTGAGACCAACCATGAATCCCGTTCAACTTAATTCTATGAACCAATATAATTTTTTTTCTTTTCTTTTCATTCATCTTATTCATTTCTATACTTAACCCTGACCATTGATCAACTCAATTATCCCTGTCTTTCTGGCACAGCAGATTAATGGCTTTACTGCTAGTCATTTCAAAATCTGGCGAACAGAAATAGCCAGCAGTAGAGATAGAGGAAGAGTCAGAGAAACAGATAAAATGCGAACCTGATGAACAGTATATGTGGTAATATAATATCTCAGCTCGTGCAGGAACAATATGGCCATTATCACTAGACCAACGACGGAGACTGTACAAACCAAAAAAAGGAAAAATTAAGAAGCAGCGAAGATTGGAACGACCAGATCACAGCTGCAATTAGCAGCCTCTAAAATAAAATTAAAACGAAAGAAAGAGAGCTCATCACCTAGGGCACCAGACTGGGTTTTCTGCATCAAGTGGTCCTCCGCTCGAGGAAATGCATCGAGGTTTCTTATAGCTTGTTTCACACCCATCTCCCTTCTGTGGCCAGCGTATAAGATTAGAAATCAAATTCTAACAATTTCTATCAAAAACAAGACCGAGTTTCGGGTTAATGCGCAAAATTTCCCAGCTCGGTTACTTTGTGATTCTGGAACTAAAATCAAAACTCGGGATTTTCTCAAAAATAAGTTTTGATTCATTTTTTACGGAATCCATACGGAGAGATATAAATCACAAGCAATACCAATAAAACGGTGAAATTGGGTAAGAGTGCTCAATTGGATAGCAGAAAAGATTTATTAAAAGTAGTTGCCTTACAAGGTTGACGATTACCCGTTGGAAAGCCGGAGAGAAAGACACGCTGGCGGAGAGGGTAATGTGATTCGAAGAGCGAAGCAGGAGTTATCACCGTTGGGGAGAAAAATAAGCGAGAAGTAAGCAAATTAGATGGTGTCAAAGCGAAAGACAGAAGAAATAAGCGAGAAAAATGAGTGGAAGAAAATTAGAATATGTATTAGAATGTGTATACATTAAAATTTTACCGTCATATCGAAGTAGAGGGGAATCGAACTCTTCTTTCTATTTTTTTTTTTTTTTGTAATTTTTACATTTTTAAATTTATAAATTTTAAAAATTTTAAAAATTTTAAAAATTTTAATTTTTAATTTTTTAATTTTTTAATTTTTTAATTTTTTAATTTTTAATTTTTAATTTTTGTATCAAAATCTTATCTCTGTCACTGTTCTCCTTACTCTTCTGCTCGTTCTGTGTTCTAACACGTTTTCTTTTGTCTGTTACCCGCGTTGTTTCAATAAAATAATATTAAAAAAAGACTTTGGGCCGAAAATGAAGAAATTGTCTCCAATCCAAGTTAATTTTTATTTTTATTTTTGGAAGAAGCCAACGTTTCAATAGGACTTCTTGTCCAGAAGTTCAGTTGGAAGCTTTAAATGAGTTTTCAGCGTCAAGGCTTCAAATGAACTTCCGTATCCAACATTTTAACTAAGTTTCCTTGTCCTGACTTAAATCAAGCTTGAATAATTTTAAGAAAACCTAAAAACCTTCTTCTGTATTGTTCAACAATACGGGCCACTTTGGGTTAAATAAGAAGCCGAGAAACAGTTTAGACTCCAAACTTGAGCCTGACAAAAAAAGGCTTAAAAAAAAAAAAAAGGTTTAGCCCAACCCAACTCTTTCCAGGTTTTGGAATTTCTAGATTCCTAATCAACATCCCTACATAAGGATGAAATCTAAAACTCTTGATTTTGGGTTTAAATCAGGGGTCCCGGCCCAGTGGTAACTTGTACCATGGCGTGTTGACGACTCCAACTTTTTCCACAAGGACTTGAAACAATCAAGGGAACAACACCATTAATCGTCTTACAACTCACCACGTGTACATTTATCCACGCGTCACTATATGAAAGGTCAGGTCCATCTCACACCTTCCACGTAAGTCTTTCTCAAATACTGAGATCCTGCCCCGTTTTTTCTTTACGTTGCTCGTCACTAAACGGGAAGCGATCAACACCATATTCTGGGTTCAGGAGAATGCGATCTGCAAGCTTCTGGTATCTCTCTCATGGCGCCAATCTCTTATTTCTTTGATGCATAATTCTTCTTTTTCTCTGTTTCTATTCTTTAGTTATACAAAATTAATGCTCGATTGAAGGTTTTATAAATTGTTTGATGTGCTGCTAAGTCAAGCTGGGCTTCACATTATCCCGATGAAAACAGCATTAGGTCAAAATTGATGCTCTTTCTGCTTTGCTCTTGGCCAGCAAACTGACTGTTAAACTCTTTTTCTTTTCCTGCCTCTCAGAGGTCCGAACCATCGAGAATGGCGTTCAAATCATTCAAGCTAGCGCTCTTCCTAGCAGCGCTTTTCCTTGTATTTTCACCGTCCCAATCTGCGGTTTTGAGCATAGATCTGGGCTCCGAATGGCTTAAAGTGGCGGTCGTGAACCTAAAACCCGGACAGAGTCCAATCTCTATCGTGGTGAATGAGATGTCGAAGCGCAAAACCCCGGCCTTAGTGGCATTTCAGTCTGGCACTCGACTCGTTGGCGAAGAAGCTGCTGGGCTTGTCGCTCGGTACCCTGATAAAGTCTATTCTCAAATCCGCGACATGCTAGGAAAGCCCTATAATTACACAAAAATCTTTCTGGATTCTTTGTACTTGCCATTCACAGTTATAGAGGATTCCAGGGGTGCTGTCAATTTTAAAACCAGTGATGACACCGCCATTTATTCAGCTGAGGAGTTACTAGCCATGATTTTGGGTTTTGCGGTGAATTTGGCGGAGGTTCATTCAAAGGTGGAGGTGAAGGACGCAGTGATCACAGTTCCGCCGTATTTTGGGCAAGCGGAGCGCAGAGGGTTGCTTCAGGCGGCGCAGTTGGCTGGAATTAATGTGCTATCGTTGGCAAATGAGCATTCCGGTGCAGCGTTGCAGTATGGGATAGATAAGGATTTCTCAAACGAATCGAGGCATGTTATTCTCTACGATATGGGCTCAAGCAGTACTTATGCTGCTCTGGTGCATTACTCGTCATATAGTGCTAAAGAGTATGGGAAGACTGTATCAGTCAACCAATTCCAGGTAAGCAATTCATTTTTCTTAGCATAAGAAAGTTCGCTTTATGTCTCTCTTTATATATATATATATATATATGTATATCGAGATGCATGATTCCATTGTTTATAGTTGAAAAGAATAGTAACTAGAGGTCTTTCAAACCAGAATATCTCTTTTGGTACAACATAAACTTCGGTAGGAGTAGGATGGAAATATTTGTTCCAGTTGTTAAGCCTGGAACTCGATATATTGTTGTGAATATTTGATTAGTAGCTAAGTTGATTTCAGAATACCTGATTCCAGATTTCAGATTCCTGGAAGATTTTAAAACTGATGGACTAGTTTGATACGCAGGTCAAGGATGTTAGGTGGGACCCAGAGCTTGGGGGTCAGAATATGGAACTGCGGTTGGTGGAGTACTTTGCAGATGAGTTCAATAAACAGGTTGGAGAAGGGGTTGATGTGCGTAAGTCACCCAAGGCAATGGCTAAATTGAAGAAGCAGGTTAAACGTACAAAAGAAATTCTTAGTGCAAACACAGTGGCTCCAATATCAGTGGAATCCCTTTATGATGATCGGGACTTCAGGTAGGTTGATTTTTCAGCAAATCATCCACTCGTGGCTGAAAAGATTGTTGTCACGTTTTGTTCTCTTTCCGGAAGAAACCTGGTTTGACTGCAACAAGCTCAAGCGAGCTTGTTTTGTGCTCACCTGGCGAATTTTGTCTTAGGCATATGATTCAGCATCTTAGGGTCCCTTTTTATCAAGCGAAGATCCACTTGGATTAACTGAGATTGCCCAATCCATGTACACAAGAATTCTGATTCTTGTTTAAAGACTCAAACCTTTATTTTATTATTTGTGAGTCGCATTTGGCAGCCGTTCGTAGAATCGGTGATAACAAATTAAATAGCTTCAATCCTCATCTATCTGAACCCACTGTCACTTCTTTTTGCTATGGATGAAGCTCTGATAACAATTTTTCTTGAATTTACAGGACGTTGGTTCCTGAAGAATGTGATTGCTTGTCTTGTAAATAACCTCACAGAATATTAGACATTTTGATTCCTGTCTCCTTTTATACTTATTGTGTTCATCGTATTTATAAGTTTCTTTGTTACTTCTGGACGTAGTGCCTGCTTTGTTATATCTGTTTTTTCACTCGGCTTTGTAGAGCGCTTCTGTGGTTTTCATACCCCTGACAATTGTAATTGATTTATTATCCTTTAACTTGTATGTGCTTGGGACAAAGTATGGTTCCTATCTTTTACAAAGTCTAGTACTTGGCAAACAAGTGGCGCATTTGGGTCAATTGGATAGAACTATTTGAACTAGCAGTAGGCAAAGTACTTATAGCCGCAGCATGAGTTGTTAGTATCTTAAAATTTTACTTTTCTGAACTTTGGTGGTCAAGATGCTCCTTTTATCTATAAACTGTGCCCGCTAAAAAACATCATGACCAGATAGATTACTTTCATGAGTTATAAGAGACGATGGCAATGTTAGGATTGGGAAATCGCAGTGGTTACATTAGTTCAAAACATGAAATTTTCTTCACCATGACAAGTTGATGCTCTACCTCTCTCTCTGAGTAAGATTAATCACTAACACCTGTTTTCCCCATCGAGAAATAGAACCTTCTAATTCTAACTTAAAGGGATGATCAAAAGCCACTATTTGTGAACCACTCGGGGTAAGGGTTTCCTTCTTTTCACTCTGTTGCATATACAAAAATGATGGGAACGTTTGGATTCAGTTGTCAACTTAGATAGAAGAAGCAACAAAGAAAACCAAGTCATCAGAGATCTGGCTTGAAGTCAAGAAGAAAGGGAAACAAAAGGTTACTGTAGGTGATGTGGCCATTTTGGACAGTGGTTTAGGGAAGGTTGTTGTGGGATCCCACTGGTATTAGTAGAAGCAATGAGGCTGTATGGGATATAGCCAAGAATCTTATTTCACTACTGGAAACTTTAGAACTTTGACCTATGGGAGGCAGAGGGGAACTAACTATGCCAGTGATGACCCTGTTATATCTTTTCTACTATGCTTGATCAGACATAATTCAGCAGTAGTATCACATTTAGCATTGTAAGACATTCTCTACTTAAACAGGTGAATTTTAAGCTTTCATCCTTGATTTCATGGTATATTTCTCCCACACCGAAATTGATAAGCTAGTTCTTCTTTGAAGGTGTGGCAATCTCCCCATTTCTTGTATGGTAGAGCCCAGCGGCCAGCAAGTATCTAGAGATGCCATCATGAATCTTTCTTTGCATGGGATAGCCAACTTTTGTCTTCATTTTTTGGTTATTCTTTAACTGCAGTAGATATAAGTAACAGTATGCTTTCTGATATTTCCACATATTTATTCAGAAATAGTTTGAGTTAAATGGTTAAGATACGTATGTGTTTTTTTATTTTATTTCATGATCATGCATGCCAATAGTTGGCTCCCAAACAATGAAATTTTCCAACTATAACTAATTTTATGTGATTTCTTTTCCCCTCTCCCAGGAGCACCATATCCCGTCAGAAGTTTGAAGAGCTGTGTGAAGACTTGTGGGAGAAAGCTCTCAATCCTATAAAAGGAGTGATTGAGAATTCTGGTTTGAAGGTGGATGAGATATATGCAGTGGAGTTGATAGGAGGGGGTACTAGGGTCCCAAAGTTGCAGGTTTGTATTTCTCCCTGATAAATTTACTTATGACTCACAATCTTATACATTTCAAATGGTTAACAATAGTTGCTTTTAGCTAGTTGCATGGGATGCTGAACTCAAGATGGGAGTTCTGAACTAAATTTAATGAGATAATTATATTCCTTCAGTTGAAACATTTATCTCTGAACTGAATTCTGTGTGAAAATTGTATTGATTTCACCTTTTCAGTTGAAACATTTGTTTCTTGTCCTTTGGTATTGTTAAGAATCTGTTTCCCATTTTCACTTGAACATGTTAATTGGATTTTATTTGCTAGACATAATTATTTCCCAACATGATGTGTAACAAATTTAAGTGAACGACCAATCTTTGAAGGTCTGTTAAAATTCTTATAGATTTCTTGGGGATCAATATAATTTTGTATATGATTAAGCACTATCATCTTTGAAGGTTGATGTAATTCTTTGTGGCATAAATGTAAAACGTACTGCTAAGGATACCAAACCTTTGTAGGGATATTTTTTGTGGTCTATATTGATGAATGCAATGCTTAGTATTATATGTAACTTCTATCTTTGCAAGAGATGCATTCAACTAGATATTTATGTGATCATGAATTGTAATTTAACTAATCTTAATGTGCTTCCAATTGCATGCAAGTGCATGTGATCTCATGATGCAAGTTATGAGGTTTTAAATCGTCAAAAAGGTGTATACTATGTTTACTGGGTCAATTTGCATATTGGGCATCGGTTTACTCTTACTTGTCACCACTGTGATTTCTTGCATATCTATGCCTTAATGGTTCAGAATCCTTGATTATGTTATGTTCTAGCTGTTGAAATAATTATATCTGTTCTTCAGTTCGTTGACAAAGAATGAATCAGAAAAAATGAAAATATAGTTCTTCAATTCATTGACTAAGAATGAGTCAAATCTATTTTTCTTTAATAACAGGCCAAGCTCCAGGAATTTCTTGGGAGGAAAGAGTTGGACAAACATCTGGATGCTGATGAAGCTACAGTTTTGGGTGCAGCCCTATATGCTGCAAATCTAAGTGATGGAATCAAATTGAATCGTAAGCTTGGAATGATTGATGGTTCGTCCTATGGATTTGTATTTGAGTTAGATGGGCCTAATCTTGTGAAAGATGAGGGCACTAGGCAGCCACTTGTCCAGCGAATGAAGAAGCTTGGCAGTAAGGTAAATGGAAAGGTCTTCTGAATTTAAGAGATAGCCAAAATTAGAAAATAGTTCAACAACAACAACAGTCTACCTATCTAACTTTGCTATTTTATTCCACCTTGACTATAACAGATTTTCAGGTCAATCACCCACGATAAAGATTTTGAAGTTTCACTTGCTTACGAGAATCAAGATCTATTGCCACCTGGCACCACATCTCCAATATTTGCTGAGTATACTGTGTCTGGTTTGACAGATGCAAGTGAGAAGTAAGATGGGAAAATTCTTGAATCTTATGCTATATGACTGTACTTTGATGCTTGAACCAGTGGCATCTTACCTCCACACAAAAGCTTTGGACGTATTCTGACTTGAATTTATGTGTGTTGTATCCGTAACATTCAGGTACTCATCTCGGAACTTGACCTCACCCATCAAGACCAATTTGCATATCTCTCTCAGTAGAAGTGGAATTCTTTCTTTGGATCGAGCAGATGCAGTAATTGAAATATCAGAATGGGTAGAAGTTCCTAAAAAGAATCTGACCCTTGGAAACTCAACTTCTTCTTCCCCCAACATATCAGTTGAAGCTGAATCAAAAAATGCTTCTGAAAATAGCAAAGAGAACTTGCATGTTGATGGTGGGGTCAGTAACACATCAAGCTCTAATGGAGAAGAACATAATACCGTTGATCTTGGTACAGAAAAGAAGCTGAAAAAGAGGACATTTAAGGTTCCGCTTAAGGTACAATCTAGCGATTGTCTTAAAATGAATCATTAGTTGTTAGGATTAACAGTAAACTAAGCATTGTTTTTCTTTTTCCTGTTTGGAGATAGTCCCCTAGTTGCGTATTTCCCTTTGATTTCTCTGATTTATATATTATAGATTGTTGAGAAGACAATGGGTCCTGGAATGTCTCTTTCAAAGGAATCACTTGCTGAAGCTAGACGTAAATTAGAAGCATTGGATAAAAAGGATGCTGAGCGGAGAAGAACTGCAGAGCTGAAAAATAACTTGGAAGAATATATTTATGCGACTAAAGAAAAGGTTGGAAACTTTTCCCCCGACAAATTCCACTGTTTGAGTTCGTTTAGGATTAACATATTAGTTTCTTGCATATGACTTTTGAAGATCAAATTTATTTCTATTCTTCACATGTACTCTACTTGGGATTCTTTCTCTAGTGTATAATTTGTTTACCAGAGATTGCATACATTTCTAGCTATGCCTATATACTGGATACTGGTATATGTAAGAGAGGCTTAAACCATTTTTATAGGATGATCTGCTTACCTTCTTCATGTCCCTAAAGGTGATGACTGTTTCTTTTTATATCAGCTTCAATCATCTACGGAGCTGGAACAAATTTCTACTGATGAGGAACGTCAATCTTTTAATGAAAAGCTTGATGAGGTTAGCTTTTATTTTTGAGCATACTCACTATGTTTGCGTTGATAAAGTCTCACTTGAATTTTTGACTTGAACTTGTATCGACTCAGGTGCAAGAATGGTTATACACAGATGGTGAAGATGCTACTGCGACAGAATTTCAGGAGCGCCTAGATATGTTAAAAGATGCTGGTGGCCCCATGTTCTTTAGGCATGTGGTACATCTTATAATAGATTGTGGTTGAAATTAAGGCATTCTTGGGTTGAACTGACTTTGAATATGTCTGCTACTAAATTAACTAATTTAGAGAGGTTGATGTGATGACTTTTGGTTGTAGACTGAAAGAGCTTACTGCACTGCCAGCAGCAGCCAAACATGCTCGAAGATATCTTACCGAGCTTGAACAGGTGCTTTTTCTTTTTTCTTTCTTTCATTCTTTATTTTGTTCTTTTTGTTCTTTTCTTTTTTCTAATGTGTTGTCCAAACCTTTTTATCACTGATTTGTTCCTGGCATGTTTGTCATCCCAGTCCCACTTACACTGGCTAACTACCTCTATAAAAACCTGGTTTGTGGAATAGCCTACTTAATGCTAGTTGGAACTGTTGGAATCTTGACTTAATAGTGAAAATCACATGTTTGAGGAACCACTAGATCAACTCGAGTTTAGGTACTTAAGATACTTTATTTGTCAGCCCCTTTAGCCAGGAAACTTACCTTTTTATGTATTCCTGCAAATCTGCTTCAGTAGGAGACCATTATGAGAAGGAGCTCAGCGAAGACATAGTTAAATAATTTAGTATGCGGCTGGTGGGAAGCAAATATTTGTGTTAAATGATTAAAAGAAACGGAGTTGTATGAAGTACTAGGAAAATTTTTGAGAGGAACTACACATGAAGGTGAATTTTTGGAACCAAAGCAGGCCTCATGAGAAACAGGAACAGTTTATTATCCTTTGTAGAAAAAGTATATGACTTTGGCATGAAAGAATAACACTACTTATAGGTTGTAAGTTCGATGTCACTCTTTTTTGGAGAATAACTTGATTCTTTTGATGCTGATATCATTCATCTAAATGGATGTGGCTTGACTTTCTTGTTATGGTAATTGCATCAAGTAAAGTTTCTGTTTCCGGGTGACAGTATTAAGTTCTAGAACATTCAACTGAAAAGACTGAGGTGTAAATCAACCAACTATATAAACCTTGACACAACAGTATTCCTTTTCTTACCGTGGATGATGCTGATAAAGCTTTTATGGATAAATCCATCGGTGCAGCTTGATATTTGGCATGACATTCCAGTGTGGAAAGATGTTGTATGGCCTTGATGTGCAAATAGTCCTTCGATGACCTAGATCTAGATCTGAATTCCATGTTTGAAAGGCTTTCCTAATTAATATTCTTCAGTTGGAAATGGTCATTGTATACTTTTACCCTGAACTGAAGAGAAACTCTTAAAGTATAGAATTATGACCTCTGCTAGGTTGAAGTATAAAACAATAAAGGCCTTAGGCGTGACTTATAATGGTGCTTGTGAGGGCTAGCATATGAGTTGCTGTTTCTTCTTTTCTTTCTCTTTTTCTTTCTTTCTTGCTTCAAAGTGTGTGTCTTGTAGATTAGATACCTAGAAACGGTTGCAGTTTTTTAAAAGTGGATTGCAACCAATCTTTCTTCTCCAACTTTTCCATTTCCTATTCTGCTTTAATTGGCTATGAAATACTGTGACCCTTGCATTGATTATTTCCATTTTTTGGTATCTGCAGATAGTACAGAGCTGGAAGACAAACAAATCTTGGCTTCCTAAAGATAAAGTAGATGAGGTGTTCAATCATTTTACTCAAATTTCATCTATATTTCCATTTTCAATTTGTGGGATGACTTTGAGCTGTTTTCCATGTCTTCCTTTGGAATGGGAGCTGACATGTTTGATAAATCCAGGTTTTGAGCGACGCTGACACATTCAGGACTTGGGTGGAAGAAAAAGAGGCTGAGCAGAAGAGGTAAGTTGTTTATGTTATTGTTCTTTGCGTTGTTGTCGTTTCTTTTAACTTTCCGGTGGCAACTTTTAGCATATGGCAATCGTGGCATGCATTTAGATGCAACAGTGCAGGTTCAATTGGATTTGTCATTTAATCATATGAAAGCGGATTAGGACTGGATGACTGACTCTGTCTTGAGAAATTGTTGTCCCACGCAGCCTTGTCTCCCACATAATTGAGTTTGCTTCCTTTTCCAGAGTTAAAGCTCAGGAACTTCCTCGACCTGTCTAATCACTCATTGAATTTGTCAGAGCATTTGATTCGCATACCCCCTACCAATGTTAGATTTGTCAAGTCATAATTCTTTACCAAAATTACTGTAGTTTGATGGCGTCATCCAATGGAATTAAAATAACATTCTATATGAGTTTTCTTTTCTTTTCTCAAATTCTGCACCATCATTTGCAGTCATTAGACCCATTTTTGAAAATTAGGTTACATTTATTTCAATGTAGAAATTTTTCTTGAGATTTTTTGGGACTTTTTCAGTACTTAGTGCAAACAAAAGACCTCGTCATTGAATTAAAAACAAGTAACAGTTGGCAAAACTCTTCCAAATAACATCTACAGTATCATTGAAATCTTTGGAAATAGAAGGAACCAAACCCTTGTTAGGGAACTTCAAACAAGATTTTTGCCAGATTGCTTTGTTCTGAGTTCCTAACATGCTGATGTCCAGTCTGCCACTTCTAAGATTCTCCATATTCTCAGCTGTTTTTTTCTTCCCCTTTTTCATTTTTGTTTTATTTTTAATTTTTTCTCCCAAAGGACCTCTGGATTCAATGCTCCGGTATTCACGTCGGAAGAAGTGTATACAAAGCTTTTCAATCTGCAAGACAAGGTAGTCTTCCAATTCCTGTTCTTGCCAAGGAAGTTGAGCTTATATTGTACAACCTACTTCAGCACGTTTGTCCTTATTTCTTCTGTTTGATAGTTGAGTCGGTACTTTTGCAGGTTTCTACCGTTAATAGAATACCCAAGCCGAAGCCTAAAATTGAGAAGCCCAAAAAGAATGAAACTGAAAGCGGTGGGGAGAATGCGGCTAATCCCAACTCGACTTTTGAGGAGAATTTGAACCAAAGTGGCCAATCAAAGGGAGATTCAGATGGCACATCGAATGAAAAAATTGACCCAGAGCCCGAGGGTCACGATGAATTATGATTGATGGAGGATACAATTGGACTTCGAAATCTACCTTCGGAGTTGAAGAATACGAATTGGCGCCGGAAGAACAGATAGATGCAGTTGCTGCAAATTTTTGTACTGCGGAAGAATACGGAGTTTAGTCCATTTTTTAGGGGGATGGTTATCTCAACTTTGAGGTTAATAGGCTTTCCATAGTTTAAAGAATGGTTGGAAAGACCTTTAATTATAAAGTAATCTTGTTATTTCGCCAAATCTGTTGCTTATTCTGAATGACCCGCGCATGTTCAAGGTCTTTAGTTATCATCAAATGTCATCCCCTAAATGGGGTTTGAGATCTTTTGGACTGTTTAATTTCAAAAAGGGGTTGCAATACGCTTTTATCCACTCCTTGAAATTTAACCTATGTTCTAACTAGATGCCTCAATTATTAGAGTTAAATAACAGGTGTTTAAGAGATTTGACGAGGAAAAATAAAGAAGACAAATGGTCTTGGAAAAGCATCACACACATGTAAATTGTTAGTGTCATCTATATGCATGCAAGTCTTTTAGGTGAGGCATAAACTAGAAAATGAGGTTCCTTGAAATAAGCACTGATTTTCGAGGAATAAAGTAAATGATATGGCCTAAATGAAACATTCTTTTGGGATGGCCTGCATGTGAATGTAAAGCTATCATGCTCATCATGGCTTAATGTGAAAGTAAAGCCATAATATGGTTGCTTGATGTAATGCCATTATATTTATCATGGCCTTTAAGGATCAATTGGCTTCTTTATTGTGCAAAAAAAAAAAGTTTTAAGGCATGTATACTTAGATTTTCATTTACATCTTTTGTGTATGCCATTTAGAATTAAAGACATAGTTGGATTCTTAGAAACTATAAAAAAAGCTTCTAAGATATGAGTTTTATTGTATTAAAAGAATCACAAAACAATTGAAAATTTGTATATTCAACATAAATGGAGACTTGAAGAGACTATCTTTGCTTTGATGTAATATTATATATCATTTTATCATAGGGGTATTGTCCCTAATGATCTTGCATTGATAATTAGTCTATATTAAATTTAATTATGAAAAAAAAAAAAGACAGTTGGCTTATGTATGACGTAATGGTAACTAACCTTGATTCGATTTGCTTCCTTTTGATAGAGTGGTTAGGGAGTCCATCTGTATTCTTGACTAAGCAACAAGAGGAACCCCAAGAACAATTTCAACTGATTAAAATTGTTAAGGTAGTACAAGAGGAGAATTTCCAGCATGATGAAGCATTTATTGCAACTTCTAGATATAGTGTAGGTTGCCCAAGGAATGATGAAGTAATGGAGGACTTAGAAACTCTTCTAATGAAAAGGAAATGTTTTGACATAAAGTTGGATTGTAAAGGGATAAAGCAAATGAAATGGCCTAAATGAAGCATTCTTTTGGAATGGCCTCCATGACACTTGGTTTTCAAATGGCCTAAATCTCCTTGAGAAGACCAAAACACATTGTCCTTTTGGGTGTTTATATTGAATGATGTGCATCAAAGGCCTAAGCGACACATCTATATTTAGGGGTCTCAACGCATGTCATTTTAGAAAATGGCATAAAGGATAGGTCGTTTTAAAACCAATTAGTAACATATTGTTTATGTTAGACTAAATGAAATATCCTCTAAATGGCTTTTAAATGCCTTCATGACTTAAAAGGGCAAACAAAGTGGTTTTTCAAGAAATTTAATTAAAAATAAAAAATAAAGGAAGACCAATGGTTTTGGAAATGTACTGCCCACATGTTATTTTAATGAATCATTACTGTCATTACACTAGCTATCTTGATCTTGCTATTTTACCAAAAGTTATGCAACAAAATCCACCTAGTAGACTTTCCCTACTTTATTAGCTATTAAGTGTTTCTTCGAATAGTTAGTCTTGTAAACCCTTATCCAACAACAACCTTGTACCTTAAGAATCTTAATCTTGGTATAGACAGCTAGTAAATACCCAAGCCATAAAGTCTAACTACAAATGTGGCAACTCAAATGAAACCATTCTAATCCCTTCACAACCAAGCCCCAACAATTTGAAGGTTCCATAGCCTTTGGAAGACATTCTCATAGTTTTAGTGATTCTAAATTCTTTACAACACCAATGTAATCCATTCTTAGGACTCATTAAAAGTATGATATTCAACATTTTAAAAAAACAAAAATTAGCTCGAATATGCATGTCTTGATTAGCATATTTAAGGAAAACTTAAAGAAGAGAAATGAAGAGATTTGCTTGATCAAAGTGGTTGTAGTTGACAATTATGGTACTAAAACGACCTTATCAAAATGATGATGGATCAAATAATTTAGAAGTGGAGAACTAGCATTATATACTTGAAGCAAATTGATGCTGATATGAAAATAGAGGTTAATGAATCTCATCTTCATTTCCTGGTTGCAAGCTTCAATCAAGACCTCACTGCCCCTTTCCAAGTTTGTCACCAAATAGTGGGGACAATATGGATAATGATGGAAGGGATTCTGGTGATAATGGAAGGGATATGGGGGATCAGGTCCCACTGGTGATTCGAGGGAGTAGTTCTTTTGCCTACATGATGCGAAGGCTGGTCCATCTCTCTCTACACCACGTATGTTTCTAATTTTAGCACTCTCATCCACCTTTTCTTTACTAATTAAAGAAAATCATGCGCATGCATGAGGAGGATCTTGAGCCTTTCCATAAATACAAAAGCAAAAATAGCAAAAATACCCATCAATGGAGAGACAGGACAATCAATTACTAGTTGCACAATACTTCGGACGTGCGTCTGGCATTCCCAAGTCTCATTTTACCTAATAAGGAAAGACAGCAAGAATTTCTCACTAATTTTTATGACATATTAAGAGCAGATGGACTTCTTGAAAAGGTATGACCAGTTTGGACAAAGTATTGGAACTAAAGCTTTGGGCAAGCACACGACCCTATAATACGCTAGAATCGACAGCAGTGGAGATAGAGAACAAAAGGAAAATTCAAAATAAGCGTTGGCACAACACTTGTCCCTTTTGGCTGATTATAGCCTTTACAGATTATCCTTTGCATGGTTCAACATACTTTTTGAACGAGAAACAACAAAGGAATTTTTGTGCTCATCATTTCCAATACAAGAAGTTAAAATAATTCCGATGGGGTATCAGGTGGAAATATCCTTTTGGTCGAATTTTTCTTAGGCCTACCTGATTAGCGTAGCCAAAAATCATTTACAATGGTGGCTCAGGCCCACTGTCTTCCTTCAGAAATACGCCAAGCTTATTTCAAAACGAACTCTACAAGACTAAATGACATACAAGATTCTTAATCACAGACAACAAATCAAGTCTTTGTATCAAACAACTACTTTTACCACTGCCTCAAACAGCAGGATATTTTCTTGCACAAACAACAAATCAAGTCTCCTGGGGGGTCTCAAATCTTGTTGGAGTCTCGATTCCCATCATACAGCAAATACCCGATAGTAAGATTATAAGCAACACAATGGCCTGAAATTGGAAAAAAACAGTGTTAGGAACCCCAGTAATATCATTGCGTAAAACAGAACGATTGAAATCCTGTATACTCATAAAAAATACCCGTCAAGCTATAAAACCTTTAAAAAATAAAATGGAAAGAAGAACCACCATTGGGAAGTGGAAGCAAGAGGGGAAGAGAGAAGGGGGCAACGGGAGAGGTTGTAAAGCAAAGAATATCCACAGATTGTATACTCTTCCATAAGACAAAATGCAAACTGATTACTTGTCAGCCTCATGCTCACTACCTAACAACAATGCCTGCAGCAGCTGCTCTTGCAATCCGTGTTCAGGGAAACAAGTTAGGTTAACAAAAATAACTAACTAAAAATTCACAGTTTTAACCAATTTCACAAAAAAGAAAGCCAAGTAGCCTTTGGAGATCCCTATAACACAAGTATAACTGTACTTCATGGGTAACCAAATTCAGAAGAGAAGTGTTTCTGACTAGAGAAAACTAATATTAAAAAAGATTTCTCACTTAACGTAGTGGTCCAAGAGAGTAAAAGTGGAGCCACAGTTTATCAAATGATACTGTTCACATAAGTGACGGAACCGGCCTGCATGCCTTAATTAGTGTATGCACGCCTTTTTTTCTTTTTCCTTTTTTCTTTTTCACTTTATATGGGCAAGTAGTTACACGCACCCAACGGGTAAATCGTCCACAAAAGCCCATAATCAGTAGATATTCAAGGCCAAACAAAAGCGCCACAATCCAAATTTCTTATTAAAAATGGATAGGACAGCAACTTACAACTAGAAGTCCCTCCAGAAGTGATGACTTAATCTGACAAACTTCATCACAGACTGTGGAATTGGCTGATCCATTCCCTGATGCATCAGCAAGAAGCCTTCCCAGTTCCTTATAAGGATACTGAATTGATCTGAAAGGATCTGAAATATACAGTGCTGCATATTTTGCCCCAGTCTGCTCCACAGAATTGATCAGCTCAGAGAAAATCTCACCTGTAGATTTGATTATTACAATCAAATGAATCCGTGAAACTCACTTGACATCTAACACAGAGGAAACTGGCAAATTTAATTCTACTCTTGACACCCAAGTAAAACTAGTTTAGGGTAACATACTTTCATATTGTGGTTGATCATGGTCTTTTGAGGAAGGAGACTCTCCATGACAGAATACAACCAATTTTGCTTGCCCCTTTTGCCTCTCTCCAATCCTTGACACCACATAATCCTGTCCATATAATGGTTTATAAACATCATCAAATCTATGTTACAGACCCCAAAATTACTAATACTGTTCACTCAAGCTTATTTACCTGTACTGAACGCAGGTCTGTGAGTTTTTCAAATTCTCCATCCCCTGCAGAACATGAATCCAGGATAGCAACATCACTGATTCCTAAACCATGCTCACAAGTTCCCGTAAACCCAGAAACCAACAAATTTTCCACTCTCTCCTCCTCCGACACAGCAACATATGGGAATGCCATGGAAAAATTAGATCTTGTGAACGAGACCTGTTCAAGTGCGTGGAGTGCCAACTATTTAATAAAAACTTGAAGAAGTTAATGCTATCTATGGGAATAATAACTCAAAACTTCCAGTAACAATACTGGTTAAATTCAGTTGGGCACACATTACTTTCCTTGAGCAAGTCTACAAGAGGTGAGTCTGAATATTTGTTAGCTGAAATATCAGATGATTGCAGCTGCAGAAAGAAAAAGAAACATCATTATATCATTTCTGTATATTTTAGAGAGTAATGCTTCGTATTATATGGACTGTTTACACTCTTATGGGACACGGAAAATAAAAGAGAAAAGAAAAAATCCTTCAAGTTCTTGCATGTGTAGTACAGAAGCCATTGTAAAAGTTTCCTTCCTTTCCCACTACCTTTCCAAATGTAAAATGTGCCAATGTTATTAATCTCAGCAAACATCTGAAAATAGTAACAAGAGGTGTGGTTGATTAAGTCGTCAACTTCCAGGTATTAATGATGAGTGATTGATACATCAGAACTCACTAGACTAGACTTTTTGGTTAAGATGGCATCTCAACATGTAGCTTTAACCCTTCCAAAAAAACTTCTCAAGATGTAAACTCTCAAAGCCTGTTTGACATAACTCTCTTTCATCTGTGGCTTCCATAACAGAGTGATGATAACTTACACGTCAGCTCCATCCATGGTTAAGGAAAGGCTCTAATGGTGATGAGGCAATGTTCCTGTGTTTGTGTTGGTGGTTCCTAACTGGTGCGATACAATGTTGCACAATCTGACTCCCATGTTAGCTCCACCGATTGGTGAGTAAAGGGATCCTATTGATCAACATATGTCTCAAGGATGTAACTGTGGTGAGGTAAGGCAACTGTTTGTTCAGGAATCACATTAGATCCATCTAAGGTTGCGTAAGGGCAACCCTGAGGAGAGAATAGGATTTGATGGTGACACATGACACCTCAATTACAAAGAAAAAGGTTTTTGTTTAAGGAGACAGCAGACTGTAAATTGATGTACCATGCTCAAAAACCCACATGTTCAGAACAAGAAACAAATGATTAATTTAATTTTACTGATGCTAAACCCATTAGCTTAAATTTTAGGTTAAGGTCCTTCATCCAAGATGTTGTATTGACCACTAAGAGACTTCCCAACTTGTTAACAGCCAATTTTAAGGATGTGAAATTATAGAATATATCACAGCCAAATGCATAGTCCTAAACTTTAACTATCACTAAGCTGCTGATTGTTTACAAAAATGGCAAGAAAAACGAATGAATTCTAAAGGGAAAGGAAACCTGAGTCAAAGTTTACATGCTAAATTTGAGTAAGTTGCTGAACGTTGTTCTCGTAATGACAAGGGAATTACAAACATGAAATGAATATCAAACAAAAAGGAAACATTGTGAATTCACATGACGAATTTAAGACAAGTATAACATTTATTACCTCTTTACCAACAAAGACCAGTGCTAGATCCACATGTTGCTGAAGTTTCTTCCCTGAGCACTGAGGTATAGAGTAAAGTTGCAGCATAAGGAAATCAAGAGCACCACAAAGGAACAACTTACATCCTAACGTACAAGAACAAATTGGAAGATGAAATAAAATCTAATATGAAGCAAACTATTCCTCCAAGGGCCAATACCAGGAAGTTTGACCAGCCACCTTCGGTCAGAACAGACCTTGCTAGATCTTTAGGAGAGAGGGTCTGATAATTTACAACATCTTTAACGTTGTCATTTGAGAACCTAAGATTACCCATGAACAACATGTCAAATCCCAACTCATTGTAGCAACACCACAACAAAAAACTAGTAACATGGGCACAGAGCAGAAAATCATGTTCAGACCATTACAATTTATCAATGGGATGCAACAAGAACCATACAGCCAGGGTGTTGATAATATGAAAAATTGTTAGAAACAAATCATACTCCACATGAAAAAGATTATGGTCCAGCTTTTTCAAGAACCTTGATAGCAAACAACTTCGATTTCCATTAAGCAACTTATTAACTTATAGTTCCTTCAAACAAGCAAATCCCAAAGGGCCGCCTACCGCAGGGCTCGGTGTGGGGGACATGTATTCAGTGTGCTTATCCAAATAAGTAGGACAGAGCAAGAGGGGAGAGAAATAATTTTTCCCAAACCAGAGCATGACTATTTCCCCTTTTTTTTGGTGTGTTGCATACTGGGGACACTCTTGAAATGATGCTACTTAGCTTAGCATTACAAACCAAAACGAATCTATGAGGACATGCCTTTCCGATAGCCTATTATTTGAGTTATCTCAATCAGAATAAAATCTTTCATAGTATGCATATCTTACATTGCATATGGTACTGATAACCGTGCCTCCAATTCCTTACAAACCATAACTGAACCACTGTAAATTGTTTATCTTGCTAGCTTATGGGGATTGGCAAAAGCTAAAGGAACCTAATTGGTCTTTTTGTCACATCGAAACATGAAAGAAAATCTTTAGAAAATTATTTGGTGTAATTTTCTAACAGCATTCTTAAGTCCCTTAACACATCATCCGTGGACAACAAACCCAAAGGATGAACCAAGGAAAATAATGTTCTAACCCCTCCCTTGGAAACTGAAAAAGATCATGATGATAAAGTCTACCATCCTTTTTACACAAATGGAATTTCTAGTGAAATGATCATTATTTTCTTCACCCACACGTTCATCAGCGTACGCTCTAAAACAAGACTTGAATCACTGAGCAGGCGATCGAGGATCATAATCATCATATGCTTAAATAAGGATTTTACTGACATAAGATTGAAATATCAATGGAAAGAAAGCTTTCCTCTTCAAAGCAAGAGCAGAACACATTCTATACAATTAAATACTACGGAGAAATGAACAAAGAATGAAAAGAATGCACGATCGTACTCATCGTCAAGGTGAGGTGACCAAAGAAAAGCGGGTGCGGTGGTGGAAGGGATGGCCAGCCCACCCGGAAACTCGCACACAAAGACAAGCAAAGCTGAAATCAAGGCTGCCACAATCGTCAAAGAAGCCACCTTCGTCTTCATCTCTTTCCTACACAAATCAACAAGCATCCGTTGCGAACTTACGGAGAAATAGAGTGAAGAAGCCGAATTTCTCGATATAACGGGAAAATTATAAACCGGAGGTGGGGGGTGGTGTGCGCGTTTGGTGGTCAATAGGAAATAGCAAACTGCATGTGCATAGTGTCATTAGATCTTCGGGAAAAATACCGGAGAAGTAGCAGAGCTGAAATTGCCTTTCTCGTCGGGGCTAAGCTTCAGACATACACAATAACATCAAAATGGCTATTCGCCTAAAAGATCAAGTTTCAGGAGTGGATGAACAGAGGAGATCTTAATATCTCCCAGCAATGGACTCCGGTGGGAAAAAGTAAATGAATAGAAGATATGGGACGCAACGCTTGGAATCTAACCCACAACCTAACTTTATAAACCTAACCCAAATAGTTGAAGGTTTGACAAATTTCAACAATGGAGACCAAAAGACAAAAATATGTCGTGTTTCCGAACCATAAAAGAACCTGGTTCTAAAGACTTAGGCTTTGGCCAGTTAAAGGTAGAACGACATGTAAGTCCAACCGATGTCTTGAAAACCAAACCAGCCAGCTGATTTTCCCCCTGTAAGATGTTAGGAACAAAATGGAAATCTGAGATAAAACACACCTGTTCTGTCAGCCTTCCGAATATAGACCGTTTCCAGCGATACCGTACACGGGGAATGGTTACAAACACAGAAAATACACCAAGAAGAACTACAGCATCTACTAGACACTACAAACCGGAAGATCTCCCCATCAAGCCACCAGGACGATGCCGTTGCATTTCCCCTTTTCCCCATTTTTCTACCCATTCGGGTCACACGCCCGGAGTCCCATACCCGGGCTCTAATAATACATTCGGGTTTTTGTTCAAAGCCCTAATCTGTGTTCTAATTTGGGCTCTAATAATTTCTTGTTCAGAAAAATGCTTGTTGCAGGTGGATTCACGGGTTAGTGTTGAAATTTTTCTTTAATCTCGAACTTTATGTTCTTAAACCTCCTTTATCTTTAATAAATAAATAATGTGGACACAAACAAAATCACATTTTGAGTGGGTCAAATAAATGGCTCGGCCCAATCCCTCTAGCTACGCAGGCTAAAACAGTGTTCTCGAATCTGTTGCCTGGAGTTTCTCCAGGTTGTCGGAGAAACTGTGAGCGTAAAAGAAGTGCAAAACCCTAAAGCAAATCGTCAGCAATGAGTTATTATGATCGCTGGCACTTTTATAATCTCCCATCACAATGATTGAAATCATCACCTGCTTACTGCTCGTCTAGACTGCTTGCTAACTGACAGAATAAAGAACAGAGCGGAAGGGGGAGTTCTGTAATTGTCTGCTTCAATTTGGATGTTGTATGGTGCTATTAGTAACCATGTTGCTTTTAGTAACCAGAAAGTCTACAATTCCGTGGCCAATAAACAAACATCGCTTTTGTCTGTGGACGTTGTGGGGGCATGCTGAGGAGGCCCACCTCGGCAAAAGAAAAGTGGCCAGGTAAGTAATTTCTGTGGCTATTGAATTCTTAACCTTGGCCGGCAGAAGCGCCATTTATATTTTTATGTAGTTATCAACAAAAGTAACATTTAAGGTTGGGGGATCACTTGTGCCGCTTGGGCTGCTTGCAAACAAATTAAGATGCTTTGGTTCCTTGAATCAATAAACGATGGAACAAAAATAAAATTAGTATGGGTGTTCGGGCGAACGAGGAATTCTAAGATTAAATTAGATGGAAGCCCGCGGAGTGTGTTCGAATATGAATGTTATTTGTCAACTTCCATATTTAACTTCTCCACGTCAGCCCTTGTATGGTCTCTTTAACATGTAGCACCGCACAGATGAAGTAAATCTTTAGGGTTTGTTTTTCCCTAGTATATAATTGTATTTAGCTTCTATTCTTTTCATTGAGTTATAAGGGAGTTTGTGAACACCATTGTTGTTTCTCGTGAGGTTTGCTTGTGTTAGTAAAACAAGTTTTATCCTTCATCCTTCTTTCATCAAGCTCCAGATTTTTCATGGTATCGAGAGTAGTTCCTAGACCTATGAGTTCCTGCGAATAGTTATTCATGGCCATCAAAAGGAAAAACAGTGCAGAAATCCACACCATGCCATCCATCAAGCCGGTTTGTATCCTGAATTTTTTCTACATCTTTCTCACGCTTCCGCATATATTTTTTTTTGATGAATATGTGAGTTGATTCATCGAAGAATAAAGAAATACATAAGCTTAGGGGCATACCCCAGCATTACAAATCATCTAGGAGAATATAGAATTTGAAATTCTCCAACTATGACTCAACAAAACATTAGCTTGAGAGAGTTTAATGTTTCTAAATAAAGAAGCTCTTCCACGGACTACTCTCCTGATTTTAGCTAATAACATTGGAATATCAATAGACTTATTCTGAAAACGTCTACGATTTCGTTCTAACCATATACAATAAAGGCAAGCTAAGAAAGAAAGTTGGAGAAGCTTTGCGGCTAAATCTTTTCCCTTAGTTGCTTTAATCATCCATTGCAATTCAGATTCCCAATCGTAGATGACCTTACGAATGCCTTGTTGAGTTAGAATAGTTCTCCAAACCTGTTTAGTCCAAATACACTGAAAGAATAAGTGTGATCTATCTTCATATTGAGAGCCACAGAAATTACAATACAAATCAATTGAGGGGAGCCAACGAGAAACCACTACTGCTGTAGGTAGTTTGTCTCTACATATGAGCCAACCAATGAAGTTATGTTTGCTGATTCCTCCTGACCATATCAAGTTGTACCATTCAACCTCAGTGCTCACTTGGCGTAATTCCTTGTACGTTTCCTTACAGCAATAAGAAGGTTTGGATATCGTAGGGGTTAAAGTTTGTCGTAACTTTAGAAGACCTCTCCAACTCCATGTCATATTTCCTTTGATGTCAAGCTCCATAATTGATTTTCCCCTGCATTTAGTACTATGAATCCACCTACTCCATAAGGATGAATTAGGGCAATTTATGAGATTCCAGAGAGATCGCCCCAACAAGACTTTATTCCATACTTTAAGGTTTAGTAGTCCAAGACCTCCTTCTTTTTTTGGTGAACAAACAACTTGCCATGCAACCTTATGAGTTTTATGATCTTCTGAGTGGCCTGCCCAGAGGAAGTGCCTTATCTTCTTTTCAATCTCATAAATGGTCTGTTTTGGGAGAAGGAACATTTGCATCCAAAAGGTACAGATAGAAGTGAGAACTGATTTTGCCAATTGTAGTCTTCCTGCATAACTTAAATGCTTCATTCCCCATCCATCAATTCTTGCCATGATTTTCTCTGTCAAAACTTTGCAATCCGTGTAGGTGAGTCTTCTTGTAATAAGAGGAACACCAAGGTATCTAATAGGGAGTCTTCCTTCAGAGAAGGGGGTATGATCTAGTATCAAAAGTTTTTCTTGTTCAGTGATCCCTGAGAAAAATATCTGACTTTTGCTAGGATTATACTGCAAACCTGTTAGTGTTGCAAATTCCTCCAAAGCTTCTGTGAGACATAATACTGAATTAACATCCCCATGTGCAAATAAAAATAAATCATCTGCAAAACAGAGGTGGGTGATTTTCTCTTCCTTGCACCTCCAATGATATTTGAAAGTGGAGGTGAAAACTTTCTCAATAATTATCCTATTAAGGATCTCCATGACAAGCACAAACAAATATGGGGATAAAGGATCTCCCTGCCTTAACCCATTAGTGCCCTCAAAATAACCTACATGCTCACCATTGAAATTCACAGAGAATCTAGTAGTAGTGATGCATTGGCTAATCAAATCAAGTAAAGTTTGAGGAGTATGAATAGCTTGGAGAACCCCCAGTATAGCATCCCATTTAACCATGTCATAAGCTTTCATAAGATCAATCTTAATGGCAACACGCTTTCCTTTATCTCCTTTATGATAGTTATGAAGCAATTCTTGACAAAGCATAATATTCTCAGAGATTTGACGACCCCTGATAAAAGCAGTTTGGTTTTGGCTAATCACTTCAGGGAGAATAAGACTTATTCTCTCAACAAGTAGTTTTGAGATCACTTTATATAACACATTGCAGCAGGCAATGGGCCGAAAGTCCTTCATGCAACTTGGGTTAGGGGTTTTAGGTACTAGGCATAGCAAAGTAGCATTAATAGCTTTCAGTAATTTCTTGGATGAGAAAAAATCTAGTACCGCATCTTCTATGTCATGACCGATAATTGACCAAGCTTTCTTGTAAAATAGACTATTGTATCCATCAGGACCAGGAGCTTTGAAATCATGAAAGCCCCAAAGAACTCTCTTCACATCAGAGCGTTCAAAAGCAGGTAAATTCAACAGTTCATTCACATTCTCATGGAATAAGGAAGAGTACCTTCCAGTGAAAAGGTTATTAGCACGAGAACTTCCAAGTACATTTTGATAATATGGAATGATAGCTCTCCGCAAGGCATCATCATCATAAATAGTAGTTCCATCTTCTAGTACTAGGTGAGATATTTTATTTTGAGCTCTTCTACGCATCAAAGATGAGAAGAACATTCTACTATTATTATCCACCTCTTTTAGCCAAAGATTCCTCGATTTTTGTTTTAAAAGGATTTCTTCATGTTTACTCAATGCAATCAATTGTTTCATTTTCAGTCTTTCCTCAGAACGCATATCTATATCAAAGGGGTCAAGTTGTAAATTGAGTTGAACTTGCTGTAATAGTTCTCTTGCCACCTTTACTTTATGATGCAAATCACCAAATTGAGCAGAATTTAGCTTCCTAAGGGGTAACTTTAATGCCTTTAGCTTCTTCACAACTTTGAACATTTTAGTACCACTGATCTCTTGCTTCCAAATATGATTAACAGTTTCCATAAAATCGGAACTAGCTGTCCAAAAATTAAAGAATCTGAAAGGAGCTTTTTTCCTTTTATGAGTGTTATCTAGCTTGACCAAGGAAGGAGAATGATCCGATAACAAGGGAGGTAAAAACTCAATCGAAAGTTTATCAAATTTGAGAATCCCTTATGTGTTTAGTAAAGCTCTATCAATTTTGCTTGCTCTAAGATTCTGAGATGAGCTTTTGTTTGACCAAGTGAAAACAGGACCCATAAAGGAGGGTTCCAACAATCCTAGTTTCCCAATCATATCATTTAAATCATCCATGCCCTTAGTCCATTTAACGTTTGGCCCAATACGTTCATCTACATGTCGAATTTCATTGAAATCACCCACCAATAACCAAGGGATGTTTCCAATATTTTGAGAAGAGAAAGACTCAATATTTGCCCATAACTCCCTACGTTCAGATTCCAAGTTGCTTGCATAAATAGCAGATAAGAAGAAAGATGGGAATCCTATCTTATCGATGCGACAATGTATGACTTGAGATGAAGTACCTTGGATTGAAAGTTGTAAGTCGGACATTTTCCATAAAATCCATATTCTTCCCACACTAGAATGCAAATAATTGTGAGAGTAATTCCAATCAGCAAACATATTCTTCAAAACAAAACTAGCATTTTCTTCTTTAACTCTATGTTCTATCAAAATAATAACATGTGGATCTTGAGATAATACAAATTTAGCAACTTCTCTTTGTTTGGGGCTTTTATTGAGGCCCCTCACATTCCAAGAAAAGATATTCATTGATATGGAGGTTTATCCCCTTTCTCCACTGCATCAAGGTTATCAAGAAGATCTGAAAGCTCATTATAAGTGGTTTGATTTTCATTAGCATTAGCAAGCTGAGAAAACCTATTTTCTGAGATAATTTCACAATCTTTATCCTTCTTCTTCCCAGGAGATTTCTTCTTATTAGATACAACAGTAAAACCAGAATTATTTCCTTGAGGAGGAGTAATATTAGGCTTAATAGTAGTTGCAATACCATTATCCTTAATTACTAGTGAATTCTGATTCTCTACTGTAGTAGCTGGATCTTGAACAACTACTTTTTGGTTTCCCTGCGGGCCTTCACTCTTTTTGGGGATCCATATATTTTTTTAATAGTGCAATCTTTATGACCAAAGCAGTTACATTTCTTACACTTAGGAGGGATCCAACCATATTCCACCGTAATCTCAAATACCTCATTATTACCCATATCAACATCAAAGCTTTGGGGAAATTCACTATCAATATCCATTAAAATACAAACTTTGGCATATGATAGCCGGAGCTTTTGTTCAGTAGCTTTGTCCATATATAGAGGTTTACCCAGTACACTACTAACATGGCTCATACCAATCTTGTTCCATAGAGCATGAGGAATGTTAAACAACTTAACCCAAATAGGAACAGCAGAGATTTTGGCCTTTTCTAGTCTGATACAAGGATGCCATTTTTGAAGGAACAAAGGTTTACCCGCTATGTCCCATACTCCAATTTCCATTACTTCTTCTAATTTTTGAGTATTTGAGAACCGAAAGAAGAAGAAGCCATCCTCAGTGGCAGTGATATCAAGTAAATTATCTTTACCCCACATTTTTTCAACAATTCCTTTCACTGCATAATACGAGGTATTCGCATTTAAAAAATAACCCACAAGACAATTGGCAAAATGACTTTTGCCCTCCTCAATTGCTTCTGGGGGGGGTTTCACAATAATTCTCTTTCCCTTCTCAGTAAGGGGAAGGTAATCTAATTTGGCCATCTGATTTATTGTTCCCATGGCTACTTGTTTCCAATTCATTTCAACATTACTCGTCGAAATAGACACATTGGGAGTCACTTCATGCTTTTGGCTCTGCCTTATGTTGTCTAATTTATCAATTGAACCAACTTGGGAAGCAATTTCATCGAATACTACCTCAAATGAATTATTTAAATAAGGGGTGGCAGAAGTACCTGATTTCAAGACATCTAATGGTTCCAAAATTGATTCTTCATTGCATGACTTTGGAATAGCCATTCCAATTTCCACCTTAGTTTTCGGAGCTGCAGAACGCACTTTGCCACTTCTAGTACCCACCATGGAAGTCAATCCAAGGGAGGTGAGAGCCCGTCTTCGAGTGACAAATTTTGGACAAAATCTTCTAGCAACATGTACCATACGCTAAGACCTCGAGGGAGTCTAATTGATGATTAAAGGTAGTAGTAAGGGAACCTTCATTCACCATCTCCCACATGTAGGCCACTAGCAAGGTTAATCTAGCACATGAGTGTAAGAGGGAGAGGCTCTGAGCCTTCACCGATTGCGATGAAGGCTCAGTGGGCTAATTCTAGAGGAACACTGGCAATGGGTATATGTTTAGGGGGTTCTGGATTTGGCTTTGGGTTTGGGTTTTGGGTAAGAAAATCGTGAGGGAGATTTCAGATGGATAATGGTGGGTTTAGGGATAGCAGATTCTGTCTGAGATTTTCTGAGACAGCGGGAAGGAATAATACAGCAAGGTATAGGAAAAGGATGGAGGGACAACAAGATCTGGATTTTGTTGGAGGAAGTGGGGGATCTGGGACAACAGAGATGGGGAGCAAAGAGGATTTGTGGACAGCGAGGAGGGACTACGGAAAGGGTAATGGGTAAAGGCTGTAGGAGCAAGGAGGGCGAGCTGGGGCGGGCGGGTGTTATGAGCGAGCTGGGGGTGGGGGGGGGAGGGGGGGAGGGGGGGGGGGGGGGGGCGATCTGGGCGGGCGAGCAGGGGGGGCGAGCTGGGGGGCGATCTGTGCGGGCTAGCTGGGGGGGGCGAGCTGGGAGGCGATCAGGACGGGCGAGCTGGGGGGGCGAGCTGGGAGGCGATCTGGGCGGGTGAGCTGGGGGGGCGAGGTGGGGGGGGGGGCGATCTGTGCGGGCGAGCTTGGGGGGGCGAGCTGGGCGGGCGAGCTGGGCAGGCGAGCTGGGAGGTGATCCTGGTTGGCGAGCTGGGAGGCGATCAGGACGGGTGAGCTGGGGGGGCGAGCTGGGGCTTCATAGCCTCATAAACCAACAAAATACCACTTTTTCCTTAACCTATTGGAGCCTCCCGAATCACCTTTGTTCACCCCTGTTTTAATATGTCCAAATCAGAGCACTTGCTGTCACGCACCAAAAAATGGCTGAAAACCTCCAAACACCATCAAGCAAGACACCATATGTCCCACCACACTCACAGAATGGAAACCATAACCAACCCATCATCCCCGATTCCTCAAACATTGGAGAAAACAAGATAGCTTCATCCACGCAATCTGTCACCGATCCTTTAGACCTTTTATATCTTCTTGGTAGTGACATGAACACAACCTCTTTGCTGTTATTCAAACTCATTGGACCAGGCAATTTTGCAATATGGAGCCACACGATGAAGACTGCATTTTTTACCCGCAACAAACTAATGTTAGTTGGTGGAAGGTATGATGTTCCACTGAAAGGTTCCCCTCTATTTCCCACTTGGGAACGGTGCAATGCAATGTGCCTAACTTGGTTACTAAACTCTTTGTCTGATGAGATTCATGAGGGCCTTATATACATGACAAAAGTGGCAGATCTTTGGATGGAACTCCATGACCTCTACAACCAAGTGGATGCTACTCGGCTATATGATGTTCTCAATGAACTAAGCTTGGTTAGGCAAGTGGGAGATTCTGTCACAGTTTATTTTAACAGGTTGAAGAAGCATTGGGATGAATATGCAATTCTTATGGACCTTGATTCACCAGATATGGCAAAGCTAGCTCTATGGAAGGCTCACCAAGAAAGAATGAAGTTTTACAAATTTCTAAGGGGCCTGGATGAATGTCATGCAAGTCTTAGAGAGCATATTTTGCTTATGAATCAACTACTTGATGTCAAAGCGGCTTATTCAATGGTTTCCAAAGTTAAATACAGGAAGGGATTCTCAGGGAAGACAATAGAGGCAAGTGGGGTCTTTGCAGCAAAGTTGTCGGGTGTTGCAACAAACTGATCAGGTGGAAGTCAATTTATTAAGACCATGGAAGTTGACGTAATAAAAAAGGGTACAACCAATAATAAAGAAATCGACATGTCGTTTTCACTTAAGGTAGCACAAAACGACGTGTCATTTGGCATTGGACCAAAAGTGTTAAAATGTAGTTTTTGTGGAAAAAAAATAGCATTCAAAGGAAAATTACTATAGAGCCAAGGGTCCGCAATGTGATCATTGCAAGCTTTATGGGCATGAGCAAAAGGATTGCTACAAATTGAATGGATTTCCACTAGGACACAAGAATTACAAAGGGGATGCAAGTGCCAATTTGGTTGTACCAGACTCTGATCATGTCTTCATCACCAAAACAGAGTACCAAAGGTTTATAAATTTTTTAAAGGATGATATTCCTCAAAAAGCCTAGGCACACACAGCAGGTATACCTAAATTCTTAAATAAATGTTGGATTATTGATAATGGTGTTAGTGACTGTTGGAAAATAAGAGTTTTGTTGTGACAAAATGTATTTATGAATATATTTGTTGAAATATATTTTTCATAGGTGCAAAAGAAAACCATAGGAAGTAAAATGTGTACAAATTATAATATCAATTAATGATATTATAAAGTAACCATGTTCCTACATTTCTTGATATAATATTATTATATAGTGCTCTTAAGAAATGATTTATTTAATTTCATTATATAATGTCTTGAGAACAAGGCTTACTAAATTGAAGTTAAATATGTCATATATTGTGATTAAGAGAAAATGATACTTGCTCTTGCTTGGATGAAGGTATGAAGTAGTTGGTTCTATTTTTGGAACAAACTTTAGTTCTATCAAAAACTTATATTATATTATTCTCGGCTTGATATTGCTCTTGGCCTGCTATCATTCTCAACCTGATATTGTTCTTAGCCTGGTATTGTTCTTGGCCTAGTATTGTTCTTGGCCTGGTATTGTTCTTGGCCTGATATTGTTCTCGGCTTGGTATTATCCTCGGCCCGTCTAATGACCTGCTTATCTATCCATCAGATAAGTGAGCCCGGCTTATGTTAAATGAAATTCACCATTTCACTTAGACACCGTCTTACTTATTCAAACTTGATGCCTTAAGAGCATATGATCAATGACTGAAGAAATGAGAGAGAGATAGAGAGATGGAGGAATGGTGTTGTTGGTGACTGAATCCTCAACGGGAGGATTTCTGAGAAGACTGATGTCAAAACGGTCAGATTTGTGACTGAGAAGGAAGACGTGAAGCTGATTTGAACGCTGATTCACTGTTCCAACGAGAAGAAAGCTTCATTATTGAGGTCTAAATATCTGAAACCCTAGCTCAAATTTTCCTATTTAAGAAGAGCTAATCTATGGAGAAGGGTTTGACATATACAATTATCTGAAGTTCTCTTTGAGTGAAGAATCGACTATTGAGCTCATCTTTTGATCATTCAATCTTATACACTTTCAAATATATCAGTGATATTATGATTAAATAGTTGTTCATTCAAATATATCATCAATTGTATCTTGTATAACTCTGTTTATGTGCTGATTTCATTAAAAATATTTGTTGCACATAAACATTGGAAGGAATCTGAAACCCTAATTTATTTCAATTTAGGGTTTTTGTGATAAGAGCTTAGAGTTATTATATTTACATCAAAACAGCTCCTTTAGGTTACAAAATCCCACAACTTGTTATATTATCTAGGATTTGTAATTGATTTGTGATCTTTTGATCATATTGTGTAACATTGTACAAGAATTCCTTGAGAGGAAATTGTTTGAGTTAGGGAGAACATTTTCTCCTAATTTGGTTGAGTAAAGGAGACTTCAATTGGTTTGATTGAAGGAGAAGAGGGTGGACGTAGGACTCAAGGATTGAGTGCTGAACCACTGTGGTAAATTTGGTGTTAGTCTCTTTGCTTACTATTGATCTAACCATCTTATAATATTTACTGCTTCTTATTCTATCAATTATTTGTTGCTAACCTATCAGATTATTTGATATATATAAGTGTGAAAATATTCTAGATAACGTACTATTTGACTTGTAAGTAAAGCATCATCTGTTTAAAATTTGTTCAATTTATATTGATGTTATTTGTGTGACTTGTCTAGAAAAATTGAATTGAAGTTTTGCCAATAAATAGTGCTTTATTGTTGGTTATAACAATTCAATCCCCCTTCTTGTTAAGCCATAAAACCCAACAATGACCACATAACTGCAAATTATAATTGCTTGGAATCACCTGTTACATGTGCATCTAATCCGAGGTCTGTTAAATTTCCAAATGGTGATAGTGCTTTTGTTACCCACATTGGAAACATGCCTATTTCCAAACATCTTACTTTACATGCAGTCCTATATTCTCCTACCTTCAAGTTTAATTTGCTTTCTGTCTCTAAATTTTATCTTGAAAATAATTGCTTGATATTATTTTATCATGAATTCTATGTTTTTCAGGACCTTTTGACGAATGAAGTCAAGGGGTTTGGTAGAATGAGAAACGGGCTTTATTATTTTGTAAAACGTCCCAAAGGTAAACTAGCTACCCAATTACCTAGGTGTCGTTCAAGTTTTGAGAACACTTCATTAGTTTGTAATGCTTTCAATTTACAAATTTAGCATTGTAGATTTGGACATATGTCCAATTCAAAGTTTAAATTTATCAATGAGTTTCAATCTTCCAATTTTTCTCATGACATGCATTGTGAAATTTGTCCGTTGGCAAAACAAACTCGTAACTCATTTTCCATCCATGATGAAAATGCGCAACAAGCCTTTGATTTGATCCATGTTGATGTTTGGGGACCTTATTGAATTCCCAGTCATGATGGATTATAGTATTTTCTCACCATTGTTGATGATTTTTCACGAGAAACATGGACATTTCTCATGAAAGTCAAAAGTGAGACAACGTCCTTTTTAGAGGCATTTTTTAATCTCACAAAAAATCAATTTGATTTGGAAGTAAAACGCATTAGAACTGATAATGCATCAGATTTTTTCAATCGTGATTGCAAAAATTGTTTTCATCACATGGGATCATACATGAGAGTTCATGTGTTCATACTCCACAATAAAATGGTGTAGTCGAAAGAAAACATCATCATATTTTGGACGTAGAACGAGCATTGAAATTTCAAAGCAAAATACCTGCAAAATTTTGGGGGGAGTGTATAAAGACAACAACGTATCTCATAAATAGGACACCTTCATCAGTCTTAAATGGATGCACACCATTTGAGAAATTATTTAGAAAACCGCCAAACATCTAGAATCTTCGAGTCTTTGATTGTCTCTGTTACGCTACCACGGTAGGACATAGAGACAAATTTGGCCATCATGCTATACCTAGCATATTTATGGGTTATCCACATGAACAAAAGGGTTATAAATTGTATGATGTTAAGAGTCATCGATTTTTTGTGAGTTGGGATGTATGGTTTTATGAAGACATTTTCCCTTTTGCATAGTTGAAGCCTGAATCTCATTCTTCTCTACAGGTTCCCTTGACTCTACACATCAATCAAGGATCTACATTGGATTCCATTCCTAAATTGGAGTCACTTACCTAGCCAATTTCAATCATCCAATCACCTTCAAATCATGAACCAATCATCATTACTGATCGTACTCCATTGGTTCACACCTCAACTGAGCATGTGTCACCAACATCATCCTTAACAGATATACCTTCTCTTCCTAAAAATTCAACCATTCAATTGCCTTCATCAGCTGCACCATATGATATATTTTTTTATGATGAATCTGAACTCCATCAGCCATCCCTTGATGAATCTTTTGAGCCACCACCTCATCGTTCCACTCAGTCTATTAAGCCTCCCACTTGGACAAAAGATTATGTTTGTCTAACTCTTACTACTCTTACCACTAACACATCTAATTATCTTATTTCTGACTACTTATCCTACACCCATTTACCCGAGACTAGCCAACATTTTATTGCCTCCATATCCACAAACATAGAACCCATCTATCACCATGAGGCAATTAAATATCCTCGATGGAGAGATGCCATGGATCAGGAGTTACTAGCTTTGGAGCAAAATCATACTTGGGACATATTGTTAAGCCCTAATTTGTATCCCTCAAATTTCTAGTCTCACACAATGATCAAAACTTTTCATTGAGAACATTTTTCTTTTTGTCCTTTATTACTTCCCCAAAAGGTTCTGCATCAAGCAACCAATTTCAGAATTTCCCCACCTTCATGGGGAGCCATGTAAAAGCCAAATTTTTTTGACCAACAAGAACCAAGGAAGAAGAATTTAAATACTATTCAAACACACTAAGACTATTAGATAAGATCACGTACTGCCCAAAGTGAACCCAACGGACTGCTAAGACAACACCTTCAATGATGTAAAGAACAACAACGATTTACAGTGGATACCTGTCAAATTCATGTAAGATGAAGGTCATTAAAGGCCGATTTTGGAAATCTAACTCAAAGCAACCATTGGTAACATTTGCAACGGCAGGAAGCAAGCCACTATGAAAACATGGTCTTTCTTTTTTAATGACAACAAATTGGTATATTTCTTCACTTGTAATAACATCTAATATAAGGGCATGTGCACAACTCTAGAGTGTCACTCACACTTCCCCCACCATATGACCCCTCGAACAAAAATTAAATTAAATTAAATTACATTACATTAAATTAAATTAAATTAAATTAAATAACATAAAGTAAAGTAAAAAAAAAAAAAAAGTTGAAACAGAAAGAATCAGTTGGCCATGTATCTTTACCACAACACTCATATGGGCCTTCCATATAATTTGGTGTTTTCTTTTTCCTACTTTTGTTCTTTGTCAATTTTGCTTTTAGGGCTTAAATTATATTATTTTGAAGTTTGCTTTTTAAATATGACATTTAAGCTTTTGAAATCTAATACATTACTTTACATGTGCTCTCATACTTTCATGCTAACATGGAAGAAGAGCTACATTACTAATTGGATGGAAATCCTTAACTGACAAAATTGAAAATGTAGATTATGATTTGATGAAGGGTCGAAGCTTGAGACAAATTGGCCCTTGGGACAAATTGTGTCCTTGTGTCACTCATTGTATCTTTATATGTTATCCTCCTCTATGGTGAGAGTATCAGGTTTATGATCCTACTATTGGGTGGTTTTTTATCAATAACAATGTTGTTCTCCATGAGGATGTTTTCCTTTTCCAGATTGGCTTTCCCTAGTTTGTGTTGCCTACAAGCCTCTAATAGTTTTTATTTAATGATGATATTTCATTGCTACCATTACTATGCCCTTTTATGCGTCTAGTTTTCCTTTGTAGTCTCTCTATGCTCCTTTGGACTCATTAGTAGGCCTTCCACCTAGCCTTATGTAAAGCCTTCCTACCCTCATGGCTCCATTGGTTAGTCCAAACTCCATTATAGATGACTCCCTAGCACTTGTTCCTTATATGCTACCATTAATGCACTTTGCTTATGCTTAGACTCCTCCATCAACCTTGCTTCCAACTCTGACCCAGCTCCTATCCTTGTGCCTTACCACTCTAGTTGTGCCACTTGGCTTGCTACTTGGACTAATGATTATATTTATGCATGTGTTGCTTTCCTGATTCTTATTATTTGATTAACTCTTATGTTGATTTTGATTGCTTTTTCTCAAAACATCTCTGCTACATCAATTAGACTTCTATTAAGTGGAGCCCTCTTCTTATTTTAAGATGGCTAAGGAGCCAAAATGTCAATATGCCATGGAAGTTGAACTTCATGCACTTTCTGACAATCATACTTGTGATATTGTTCCCTAACTTTTTTATCACCTACTCATTAGATGCAAATGAGTTTATAAGATCAAATATTGGGTAGACAATTCCATTGAGCACTATAAAGCCCATCTAATAGTTAAAGTCTACACCCAAAATGAAGGTTTCGATTACCATGATACTTTCTTCCTAATGGCAAAGAAGGGTATAGTTCATTCTTTCTTGCTATGGTTCATACATTAAATGAACACCCATAATGCTTTCCTCCATGGTGATTTCAATGAAGAAATTTATATGGATCTTCCTCTATGATTATATAGATAAGGAAAGTCTCAAGTTTGTCATCTTTGTAAATCTATATACGAACTCAAGCGAGCTTCTCATCAATGGTTTGTCAAATTCACATTAGCACTCTTTTTAGCCAAATTCAGACAATCTTAAAATGATTATGCCTTGTTTATAGGGTGAAATGATACTTATTCTATTTAGTTGCTCATAAATGTGGACGATATGTTAATAATGGGTAAGGATGTCTTAACTATTAACCATTTTAAGAAATATTTGCCCTTTATATTTCATAGAAACGATTCGGGACCTCACAAATACTACTTAGGTTTCGACATTGTATGCTTGGATAAAGGAATTTGTCTTAATCAATACAAGTTAGTTCTATAGATCATTTCTAAAGCTAATTTATCAGGGTGCAGGCCAATAGTTATTCCTTTCAAGCAGAATTTGTCTCTCATGATGCTAGAATATGATGAAAGGGTGTCAATGAGCCTTCTAGTTATCAAAAACTTGTTAGAAAGTTCATCTACCTCACTATGACACGACCAAACATTTGTTATACCGTCCAAATCTTTTACTAGTTCATCCATGCCTCAAAATGTCTCACATGAATGTTGTCTTAAAGGTTGTGAAGTATTTAAAATGATATCTAGGAATTCAAATTCTTTTTTCTTAAGATTGCAACAAGGTGATGACAACATATTGTGATACCATCTAAGCCATTTGTCCTATGAGTACAAGATCAACAATAGGTTTTTGTGTCAAATTAAGCAATTCTCTCATGTCTTGGAAAACAAAAAAGCAATTAATGACCTCCTTACCATTTGTCGAACAAAATATCAAGTCATGGAAAAAACTACTTGCAAAGTTATCTAGCTAAAAGGATTACTACAAGATCTTGGTGTCTGAGTAAGTTGTCCCACTTTTTTGGTCTATGACAATGATAAAGCTTTGAAACTTGTAGCAAATTTGATAGTTCATAAAAGAACAAAATATATTGAAGTAGATTGCCACTTTACAAGAGATAATATTTAGGAAGGAATTATCAAGATAAAAAAGATAAGAACTATGGGACAACCTACAAACATCTTCATTAAAGCTCTTTGCCCATGACAACACACATATATGTTAAGGAAACTTAGCATGTTTAATGTTTACAAACTGCCCAAACTACCAACTTGAGAGAAAATGTTGGAAATATGTGCATATATTTGGTATTGTATTGCCATGACATGGCCAATATTCTTTCCATGTGGTTTACTTAGGAAATTATCTATGTGTACATGACAATTGTGTGACAGCCGACTACCATTGTCCTCTTCCAATGGAAAACCCGAAACCCATCTCTGTTTTCAGCCGATCTGTGAGTTTTGGGCCATCTATGTGCATTTTTTGATGTGTTCTAGCTTGTTTTTGGTAGGGAAGGAGAGCATCCAACATTATGCATGCAATTTTCTGATTATGGTAGGCTATGGTGGAAATGGTGAATGCCATTTGAGAGATATTTTCTAGCAAATCTACATGTTTTCCACCAAATTTGCATCATTTCTAGTTGGATTGGCACCATGGATATCTCCTTTAGCAATTTCTAAGCATTTTGTGCAAATCAGAGCAATGCAAGGTGGTGGCGTGTGGCAACATGTGGTGGCATGTGATGGTGGCACATGATAGTACGTGATGGCTTATTTTTTCCCACTCATTCCAAACGGTCTCTTTTTGTCCTTTAATGTGTAGAAATTTTGCAAAACTCTTTTAAGGGGAAGATAATTCAGTGATAACTTTATTGTCTTTTAATTTAAGATATTTTGTTTAATTTTCATCATTTGTCTTGTTTATTTTGACCTAATGTCTTAGTTTACTTTTGTTAGAGTTACAATGTAGCCTAATTATGATGGCATGAATCTTATGATTTTTATGTTTTGTAAGATATTTTATTTATGTAAAGTTATATGTTATTGTGTTTAATGCTTTTAAGTGATTAGCTATCACTAAAATAATTTGATTTGCATGTTTTAAGACTGAAAGGAGATGATATGTAATTACTTCTTGTAATGTGTAACCGTAAAGTAAACATGGATAGATATATACCATATTATTTATGTGGCTTTCGATGTAAAATAGAAATATTTATAAATTTTAATGCATTTAATTTGTTTCAATTCACATATAGAGATATAGTGAATTAATGAATTAAATATGTTTATTATACCTAAACATAGAATAATGAAATTAGAAAATTTCATCATTAGATGGATATTATCACTTTGCAAGAATAAATAATCAATATTCATATTTAATTATTATGGTAAAATCGAATGCCCTAACATGTTTCTTGTTTTAAGTTTTATTTAAATTTAGTTGTTTACTCTATCCTTTATCATTTGATTTGCTAAATAAGTTAACTCATGAAAGAATTCGTGTACAAATTTGTTGTGCTAATCCTCCCTTTGATGTTACTTTTAAACAAAGGAAACAACAAATTACATAAGAGTACCACCGCTAGAACAAGGATTGACTCTTTTGGAGTGCATGTCATGGAAATGAAGCAAAACACTTGTCTTGGCTATTTTATATGTGCATCACTTTAGTTTTTGGCTTGATACTTCTTTCTGCGATTTTCAACGACATTTCATTTCATATTTAAGGACATTGCTTTTATCATTTTCTATAATCAAAATTAAGAATCAAAAATTGGTTTTGAGATTCATTGTTGATACGCCTTCTAAAAACACTATTGGTGGTTTTGTGTTATGATTAGAGTCGGAGGTATCAAAACAAAATTAGGAAAGAATTCTTGTTTGAAAACTTTATTGAATGTGTTTTGATTGTGAATTGATTGTGAATATTTTGAAAAATATTATATGAAATTGGGTTAAGCTCATAGAATAATAGTAATGTGCCAAATAACAAAAGTTGAATAACACGCTCATCCAAATAATCAAGTTGATGGTTAAAGTAGAAACAAGCAAATTCGAATATTTCGCAGAGCTCGTGCGTGCCTGGGTTTGGGTTCCAATTTTATCACGAGGATATGGCTTATGACTTGTTTCCCGCCGGATGTGATGCCACTCTATTAGTGGAAGTTAGAAATAAAGAAAGAAAGTTGGGCAGCAACTTTTCAAAATATAGACATAAAACGGTGACGTTCTGGGTTAAGCTGAGCGCACAAGCGCGTAGACTCGCTCTCCCTTCATCTTCCCCAAACGAAACTGCCGAGAGCCGCGAAGACTCGGCTGAGCCCACAAGCACGGAGACTTGCTTTCCCTTCATATTCTCCAAACGAAACTACCGAGGGCTGCAAAGACTGCAACAGCGGCGAGCGACACGTACGGTGCCTCTTGAACCCGAGTAGAGCATATTTCGTGCTTTCCCCTTCCACCTTCGTTTTCCCCGTTTTCAAACGTTACTCTCCGCAACTCGAAATCCGAACAAATGGAGCTGAGTTTCTGACGGATTTCAAAGCGAGAGGGATCCGCAAGAACGAGGTAACGTATCTTTCCATCCGATTATCTTTCAAAATATCTATAAATATGCTTCTGTGTAATTTTTAAGTCTTGGACGTGCTATTATAACTATTAATTTTGCTTGTGTATCTCCTGTATACTGTTTGTGATTTAGCATTTGCATTATTACTTAATTTTCCACGAATAACTAAGTTAATTTTCGTAAAGAATCAATTAATTTAAAACTGTTTTAATGGTTCTTGTTGTCTACGTTCTTGTTGTAGTTCTCATGTTTCCTGTCATGTGTTGGCGTATAGTTGAGTCTGATCCTGGTCCGCTTTTATACAGTGCAGTACACTTTCCTTTGTTTTGTGAGATGTTTCCCAAAATGTCCCAATCTAAAAATCTATGATAAGTAACTCCAAACAATTCTTGCCTTATTTTTTTCTTCCATATACTGCACATGTTCATGCTGCATTTGATGATTTATTTTAAATTGAAAAATGAAGCATGTCTACTTTGGGCTCTGTATTAGATGAGCATTACGGTTTTGCTTGTTTGGATGGAGATCAAAATATTTTGGTTTATACAGTTACTGCAAAATTGGAATCTTCTCTTGTATAAGAAACATTAATACCAGCATCATTTTGGACGCAATATTTTTCTCAAATAAGTTTAAATCAATTATTTTCTTTTTTAAATTTGCAGAATGCATATTGTCATGTAGATATCCTATTGTGATTTGATGATTTCCTTTCTGTTTTTGCTCGAGGCTTGTATTTGATGGATCTCAGGGATTTGCCTTAATTCTTAAGTGTATATTATTTTTTGCTTTTTCCCTCATGACTGGCTGTAGTGTTATGGTTTCTCATCAGAAGGCGCTACTGCTGATGGCTCTTAACTACATTACAACTTAACAGAAAAATTATTACAACATGCAATTCCAACAGGATTTTTGTTCAAATTATTGAGACCACAGTGACTCTCAACATTAGTCTAAGGGTAGCTTTTGAGCGTATAGTGATGGTGACCCACAACATAATATGGATGCTGTTGGTGACATTGCACCCACCCATCATATGACCTTTCAAATAATATATTTTAAATGAGAGATTCTTATGTTTCCTTCTCATTTCTAATTTCTCAAGGAAATCTCATATGCTAAATTTAGGCACACCCTAAAATCAGTGTTCATCTTGACCCCACTTCCTTCAGCTTTAGATGTCTTCCTTTGAATGCATAGCTTGTACATTTTGTTACTAGAACCTTTTTTTTTTTACCCTCCCTTTGTCTATCAACTAGCTGTGGGCATGCACAATAAAGCCGTCCACCAGGGTTGCTGAGTAATGGCCTGGGGTGAAAGAGGTAGGGATGGAAAGTTACCATTTCACCATCTCTGATTATTTGGTCTTGTAAATTAGTCGGAAACTGTGCTTGGTGATTTTTTTATTTACCATGTATTTTCTCTTCTAGATGGATGCATGACTTTCACATGTTTTGACCATCAATGGCATATTTGAATGAAGCTAGTTGTTGCAGCTTATAGTTCATGGTTATGACCTATTAATGCCCTATTTTTTGATTCCTCACCAGAGCACAGCACGATCACTGATCAATCTAGCATAGCATGACTGAAATGATAGCTGATTGCATCCGAAGTGTAGTAGAAGCCATCCATTCAAGTCCCACACAGGCCGTTCTCTATCTCTCTGGTGGAGCATCTCAAGTTCTAGGGTGGTTGATCTCCGTGCCAGGAGCTTCAAATACGGTGCTTGAAGTCGTGGTTCCTTATTCCAAAATGTCCATGATTCATTTACTCCACAAGGTTATTATCTGTATTATTTTCCATTATAATATTGGATTTGTTGCCAAATTTGATGTTGCAATTATTTTTTTGGTGTGCAATTGTTGTTGTAGATTCCAGCTCAGTTTTGTAGCCAACAAACTGCACAGGATATGGCTTTGTTGGCTTACAATCATGCGCTCAAGCTCTCTAGGCCAGGTGAACTATCCTTTACAATAAAGAACCTGCTATTGTTTCAATAGTACTTGGACTTCCAGAAAGAAAGGATAGTTATTCTGATTAGTGTTAATGTAGTTTTGAATCAATCTTGTGCATCACTTTGACAATTAGAAGTTTCTATATAGTCATAAGATGCTGCAAGTTGTTCAAATTCAAAACAATAAAGCAGTTACTTCATTGCTATGTTGATCGTACTAGGCCATTGTTATGGTCTAATTCTAATAATTTTAGCTTTTAAATTTTGATATACCTTATAGTATTGGTAAAGAACTTCATATAAGTGATCAGGAATACTTGATGTTGCAATCAGAAAAATCATAATTAAGATTATTCTTTCCCAAGTATTGCTGCATTAATTCATTGACAATCTTGGCTTCACTAAACGTTGAAGATCTTAAAATTTTGTTTTTGTTTCAATCTACTGTGGTTTTATTACTAAGACATTCTGATATAGGTATACAACTTTGACCACTGTTATGGCTTGAATTCTCATATTTCAGTCTGTGCTCTAATTTTACTAACACATAATATATGGTTATGGTCATTTTCTTCTTTTCTATTTTGTTGGCCAAAGCCATGACTAATACCAGAATTGCTAAGAAGCTGTATGATGATTCTATCAGTTTGATTTTTATTGTTTAATAACCCTGATATCAGCATGCGAGTAGTATTTTCTGAACCTCAAATAATATGTCCAAGCTCAATAGGTACTATTGATAAGCCTTTGAAGTCCAAATACTTTAATGTGAACTTATGCAGCTTTTGTTTTTCCATTTGATAGGTTCTCTAGTTCTTGGTGTGGGGTTTACTGGTTCTTTGGCTACCACGCAACCTAAACTTGGGGACCATAGGTATCCTTTATCAAATTTTTACTATCAACAAATACTTCATGAACACACATTTCTAAGTGTTGAGTAGAATTTATCTTCATAGAACACAAATGCACACACATTTGTTGTTCCAGTAATAGAGTCACATTTCTTACTCTTAATACAAATTGCTGACCTATTGCATTCATGGATTTTGGTAACATTGTAAAACTCTAGCCAAGGAAAGGATGGTCTTCTTTTGTAGTTTATCTTTTGCCTTGTGATGGCACAAAGACAATTATCATTGCTTCCACTGGAAACCAGGCTTAGGAACTAAGCCAAAATGTTACAAATTCTGTTTGTAATAAACTAAACAGCATCCAGACATAGACTCTGAAATCAGATCTTAAATCATTTATTACCTTCTCATCAAAGCCTCAAGCCAACAAACTGAAATAGCTATCTTGTTATAATTTTTCTTTTTATTGTTTTTTTATTTCTTATTTTTATTCATCTCCATCTAGCAACATGATACACATTATTAGTCTATCATAGAAAGATTCTGACTTTGAAGGAGACAAATGAATATACTTGGTGTTCTTTTTTCTCCATTTTGGAATATAAGCCCAATGTTTAGGAACTGAGAAGGATCCTCTCAACCAAGATTACGATTTAAGCTTCACTTTGCTAAGAAATATGTTATTCAAATATGGAGAAGTCCTTGATCTTGTTGTCTACATTATGTTCTTTGTGGGGGGCAACTTGTTGCAGCATTTTTTTCTCTTTACAACTTGTCTCGAGTCAGTTTTTTGTTTCATCATCATTTGCAGGTTTCACTTATCGACAAGGACAGCAGACCGACTTTGGGTATCTACAGTTACACTATCAAAGGTACTTCAATGGGATTATCTTGATATTGTTTGATAGTAAGAACTGACAAGTATAATTATGTCACTTGAATGTAGGGTTTGCGAACAAGAGAGGAAGAAGACAAGGTTTCAAGTCATCTTTTACTTAAGGTATGTGAGAAGAGCTAATTGCTTCCATTTTCTTTACCAAAAATGTTATTGATTGTCGATAACTTTCAAGGTGTTGTAAGAAGTAGGAAAGGATAATCTAGGGAAATAATGTGTTCCCTTAGGTACATTTGAAGATGTTCCCTTGATGATAGTTTCTTAAACTGTTACCCACTTTTTCTAGTACTAAGATAGCCTTTTATTTTTTGGTCACAGGCAATGGCAAAAGCATGCAAGGTTCATGCAACATTTGATTCAGGCTTGACAGAATCTGAATTATTTGATGAATTTGAAAAGCAATTCAATGAAGATGAAGAATTGGAGCAACTTATAAATGGCGAAATATGCTATAAGATCTATCCATTTTCAAGTGGTATCAGCCTTAGTTTTACGCTAAACATGATTGACATAGTATAACTGTTTATTTTTTCTTCTCTTAATCATCTAGAATCTTTTGTAAGCACAGATATGTCAAGTACTGAAAGGAAGATTATTCTATCTGGTTCTTTTAATCCCTTACATGATGGTCACATCAAGCTCTTGGAAGTTGCTGCTAGGTATGTTAACTATATTGTAGAAGCTGGGATTTTTAAATGTTTGATTTGCATTTGAATCATCTCATAGAATTGTCTGCCACCTTTTTGGAAACTAACTTGCAGAAATCTGCATACAAATCTGTCCTTCACATTAAAATCTATCCCACAGTACACAAGATATCCATATTATTGGAGCTTAGGAGAGACTGTAACTGCATTCTTTTGTAACCATGACTTCTTTTTTAAGGTTTGGTGGGATTTTAAGAGAAAGGTCAGTGGTTGTCTTCTTTTGCTTGTTGCCTCTTTTCCTCCTTTTCTGGGGTCTCTATTGAACTCTAACAGCATTAAATAGCTACTCTTTCATTCAGACTTTTGTATTGTGATGATTTGCGAATTTTGTGATTTAAAGCATCTCAGAGCTATATTTCTTGTCTTCCCTATCCATTTTAATGCACTTTTAGGTTGTGGTTAAAGTTCTGTTTCTCTGGAGCTCTGGATTGTGATATGGCTTGCTAAATCTGTATTCTTCTATCTCCCTGCCCTAAAAATACCATTAACATGCTCCTGCAAAAAAAAAATAAAAAATAAAAATAGATAGTGAGGAAGACAAAAGTTGCATCTTAGGAAATGAAATCAGAAACTGAAATAAAATTTCATCTTTTCAACTACTTGTATTGGCTAAGTAGCAAGTCTTCTTGTCTTCTTCATTTCTTGGTCCTTCAGTTTAGTATAGTTACAAGTATCAGAGAGGTGTCTTAGAAACCTTTGAGAAATTTGTGCAAAATGAGTTGACCAATGCAAAACCAAAGTTGGGATGGGGTCCAAATATTCATTTTTATTGAAATTAGTTTTTCTCCTATTGTATAGGTGTATTAGACCTACATACTCTTTATGTCCCAGTGTCAATGGGAATTTTGGTAAGACACTTCTCATCATCTCCACTCTTGTTTATGCAGCATTTGTGGTGATGGGTACCCATGCTTTGAAATATCAGCAGTTAATGCAGACAAACCTCCACTATCTATATCACAAATCAAAGATCGTGTCAAGCAATTTGAAAAAGTTGGTGAGATTGATTCTCTACATGTTTACAGGTTTTATATACCCTTATATTGAATATATGATCTATGTTGATTTTGACATTGCTTGTCTTTTGGTAAATTGTAGTACTTAACATGGTGTTTACCTGATTCATAGTAGAAGACGGCACCATCTTGTCTGATATATATAACCTGAATTTATTAATGATATGTCTCGTTGAATAACAGGGAAGACAGTAATCATATCCAATCAGCCTTACTTTTATAGGAAAGCTGAGCTTTTCCCAGGCAGTTGTTTTGTAATTGGTGCTGATACTGCAGTAAGGCTAATTAATGTAAGATAGTCTTGAATTGGCATGCCTTATTTATAATTTGTTATGACATCATCACCATCTTCATTGCTATTTTTGCTGTCTTTTATTTGTGATAAATATTCTGCTGGAGACATGCATGAATTATTTAATGATGCTCCCTGCGTTCTCAATCTTTTTGCTAGCATTCTTACGGGTAGACTATGCTTTTCAGAAAGAAAGGCCATCTAGACAATGTTACCCAGGATCTGAACTTATCTTAGGTGCCAAAAATGGAAGCAATAAGATTTAGTTACAATCATAACTTTCTTTTAATAGTTTTGCATTCAACTTTTGCTATACTTGGTTACTTGATAAACATCCTAATATAGAAAATTATTAAAATCATCATTCATACAAGAAAATTCTTCATATTTTCATTTACAAATTTTAAGGCTCAATTACTGAAAAATCTCTTATAAGAAGGAACAGACATGCTAAATTACTGTTGTATGAATTTGAGGACTAATGCTGTCTATTCCATCAAGTAACATATAACAAAGAAAATGAACCTGAAAAATCTCTTTTTTCGAAGAAGGCAGAAATTATAGGCCTTAAATATCTGTCATTTACTTTGTTTTCCTTTCCCTATGAATATGTCTTATGCTCCCTTCTCTTTTAAAAACTGACAAACATGGTAAAGCAAAAAAAAAAAAAAAAAAAAAAAAAAAAAAAAATCAACACCTAAATTATTTGGAAAGAGAGAGGGAGAGAGAAATGAAAATGGTGCAATAATAATGTGCAGTTAGACACTAAATTTCTGTATCATTGTTCCAGAATAGTTTGTTTTTCTTATTTCCCATGTCACTGATTTTACGTTCAGAGTTATCAAAAGAAATGCTACTAGATCAGCCAAATTCCGTATTGACTAGTAGTTCATCTATTTTGTAATTTCCTTTTTGTATAAGTGTGATGGTAAGCCACCTAGCCTAGGAAGGACATGCATCACTTCTCTGAAAATAAGAACCTCAGGCACAAAGCTGCACCGCTTTCATGAATATGGCTTTACCATTGGAATAAACATTTGCCGCAAAATACCCAAATCATCTAGCGAAGGTGGTTTAGAATAATAAATCATCAAACTCGTGAGATTTTTGTTGTTGAAAAAGTTAAATGGGAATTCTTGTTTCATGGCATTTGATGCAGTAAATGGTGAGGATTGAAACACCAGATTGCATGATAGTTTAGCTGGTCTTCATAAACGTATCTCTTGCCTTTTCAGCCAAAATACTATGATGGGGACTATAAGAAGATGCTGGACATTCTCATTGGATGTAAAAATACAGGATGCACTTTCCTTGTAGCTGGTCGAATGATCGATGGTACTTTTAGGGTATGTCTTACAAACTAAAAGCTCGGTCTGGTTTTTGGTCATGTTTAATCAACTTTATTTTCTATGGAAAATTATGAATGTCACTGTGTTGTGCTTGCGCAGGTTCTTGGAGATTTTGACATTCCAAAGGAGTTGAGGGACATGTTCGTACCAATTCCAATAGAAATGTTTCGTATGGATATATCTTCCTCTGAGATAAGGAAAAATCTAGGAAAAATATAAATCGTTGACTCTGACTACAACTTTGCACCCTTAAAAAAAGGACAACTGTCTATATTCATGTCATGCTTACATATCTCATATGTACATTAATGATAAAGATCACAACTTTGTGCTAGAAAAAGTAGATATGAATAAATTCAATACATTCTCCTTTGCTAAACATATCAGGATGAGAGGAATGGCCCGAGACTTTCTGGGGATCCAAACAAGGTCTGGTTGCAAATGAATTGTCACCTTTGGGCTGTGTCAGATGATAGACATTCACCAAGGCAGAAACAAATAAACAAAAGGGAAGGGGTTGGATCGAGAGGGATCCAACTCGGACATACTTCGTGTGTTTCCTTTTCAACGCTGAACCCAGTTTGGCGGTAGTGTGATAACACGCGGGTTATATGAGTGAAGTTTCCCAAGGCCAGCGTTTTCAAGGGTATTTGCAGCTCAAGTTCTGGGCTCGCAGGAGAATAACTAAGATCACTTACTTCAACCAGTACAGAAGTTTCGGTTGCGAAGAATAGTATCCCTCTGTTATCGTTGAGGTTGAGAGATATATGAAGAAATCTCCATGAAGACAAACAAGCCAAAGTTGTCACCGGACCGTGCAAGAAGACAAAGAAGACACCTCGTGGAACGTTTTGCGCATATGGGGTAGGCTGTTTACCAGTTGAAAAGCGAAAAGAAGATGAGGGGCAACTCACCATGCATTACGCGTACATAAACACAAACAACAACTAAGTGGATATAAGATAAAAAAATTCCAATGTTTATGGAACAACAATTAGTTTACTCAATTTGGCATATAAACAGTTCCCATTTTCTTCTAATTTTATATTTGTTTTTCCTTGAAAATCGACCTTCTTATTACTAGTGAGATGTGTTGGGATCATAATTTATCAATTTGACTTCATTACCCTCTTTAAACTCTAAGCTTTAGTCCAAAATAAAAGTGTTAATAATTTCATCAATACATTACAAAGACAAGCAAATTTAGAATTTTAAGGACAATTTATGCTTGCTATTCAATGGATTTCAACAGCCACTTTCTTGTTATTTTCATTCTCTTATATTTTTTTATTTTTGGCTTAATATATCATATAAATGTGTTACTTAGCTTTCAACAACACATGCAATCATATTGTTATTTGATGGATATTTCCGTAATACATTTCTTACAGTGTGAAAATTTGGAGATTTTCTCTCGTTACATCAATTGCATCATTTTGCATCAAAGAGCAATGAACTTAGCTAAATCAACTTGTGCTCAAACCCTTCTTGAATAACATACCTTTTTGAAAACCAAGATTCATATATGTCTTTCCAAAATCATGCTTCATTTAAGCCATTTCAATTTATTTTACCATTCACAAATCAAAATTTAATTTAAAGCATTACATATTTTCTATTATGCTTTGCTAAAATGACAAGAAGTTTATTGACATTAAAATAACAAGTGAGTTATATACACATGCTAAAACTATATGTTGTTAACGGATTTCAAAAGCCACTTGTTTTCTTTGTTATTTTCATTCTTTATATTTGCTTTATGTCTTGTATAAACACATTTTGTTTAGCCTTTTAGCCCCACAAGCAATCACATTGGCATTCCATGGATATCCCCTTGATATAATCTTTACAATATATGAAAAGATAGCAATTTTCAAACGTAACATAATTTGTGTCATTCTACACCGAAAAACCATGTTCAAGCACTTCTTGAACATGTCAATAAGTCCCAACAAACATCATAAACACACATTAAAGCCCAATACTCCCACTAATTAAAGACCATAGTTTAAATACACAGAATAAATACATATTTACTGCCTATTGCATTCCCCCCTCCATTACTTCAGCCTTGTCCTCAAGGCTAGGTCCCTTTTAGCCACGGGAAGTTAGGATACTTCACTTCAAATTCTTGCTTCGCTACCCATGTCGCTTCAACGGGTGATTTTCCTTTCCAATGGATGAGCAACTCAATTTTCTTGCCTTTTCTTCTCCGTTCCAGCACTGCTAGGGGTTGATCTTCTTCCTCCAACTCCGCTTAAGCGTTTTGAAATTTATCATATTCTTCTTTTTGCACATCTTTAGGATTACCATGGAACCTTCTTAGTTTAGAAACATAGAATATTAAGTGCACTTTGGCTGTGGCTAGTAGGTCCAATTCATAATTAACTGTCCCCAATCTTCTGGCTATTCGATATGGCCCATTGAACTTGGATTTTAGCTTATGATTCCTTCGTTGAGCTACCAAAACTTGCCCCACTCCTTAGGATGTTCCCCAACATCACATCTTAAATACATTTCTAAAGTCTTGTTTAATACCTTGGTTTGCTCGTCAGTTTGGGAATGATAAGGGGAAGAGAAGTTGAAATGAGTATTTTGCAACCGAAATAGCTCCCTCTAAAATTTACTTGTAAATAGTGGGTTCCGGTCACAAACTATAGTGTGAGACATCCTATACAACTTAAAGATGTTGTCAAAGAATGCTTGAGCTACCGAGACAATGGTATATGGGTGTGTGAGTGGTATAAAATGTCCATACTTGGATAGTCTATCCACCACTACTAGAGGCACTGATTTTCCAAGGGACCGAGGTAATCTTTCTACAAAATCCATAGAGTCTTCCCATATTTGCTCCGAAATAGATAATGGTTGAAGGAGTCTAAATGGTTTGACATTTTCATGCTTGTTCTTTTGACACATTACACATTTTCCTACAACTTGCTCAACAATACTTCTCATTCCCTTCCAATAAAATACAGCCTTTACTCTTTTGACATTCTTTGCTCTACCTTCATGAGCACTTCAATGCATTTCTTTCACTATCATAAGAATGAGGGTTGAATCAAAAGGGAGATATACCTTATCCTTGAAGGTGAGGATTCCATCCTTGTAATTCCATGGTCTTATGACTTCACCATAACTAATGTTATTAATCAATTCTTAGGCCTTTGGGCTTCTTTTTAGCTCATTTCGAATGGAATCGAGCCACGAAGGGTGCGACACAAATATGGCAACACACCAAGTACAAGGACTATTGCTATCTTAATCTCTAGATTCTGCTTGCTGTCTGGACAGCCCATTTGCCACTATACTATCTCTACTCGTCTGTTATTCTACCACAAAATCATATCCCACAAAATGAGGATGGAATCTGTATTTTAGGGTTTAGGGTTGAGGGTATAGGGTTGAGGGTTGAGGGTTGAGGGTTGAGGGTTGAGGGTATAGGGTTGAGGGTTGAGGGTTGAGGGTTGAGGGTTGAGGGTTGAGGGTTGAGGGTTGAGGGTTTAGGGTTGAGGGTTTAGGGTTGAGGGTTTTAGGTTGAGGGTTGAGGGTTTAGGGTTGAGGGTTTAGGGTTGAGGGTTGAGGGTTGAGGGTTTAGGGTTTGAGGGTTGAGGGTTTAGGGTTGAGGGTTTGAGGGTTGAGGGTTTAGGGTTGAGGGTTTTAGGGTTGAGGGTTTAAGGTTGAGGGTTGAGGGTTGAGGGGTTAGGGTTGAGGGTTGAGGGTTTAGGGTTGAGGGTTGAGGGTTTAGGGTTGAGGGTTGAGGGTTGAGGGTTGAGGGTTGAGGGTTGAGGGTTGAGGGTTTAGGGTTCAGGGTTGAGGGTTGAGGGTTGAGGGTTGAGGGTTGAGGGTTGAGGGTTGAGGGTTGAGGGTTGAGGGTTGAGGGTTGAGGGTTGAGGGTTGAGGGTTGAGGGCTTAGGGTTGAGGGCTTAGGGTTGAGGGTTTAGGGTTGAGGGTTGAGGGTTGGGGGTTGAGGGTTGAGGGTTTTAGGGTTGACGGTTTAGGGTTGAGGGTTTTAGGGTTGACGGTTTAGGGTTGAGGGTTGAGGGTTTAGGGTTGAGGGTTGAGGGTTGAGGGTTGAGGGTTGAGGGTTGAGGGTTTTAGGGTTTAGGGTTGAGGGTTGAGGGTTGAGGGTTGAGGGTTGAGGGTTTAGGGTTGAGGGTTTAGGGTTGAGGGTTGAGGGTTTAGGGTTGAGGGTTGAGGGTTGAGGGTTGAGGGTTGAGGGTTGAGGGTTGAGGGTTGAGGGTTTAGGGTTGAGGGTTGAGGGTTGAGGGTTTAAGGGTTTAGGGTTGAGGGTTGAGGGTTTAAGGGTTTAGGGTTTAGGGTTTAGGGTTTAAGGGTTTAAGGGTTTAGGGTTTAGGGTTTAGGGTTTAGGGTTTTAGGGTTTAGGGTTTTAGGGTTTAGGGTTTAGGGTTTAGGGTTTAGGGTTTAGGGTTTAGGGTTTAGGGTTTAGGGTTTAGGGTTTAGGGTTTAGGGTTTAGGGTTTAGGGTTTAGGGTTTAGGGTTTAGGGTTTAGGGTTTAGGGTTTAGGGTTTAGGGTTTAGGGTTTAGGGTTTAGGGTTTAGGGTTTAGGGTTTAGGGTTTAGGGTTTAGGGTTTAGGGTTTAGGGTTTAGGGTTTAGGGTTTAGGGTTTAGGGTTTAGGGTTTAGGGTTTAGGGTTTAGGGTTTAGGGTTTAGGGTTTAGGGTTTAGGGTTTAGGGTTTAGGGTTTAGGGTTTAGGGTTTAGGGTTTAGGGTTTAGGGTTTAGGGTTTAGGGTTTAGGGTTTAGGGTTTAGGGTTTAGGGTTTAGGGTTTAGGGTTTAGGGTTTAGGGTTTAGGGTTTAGGGTTTAGGGTTTAGGGTTTAGGGTTTAGGGTTTAGGGTTTAGGGTTTAGGGTTTAGGGTTTAGGGTTTAGGGTTTAGGGTTTAGGGTTTAGGGTTTAGGGTTTAGGGTTTAGGGTTTAGGGTTTAGGGTTTAGGGTTTAGGGTTTAGGGTTTAGGGTTTAGGGTTTAGGGTTTAGGGTTTAGGGTTTAGGGTTTAGGGTTTAGGGTTTAGGGTTTAGGGTTTAGGGTTTAGGGTTTAGGGTTTAGGGTTTAGGGTTTAGGGTTTAGGGTTTAGGGTTTAGGGTTTAGGGTTTAGGGTTTAGGGTTTAGGGTTTAGGGTTTAGGGTTTAGGGTTTAGGGTTTAGGGTTTAGGGTTTAGGGTTTAGGGTTTAGGGTTTAGGGTTTAGGGTTTAGGGTTTAGGGTTTAGGGTTTAGGGTTTAGGGTTTAGGGTTTAGGGTTTAGGGTTTAGGGTTTAGGGTTTAGGGTTTAGGGTTTAGGGTTTAGGGTTTAGGGTTTAGGGTTTAGGGTTTAGGGTTTAGGGTTTAGGGTTTAGGGTTTAGGGTTTAGGGTTTAGGGTTTAGGGTTTAGGGTTTAGGGTTTAGGGTTTAGGGTTTAGGGTTTAGGGTTTAGGGTTTAGGGTTTAGGGTTTAGGGTTTAGGGTTTAGGGTTTAGGGTTTAGGGTTTAGGGTTTAGGGTTTAGGGTTTAGGGTTTAGGGTTTAGGGTTTAGGGTTTAGGGTTTAGGGTTTAGGGTTTAGGGTTTAGGGTTTAGGGTTTAGGGTTTAGGGTTTAGGGTTTAGGGTTTAGGGTTTAGGGTTTAGGGTTTAGGGTTTAGGGTTTAGGGTTTAGGGTTTAGGGTTTAGGGTTTAGGGTTTAGGGTTTAGGGTTTAGGGTTTAGGGTTTAGGGTTTAGGGTTTAGGGTTTAGGGTTTAGGGTTTAGGGTTTAGGGTTTAGGGTTTAGGGTTTAGGGTTTAGGGTTTAGGGTTTAGGGTTTAGGGTTTAGGGTTTAGGGTTTAGGGTTTAGGGTTTAGGGTTTAGGGTTTAGGGTTTAGGGTTTAGGGTTTAGGGTTTAGGGTTTAGGGTTTAGGGTTTAGGGTTTAGGGTTTAGGGTTTAGGGTTTAGGGTTTAGGGTTTAGGGTTTAGGGTTTAGGGTTTAGGGTTTAGGGTTTAGGGTTTAGGGTTTAGGGTTTAGGGTTTAGGGTTTAGGGTTTAGGGTTTAGGGTTTAGGGTTTAGGGTTTAGGGTTTAGGGTTTAGGGTTTAGGGTTTAGGGTTTAGGGTTTAGGGTTTAGGGTTTAGGGTTTAGGGTTTAGGGTTTAGGGTTTAGGGTTTAGGGTTTAGGGTTTAGGGTTTAGGGTTTAGGGTTTAGGGTTTAGGGTTTAGGGTTTAGGGTTTAGGGTTTAGGGTTTAGGGTTTAGGGTTTAGGGTTTAGGGTTTAGGGTTTAGGGTTTAGGGTTTAGGGTTTAGGGTTTAGGGTTTAGGGTTTAGGGTTTAGGGTTTAGGGTTTAGGGTTTAGGGTTTAGGGTTTAGGGTTTAGGGTTTAGGGTTTAGGGTTTAGGGTTTAGGGTTTAGGGTTTAGGGTTTAGGGTTTAGGGTTTAGGGTTTAGGGTTTAGGGTTTAGGGTTTAGGGTTTAGGGTTTAGGGTTTAGGGTTTAGGGTTTAGGGTTTAGGGTTTAGGGTTTAGGGTTTAGGGTTTAGGGTTTAGGGTTTAGGGTTTAGGGTTTAGGGTTTAGGGTTTAGGGTTTAGGGTTTAGGGTTTAGGGTTTAGGGTTTAGGGTTTAGGGTTTAGGGTTTAGGGTTTAGGGTTTAGGGTTTAGGGTTTAGGGTTTAGGGTTTAGGGTTTAGGGTTTAGGGTTTAGGGTTTAGGGTTTAGGGTTTAGGGTTTAGGGTTTAGGGTTTAGGGTTTAGGGTTTAGGGTTTAGGGTTTAGGGTTTAGGGTTTAGGGTTTAGGGTTTAGGGTTTAGGGTTTAGGGTTTAGGGTTTAGGGTTTAGGGTTTAGGGTTTAGGGTTTAGGGTTTAGGGTTTAGGGTTTAGGGTTTAGGGTTTAGGGTTTAGGGTTTAGGGTTTAGGGTTTAGGGTTTAGGGTTTAGGGTTTAGGGTTTAGGGTTTAGGGTTTAGGGTTTAGGGTTTAGGGTTTAGGGTTTAGGGTTTAGGGTTTAGGGTTTAGGGTTTAGGGTTTAGGGTTTAGGGTTTAGGGTTTAGGGTTTAGGGTTTAGGGTTTAGGGTTTAGGGTTTAGGGTTTAGGGTTTAGGGTTTAGGGTTTAGGGTTTAGGGTTTAGGGTTTAGGGTTTAGGGTTTAGGGTTTAGGGTTTAGGGTTTAGGGTTTAGGGTTTAGGGTTTAGGGTTTAGGGTTTAGGGTTTAGGGTTTAGGGTTTAGGGTTTAGGGTTTAGGGTTTAGGGTTTAGGGTTTAGGGTTTAGGGTTTAGGGTTTAGGGTTTAGGGTTTAGGGTTTAGGGTTTAGGGTTTAGGGTTTAGGGTTTAGGGTTTAGGGTTTAGGGTTTAGGGTTTAGGGTTTAGGGTTTAGGGTTTAGGGTTTAGGGTTTAGGGTTTAGGGTTTAGGGTTTAGGGTTTAGGGTTTAGGGTTTAGGGTTTAGGGTTTAGGGTTTAGGGTTTAGGGTTTAGGGTTTAGGGTTTAGGGTTTAGGGTTTAGGGTTTAGGGTTTAGGGTTTAGGGTTTAGGGTTTAGGGTTTAGGGTTTAGGGTTTAGGGTTTAGGGTTTAGGGTTTAGGGTTTAGGGTTTAGGGTTTAGGGTTTAGGGTTTAGGGTTTAGGGTTTAGGGTTTAGGGTTTAGGGTTTAGGGTTTAGGGTTTAGGGTTTAGGGTTTAGGGTTTAGGGTTTAGGGTTTAGGGTTTAGGGTTTAGGGTTTAGGGTTTAGGGTTTAGGGTTTAGGGTTTAGGGTTTAGGGTTTAGGGTTTAGGGTTTAGGGTTTAGGGTTTAGGGTTTAGGGTTTAGGGTTTAGGGTTTAGGGTTTAGGGTTTAGGGTTTAGGGTTTAGGGTTTAGGGTTTAGGGTTTAGGGTTTAGGGTTTAGGGTTTAGGGTTTAGGGTTTAGGGTTTAGGGTTTAGGGTTTAGGGTTTAGGGTTTAGGGTTTAGGGTTTAGGGTTTAGGGTTTAGGGTTTAGGGTTTAGGGTTTAGGGTTTAGGGTTTAGGGTTTAGGGTTTAGGGTTTAGGGTTTAGGGTTTAGGGTTTAGGGTTTAGGGTTTAGGGTTTAGGGTTTAGGGTTTAGGGTTTAGGGTTTAGGGTTTAGGGTTTAGGGTTTAGGGTTTAGGGTTTAGGGTTTAGGGTTTAGGGTTTAGGGTTTAGGGTTTAGGGTTTAGGGTTTAGGGTTTAGGGTTTAGGGTTTAGGGTTTAGGGTTTAGGGTTTAGGGTTTAGGGTTTAGGGTTTAGGGTTTAGGGTTTAGGGTTTAGGGTTTAGGGTTTAGGGTTTAGGGTTTAGGGTTTAGGGTTTAGGGTTTAGGGTTTAGGGTTTAGGGTTTAGGGTTTAGGGTTTAGGGTTTAGGGTTTAGGGTTTAGGGTTTAGGGTTTAGGGTTTAGGGTTTAGGGTTTAGGGTTTAGGGTTTAGGGTTTAGGGTTTAGGGTTTAGGGTTT
>CM052364.1:33196990-33334417 GCA_028551485.1 Casuarina cunninghamiana
AACCCTAAACCCTAAACCCTAAACCCTAAACCCTAAACCCTAAACCCTAAACCCTAAACCCTAAACCCTAAACCCTAAACCCTAAACCCTAAACCCTAAACCCTAAACCCTAAACCCTAAACCCTAAACCCTAAACCCTAAACCCTAAACCCTAAACCCTAAACCCTAAACCCTAAACCCTAAACCCTAAACCCTAAACCCTAAACCCTAAACCCTAAACCCTAAACCCTAAACCCTAAACCCTAAACCCTAAACCCTAAACCCTAAACCCTAAACCCTAAACCCTAAACCCTAAACCCTAAACCCTAAACCCTAAACCCTAAACCCTAAACCCTAAACCCTAAACCCTAAACCCTAAACCCTAAACCCTAAACCCTAAACCCTAAACCCTAAACCCTAAACCCTAAACCCTAAACCCTAAACCCTAAACCCTAAACCCTAAACCCTAAACCCTAAACCCTAAACCCTAAACCCTAAACCCTAAACCCTAAACCCTAAACCCTAAACCCTAAACCCTAAACCCTAAACCCTAAACCCTAAACCCTAAACCCTAAACCCTAAACCCTAAACCCTAAACCCTAAACCCTAAACCCTAAACCCTAAACCCTAAACCCTAAACCCTAAACCCTAAACCCTAAACCCTAAACCCTAAACCCTAAACCCTAAACCCTAAACCCTAAACCCTAAACCCTAAACCCTAAACCCTAAACCCTAAACCCTAAACCCTAAACCCTAAACCCTAAACCCTAAACCCTAAACCCTAAACCCTAAACCCTAAACCCTAAACCCTAAACCCTAAACCCTAAACCCTAAACCCTAAACCCTAAACCCTAAACCCTAAACCCTAAACCCTAAACCCTAAACCCTAAACCCTAAACCCTAAACCCTAAACCCTAAACCCTAAACCCTAAACCCTAAACCCTAAACCCTAAACCCTAAACCCTAAACCCTAAACCCTAAACCCTAAACCCTAAACCCTAAACCCTAAACCCTAAACCCTAAACCCTAAACCCTAAACCCTAAACCCTAAACCCTAAACCCTAAACCCTAAACCCTAAACCCTAAACCCTAAACCCTAAACCCTAAAACCCTAAACCCTAAACCCTAAACCCTAAAACCCTAAACCCTAAACCCTAAACCCTAAACCCTAAACCCTAAACCCTAAACCCTAAACCCTAAACCCTAAACCCTAAACCCTAAAACCCTAAACCCTTAACCCTAAACCCTTAACCCTAAACCCTTAACCCTAAACCCTTAACCCTAAACCCTTAACCCTAAACCCTTAAACCCTAAACCCTTAACCCTAAACCCTTAACCCTAAACCCTTAACCCTAAACCCTTAACCCTAAACCCTTAACCCTAAACCCTTAAACCCTAAACCCTAAAACCCTAAACCCTAAAACCCTAAACCCTAAACCCTAAACATTGCAAGGAACTCCTCGATTTATCCACAATTTGGGAGCATTTAAAGAAAATTAATGAAGGAATTTGTCTCAAGAATATTGCGTTATCTGTTTGGTGGACAGGACACTCAAATATTAAAATGGTAACATAAATAGATAAATGGTTTCAAATCCTCTTCATAATTATTTCCAATCACAAAGGAAGGAAAAGGACAATTACTTACTGGCAAGGCTTTAAATAGGTGAGAGCTTTATTTTGATGGAAAGAAAGTTAGCTGGCCAAGGTGTGGGAAGGAAGTGATTGGAGGAGAAGTGTGAGGACCTAGTGAAGTTAAGGGTTGGAATTGTGGAGGGGCCTAGATTCTCATAATGGTGCACATGTGTTCTCAATTAGCATTTTGCATACTTTACGTCCTCCCAAGGGGATGCAAGTGCTCTAACCCCGTCGCTCCCTTTTTTCAGTCACTACTACTAGTATTACTAATTACTCGCATCCTTGCCATGCATATTGCAATAAATATGGTTTACACTATGCATATTGAGCTTATTGAAATAGATTTTTATTTTCTTCACAAGTTGTGTTTTGACATGTTAGCATATATGATATTTTGATATGGATATAATAGGCGCTAATACGTATTTGAAAAGCATTTGGAAAAGATTTGAAGAAAATTTATTTGTGTTAGTTATTCTTGTATAATACCACATGCAAAAAGAAAAGAAAATGTTTGGATAAATTTCCATAGTAACTTACCCAATGGTATTACGCAAAGCCAAATAATCTACTTGCCTATAAAAATGTGTTTAAAAGCATTGAGAAATATTTATGTGAAACCAAACCCTAGGTTCAAGCAAGATTCTTGGCAGTTTTTAGTTGTTTAAACAGTTGGAAAATTGAAAGATGGATAACGATGATGACTCTTTACTTTATTTAAATTCAAAAAAGAGTAAAACCTGTGTATGTGCTTTCCATGTTATCTTGGAAAACTTTATGTTTTCTCTTGTATGTGTGCAAACAAAAGTATCAAATAGAAAGTATAATCTTTTGTAGTAAATCTTAAATAAGAGAATTATTCATCCAAACCTTAAACTAACTTTTGAATTATGCCTTTTAACCTTTTAACATGGTATCTGAGCCTCACTTAAATATATTCTATCATGTGTGACATTGAACCTAATATCACTTGATATGCAAGAATGTACACGTAGGATAAAAAGCTTACAACAAAGGCATAACTTTTTATGGTAAAACTTAAATAAAGAAAATGCCTTTTCAACTCTTAAACTACCTTTTAGGTTAAGTCTTTAAGTCTTCTAATATTATATAATTACATAAATATAGTGTGTGTATAATCATGCATATTTATTGTGATCTTGTGAACTAAATAAAGCATGATTGTAACAAAATTAAATGTAAGTTTTTTTGGTTGGAAAACCTAACTCAAGCAAGTTTAGGGCCAGCTAATTTCTAGTGCTTGCTTGTGACTTGTTGATTGTTGTAATGACATGCTATGAGCATAGGTCAATTGAGATTTTTCCTCATGTAAAAAAATTAATTGTAATGTATAATCCTTGTGGTTATAATTAATGAAAGTCTTTCTATCTTCTTTGTTAGAGGAAAGTAGATGTCAATATCAAGTTGTGCTTGAACCGAACTACTCATATCTTGTGTTGGCTTATTTCTGTTTTGGATGATTACTTTGCGAATCTAGTACCAAATGACAAGTTATAAAGGTATACTAAGATAATTTCTAACTTAGAACACTTAGAAAAAAAATATTCTCACATGATGAACTAGTTAAAAAGGTGCTAGGTTACCTCATTGAAAATTAAGATGCAAGCGGTCAAACCATCAAATATACTTGTCTCATCCAAACATATTTAGGGCGGGGGCCCTGGCTCAGTGGCGTTCTCTTAGCCAAACCCTGACCGACAGTCCCACAAGTCACAGGTTTGAATCCCCCGTCCCCCCTCCCCACGTGCGTGAGTAAAAAAAAGAAAAAAAGAAAGAAAATTAAGATGCAAAGAAAATTACTACTAAAGAAGGTAAGAACCTAGGAACCCTATCTCTAGATGAACTTCCAAGATCCTTTAAGCAACAAATTATAGATGATAAAAATGGAAAGGGAGAAGGAAGATGTGAAAGAAAATAGTATTGCTCTCAAAGCAACAATCAAAGAAGAAGAATCTTTTGATAAATAAGAAGAGGAATTTCTCATGCTAGCTAGTAAATTTAGGAGATGTTATAGAAAAGAAAAAAAAAAATAGAAATTGGCATTCAACTAGGAAAAATGAAACTTCTAACCGTAAGGACTACCTTTGCTTTGAGTGTAAAAACGAAGACACATAATATTGATTGCCCTTATCTTAGAAAGAAAGAAAATAAGAATGAAAATATACTTAGGAAGGTCGTACTGCTTCTTAGGATGATGAATAAAAGGAAAAAGTTGCAAATCTATGCTTGATGATCAATAGTTAGGTCCTATTGAAAATTACTCTTTTCATGAGCTACAAGATGCTTTTGTAGAAATCCTAGACCATGTAAAAAACATACGCATAAAATATCAGAAGTTAAAAAAGAAATGTGATGAATTAAAAAAAGAAAATGCATGTCTCGAGACTAATCAAAATTAATGAACCCGAAGTAAAGCAATTTAAAAAAAAGAACAAAAAACCTGAAACTCAAATAAACTATTTAAGTTTATAAATGGAAAGTGAAGTACCCGATAGGATTATATCAACACAAAAAGGAATGGACATGAAATCTACATGAACAAAAACAGATGCATGTTTTTCAAATTTGGATTCCCATAGATTATATTGTTACTAAAATTGAAGGATTTAAAGCAAATTGCGTACCAAATTCTTTTACAAAAGTTTGTCCCCACAGATCATAATCGGAGCGGTCAGGAAGCTGCCCCAATCTGAAGTGTCGTATTTGGACAGTGAGAGATCAAAACACATGGCTTGACATAAAACACTTCTCAAAAACTTCACTTCAGAAGAAATCTTCTCGGGAGATAAAAGAAAATATTGCGGGCTATAGAGATGTAGGTAACCTGAACTCCCCACTTTTTTGAAACGCTTTGTATATAGCAAGATTAAAGTTTAACTTACTGAATATTAGTCAACTATATGATATAGGAAATGTTTAAATGATAGAATCAAATAATATTTCAATTAAACAAGATAAAGTAAGTTTTAAGACAAAAACAGGGCTCTCTACCTCTAGGCCACTACAAATGCTATATATGGACTTATTCGGAACTATGAGGACAATAAGCTTATGTGAGGAACACACATGAATAGAAATTCTAGGATGTAAAGATGGAACTTTAGAAAATTTAATTGCTAGTGTTAGAAAATTCAAGGAAAAAGGGGAGCTTTCATCACAGATATTGGAATTGATCATAATGGGAAATTTGAAAATAATCACCTAGAAAGTTTTTGTTTTCTAGAGTGCACAGAACTTAATTTTTTTACCCATAGAACACACCACATAAAATGGTTTAGCAGAAAAGAAAATGAACTTTACAAGAAAAAAACAAGAACTATAGAAAAAGCAAGAAATATGCTTTGTGAAAAGAATTTACCCAAAGATTCTTTCGAAGAAGCTGTAAATATAACTTGTCAAACAATAAGCAGGTTTTTTATAAGACCAGTTTGGGAAAAAGTATCTAAAAGGACTGAAGAATTTCCACACATTTTCAGTGTTGAGTGTTACCTGCCCTTAGGATAAGATGAATGCCTCGGTGGGCAATAGAAAACAAGGCCTTGAACAGGTACCCTGGGGAGGTCCAGTTCTAAGCAATAAGGAAATATACATGATCCAAATCTAAGCAAAGTTTAAGTAACTAAATCAGATATTATAGTATATGTACATATGACCCAGTAGAAGATGTGGTCAATTTCTTGAAGAACAGGATTAATTATGAGTTAAGAAATGTTTGACAGCCGAAGCTTTACAAGGTGCAATCAAATGTTCAGGATGATGCAAATCAAACAGAACAATAGTTAGAACTTAAGAACCGCCCCTTCTCTGACCAACAAAATCTCCAGAAGCATAGGGATGGCTGCTTGATCCCTGCGTGCAAAAAATCAAAATGTACAAACTCCGAAGCAAGAGCAAGGTAATTTTGCTTTGAGCAAATAGGCGTGTAAATGGTGAGAATGAAGGCAATTAATAATGTTTCATCTTACATAATCATCCTTAGTATTATCGACGCTTTGTGTCATTTGGTTTACCACCCCTAAATGCAGAAAGGGAGAAGAACGATCTTGTAGCTGAAAAATAAACATAACCAAGAGTAGTGGGATAAATAACAATCTGAAAATGATAAATCATGAGTGGAGAACAGAAATTTTGTGGATGATACACATTACTCTGGACCTTAGATGAATACTAACCTTTAGGGGCCGCAACAGAGTTACAGCTTTCTTGCAACTTGTGTGAGGTCAGTTGGTCAGTACATGAGCTTGAATTTGATTTGGCTGCATGAAGAATATACATGAAATACAGAAGCACATTCAGAAATGTGTTCAATTGAGAAGACCTAATCTATGACTATTCTAGTAAGAAACACTAGTCAAATAAGGGGAGTTCAAGAAGATCAATGGAATATATTTGAAGAAAATTCACAAGAAAAAAATGAAGCCTGGAGGAAAATATACAAGGGAGTAATCCTTGAGCATCCGAATTTCTTTCATAGCTTTCACTTAATGAAGTCTTTTGCAGGGAAAAATTCTTTGCTTGAGGAGCAGCCTTCCGACGAAAGTTGTCAGCATTTCCCTTAGGGAAAGATATAGAGTCCTCAGCATCATCCTCTCCTTCAGAAAAGACAGATGGACTAGACCAACCAGTAGTATTTACATCCCCTTTGCTCTTCCGAGCAAACTTCAAGAGCCTTTTCAACCCTTTTGGTGCTTCTTTTTGGCAGACCATGACAGGAGGATTTTCAGCAGCTCCCCATTCAATAAAATCTGGTTCACTACTTTCTTCTTGCAGCATCTGAGACAGAGAATGACGAACACGTAAAGTTGACAGTCCAACAGGTGGCACAGCTGAACATGCAAGTTGAGAGGTGCTGACATCACATTGAATGGGCAGTTCCTGATGCTCTTCTATTTCCACCCAAGCAGAAAGGGGAATGTTAGCTTCTCCTTCAACTTGAAGTTTAAAAGAAGATTCCCCCTTATTGTTTAAGTCTTTACCAACACAAGCAGCAACCTGGTCAAAGCTCTCCGTCTCGCCTCTTTGCCAGTGGCTACTTATCTGGGTTTCTGATTGTACAGCAGCAGCATCAAGATCCAGTGGCACCACATTTTCCTCCAGGTGGTGACTAACCAGATCAGAAGTACTAACAACTACCTCGCTTTCTTGAGCTTGCGTCAAAGTTTTGCAACTTATCAGAGAATCCTCTGCCTGAGGGGAATTCTTTTTCTTATTAACAGGACTGACAGCAGAGGTACTCCGAGAACCCTTACGAAGAAATGGTTTTGATTCCAGTGGGACTATGCTGCTTTTCTTCGTCACTTTGTTATAGAAGCTAGGCTTTGTTGGAACTATGCCAGAACAATCTCCAGAAGCTTTGACAAACTTAGTTTTGGTTGTTCTGCTTGAGTTTATTACTCTTTCCTGCTTTTTCTCATTCACAACCTTCACTCTCCTGTCATGATCACTTGGTGTATCCTTTAAATTTCTCAGTTGGAATTGAGACTTCTCGACTTTAGGACTAGATTGAGGAAGTGATGATGCTGGACGAAGATTCTGATGTCTTGTTGCAGTACCAGCAGGGGATATACCACCAGGAGTTTTACTTGGCGACCTCCTTGTTGCTCTGGGTGATGGAGTTGATTGCCATGATTTGCGAGTAGCAGGCAAGGGTGAGGTTTTAGATGAAACTTTCTTTGAAGTAGACAGCTCTGAGGTTTCCCTTTTGTTATTTACCAGTTGAGATGAACTTTTAAGTGATTTTTGGGGATTGCGAATAGCATCCTTTCTACCAACATCATTCCCCTTTGCAAAGGCCATTTCTGCTTTTCTTTCATTGAGAATTTTTTGCATAGCTCTAAGCTGTGCTTCTCTCTCTGCTTGCTTTCTAGAGTTCTCTTCTCGAAGTTTTTCGTCCCTTTTCTCCTTATAGTGGTCATAAAGCCCACCTCTCTGCTCGGAAGACTTTTTATTTCTATTAGTTTGAGGCTGAGCATGTCTAACAGGCTTACTTTCAATTATTTCCGACACCATGTGGTTCAGATCCACTTCCTTGTGTTGATTCCATTCATCCAAGGCAGTTGATTTTCCAACAATTTCCTCTCCTTGGGTTTCTTTAGCATTTGCTTGAAAATCATTTGTGTCTGGCTGAGTATACATCAATTTATTTGCTTTTTCTTCCCCCTCACAAAATTCTACATCAACTTCAGGGTTCTCAACAGGATTGTTGGTAACCTCTTGAATAGAGTCTCCAGAAACAACTTCTTGCTGATCTTGGGAGGAAACTTCACCTACACCTGCACTCCATCTTCTCAATACAGATTTATTAGCACAGGTAGAGATGTTAGTTAAAGACCTCCGTTTCTGGATATCTACAGCATGATCCCTCTGTTTGCTTTCAAAAAGGCATATTGCATCTTGGACACTAATCCTCTGCGCATTAATCTCAGGTCTCTTAGTAGGTTGTTCAAATGCTTCATCTTCACTATTGTTTGAAGATACATCTCTATGAGACGATGCCCTTTCTCTAACAGGAACATAACTGAGGCTCTTAATTGTCAATGCAGCAGCCCTCCGTGATCCAGACTTCCCAATTTGAATCCTCCGCATTGGAGATGCTGACCGTCTAGGTGATGCAGATCTTATAAGAGTTCGACTTCTTTCTGCAGCTGTTTGATCCCCATCACTTGGGTCAGAAAACTCCTCACTTTCTGATGAGCTCACCCGCTCAACCTGGGCAACTTTTGCAGGAGAAACACCATATTTTACCGGTACAACTGGAAGTTCCGGTTTTGATATCCAAGCATTCATATCTGTCTTGTTTATATTTTCATTCCTTGGATTGCATGTTGATGAGGCTTTGTTATCTTTTAGAGGAGCAGCAACCTGCATCTCCTGGGTCAGTTCTAAAAATTTGCACAAAGAATTCCTGCAATGGACAGTTACAAAATGTAATTTCATTATCATAAACCTTAGCTTATGCATTCAACAATTGAATGGTATCAACCAAAATATGGAGAAACACAAAAATGCACCTAGAAAATGTGTGAGGCAACTAGTGAATTAGATGACCAAAGCACCAGCCACAGGTAGGCAACTTACTTTAAATCTGTTGCTCCAACATGTTGAGAAAATTGTGCTAAATCGCTGATTTCTTTAGATGAGCAGGTGGAACCAACAGCCTTGTGAAAAGCCAAAGTTAAGTCCCTCCTTAATGCTGTGAACCTTAAGTCCATAGCTCGCAAAAGATCATTTCTGAGCAGTATAATTTCAATTGCTTAACGGTGATGCAAAAAATCAATAAATAAATAAGGAAAAAATCACAAACGTAGCAGCATACTTTGAAACATCTGTTGATGCAGCCTCGCCTTCAAGCTGTTCATATGGAACTAATTGAATTAGCCCCCATCTCAATTGTAATTCAACTAAAGATCAATACTGAATAAAACAGCCTTCTAAAAATTTAGACAGTGAGATGAAACTAGAAAAATGAACACCTAATAAAAGATTCAAGGAAAAATGATTACGTTGTTGCTTGGTGCCACATCAATGGAGTTGCAGATATCTGCCAAAAAGGGAGGGAAAGCTATCACCATAAATAAATAAATAATAAAAAAGCTATCACCATAAACAATAAAGAAATCCAGAAAGTCAAAGAGTTCAGTTAATATTAAAAAAGTTAAGCCAAAATACACGCCACTATTCATTCAAAATCCTTGATTTCACTTCAAGGAGAGAAGTTAACAGTAATATCAGGAAAGCAAATTTCTTTACATTTGAGGGAAGTCACAAGACTGTACCCTGAGCACCACACACTTCAATGACTAAAGCTCTCACATTTGTGTAAGACAGCAATTGAAGAGAGCAAAATCAGCCGTCAACTAGACTGTGATGTGATCTAGTAAAAAGCCATAACACGAATATCCCCTCCCCCCCCCCCCCCCCCCCCCCCAAAAACCCCTTCCCCCACTTGCTTCCCCAAAAAAAAAGAGAATGGCAAAGGAAAGTTATTGTAGCAAATTTAGATAATTCAGCAGGAAAATAAGAAAGATCCTTTAGCACAATGTGAACAGTAAAGTACAATGAGATAGTTTTAGACATCATAACAAAAAGATCATTTGCTCACAAAGTTACAACAACCATTATTTTTTTATATGCTGTTGGGCAGGACACAGTAAGGACTCCAGCTTCTTGTTTAGCAATCTAAGATTAAGAACTGTTCTCTTTAATGAAATGAATTTTCTACTTCAATAAAAATTGTGATACACCAAATATAGGTATATTTCATTATAGACATGGTCATAAAACTCTAATTTACTAATTAAAAAAAACTAAATGTAAGTTTTGCTTACCAATGTCTGACCAATGATGTTGTCCTTAATGATCTATCCTTTCCTACCCTAGATTATGAATGAGACATGCATTAAGCACCATCGGGTAGGCAGGCCTCTTGAATTGAGGTAGAGACCAAATTTTCCTAATAGAGTTTCTAAGATATTATCATCAACTTATTAAAGGATTATTTTCTACAGAAAATCAATGCAAGCCATGAAGCATGAAGATCAACCAAATCAGTGTCATTGCATTTTTCACAAGATCAACCAAATCAGCTAAGGATACTTCTCACCCATAAACATCTATCCAAATCTCTCAAATAATACAAAAAGGAAGTACATTTGTCCTCTGAAAAGATGGGACTAGAGTTCTCCCATGTTTTATTCTAACGAACTAGGTGACAGAAACACTTTCATCAAGGATGTATACAGAGAAATCTAAAAATCATCACTACTATATTAGGATCATCCCCAACATGTAACTCACTTACGGCTATAGTGGAAGAGAGCATTAATAAGCTCCTGCAACTGCAGAAGTTATTTTATCAAAAGAATGAAGGTCTAAAGAACTGATCTATAAACACACTAGCAATTCGCTAGTAAGTCATAATGCTTCAAAGCACCCTGCATCTGACAATGCCTTCATTCTGAGGATTGCTTTCCGCTCATATGTCTTGCATATGGATTGCTCCAAACGCGCAACTCAGAATTCAATTTTCCTCTGCTTCACTAGTCTCCACCAGAATATTTTGAGGCATCTTTACCTACACTGTTTAATATTTAGTTGTACACTGTAGCTTCCAGAGTGTGGCAACGTACCAAATCCATTCAAAATGCAAATCCATCTTAGATGTTCCTACATTTAAACAAGTTATACTCTCCATCTTCTTCTATAAAAAAACAAAATTCTGTCCAAGGACTCAATACATGCTTCCAGTAAATCAACAAAACAATATCATCGACTTTTCCTCGTCCGAGCTATTTCATAACTGCCAAAATAATGTATAATTGGTTGTAAGTGTCCAAGGCATAAAGTCAATCAGTTTTCAAAATATTACATTGCTAATTCTGGTATTTTCAAGTAACCATTTCTCAAGCTTACTGGTACATTTGCCAACCTAAACCCTTTATGTGGCACAACTTTCAGGATCTCCTTTAATATTCTATCTGTCAACCTAAACGCTTTTAGTCTCTTTCTCTAGGATTTTAACCGTTTCACAGTCTTGTTTCTAAAAAAGTTACCTTTAGACGCCCCTTAAAGCATCCAACCAAAAAGATTAAGTCAGTAAATGGCTGACGTCCAACTAGTAAACTTAACCATATTAATTCTAACTGCAAAAGATGTTTGATTTCCCAGTAACCTCTCTGATATGTCCAACAGAAGCCAAGAACAAGATATTTGGGCCTTTGGCCCTCAAACGAATAGAAATGTACATGGTTATCAAAGAATTTTGATGGCACCTTAAACAACCAGATTTTACTATGATCACCCGTGAAAAATGTGACTTTTTTTTCCCCATCTTCCCTTTTCCAAAAGTACTTTTCCTTTTTGGCGGGTTTGTTAGCTCAAGGAGGATTAAAAGGATTATCAAGTAAACATCAACATGTGCAAGTTAATGGGTGGGAAAATACTCGAGAAAGCCACCAAAAATGCCCATACCAGCGCCTGCTAAAGAAAATTTCATTATTTATAACAGTAAGGCATGGTCTTTTCTCAACTTACATAGGATCAAAAACCTGAAAAGAGATTTCAAAAAGAAAAAAAAATGTCTATGATTCCACAAAGCACATTCCTAACTCCAACTTTTTTTTAAACATCTGAAAGATAATACAGATGCCGTTGCAACTAAAGGTTTTGCAAAGAGTGGATGAAGAAAAGCATAGCATCTTCAAATGCCTAAAGTTCCATCTTCCTAGGATGGTTCATTTATCTGAAGGTTACTTTCCGAATACCAGGTGCCAACTATAAGTGGCCCATTATATTTGGTCAACAGCCACTAGGGATATTAACAGCGGACAAGATTTCATCACACCAGAAATATTGAAGAAACATAACTATGTATTTGAAATACTAGATTTCCTCAAATGACTAGCACTTTGGTAAAAAGTACCTGCGTTTGATCTTCCAAATTGATTGTCATGGTCCTGAGAAAACATAATATTTTTTGATAAATAGGTATATACATTCAGATACTAACTTATTACAGGCACAGAAAATAGACCTTGTCATATAAAGAGAGATGAAATTTTTTGGCGTCCTTCAGTTGAAACATCTCATCTTCAATAGCATCAATGACATCTATTAGATCTGGTGAACCAACAATATGAAGGAACCTGGGAAGAAAGATAAATAGTATTTATTAAGAGAAATAGATACCAATGTTTCGTCCATATTATAGGTCAAAAGGGAAAAAAGAAGAAACAATTAGATGAAAAGAACCTGTTGAAAACTGATTTTGTGAACCATGCAGCACCTCTGAGGTCTTCAGGTGGTTGGATTTTAAAGCTACCATCAGATTCTTTAGCATACAGGTCATTCACTTGGGGTAAATGCAGCAAAAGTTGTTCAAGAACCCCAGTTGCAAGTTTCTCCACTTTTTCCTTGCTGTAAATAAATGCTTCATAACTAGCACCATCACCACTGCCCCTAAACATTTTAGAAAAGTAAATAAATGACCAGTGAAAACCACAACTTTATTAACAAAAATAGTACGTATGTCTGGGAGGATAACACATGAAGTACGTGGAGATCACCATGATAGGGGGCATATTTACGTTAGGGTTACACCATGTCACAGAGTTGAATTTTCGAAAATAGAGCAGGAAAAAACAAAAGAAACTGGAGCAATGTTTTGTGCAGTCTCGAGAGAGAAACCAAAGAGCCCAATATTATTCAATTTTCAACAAGGGCAACAGTTAGACTCAAATCCAAAAGGAAAAATTTTCACTGTCTTATGAAATTTTGATGAAATTCAAACTACGTGGTACATGGAAAAGCTCCAATATTCCAATACTAGAAACTTCAAAAGGCAAGGCTGAACAATAAAGTAATTTTTCTCTCAAGCCTCTTGATTCTATTTAAAAGCAATAAAACCCTTTATAATGACTAAAATCAGTGGAAATTTTGTCAGTAACCTTGATGCCAAAACAGCCAGCTAACTTGGTATTGCTGGACAAAGAAATGTGAGAACTGAGCCAATGTTGCAATACAACTAGAAGTTGATACAGGTTCATTTAAATCCCAGCTGATAATGGATCAAAAAAGCCTATCCAATATTCTTAAGTTATCATATTGCCAGCACAGACAACAAGAACCAATCAGATGCACTTTTAACTGGATGTTTGGTCTAAGAAGAAAAATGAACTGTTTCTTTCAGCTATCTTAGCATAGCGCTTGAGATAATCCATAGAAGAACCTTCACCTGTGTTGATTAGGCAAAATCTGAATTGCAGCATAATCTAAAGGTCCATCAGCTTCTATTCCTCCCTCCATTTAACAAGCTTCCTGTAGGAGAGTTGAAAAAAAAGCTTATTTAGAAATCAAAATGAGTTTCTGGATGCCTTATATATGTGATTCCAAACCTATTAATAGCCTTAAATAACAAAAGAAGAAAATTTTCCTAATCCAGGTGTCTGACAATTTGCATGCCACATGGTTTGTAGTTCTAGGAACTCGGTGTATAAGTAAATCTAATTTTTAAAGTCAGTCCAACAACACAAACAAATGCACGCACAGGAGGAAGCAGCAAGAAACCAAGAAAGAAAAAGAGTGAGAAGAGGTACGTTACATAAGATCAGCATATTAAGTCCACACACGTTAATACAAAACAAACAAACAAAAAAAAAAAAAAAAGAGAGAGAGAGAGAGAGAGAGAGAGATTTAGAAAATAATAATAATAATAATAAAAGATTTCCTTTAGTCAGATCATTTGTTTTATGTATGAAAAAAGAAAATGTCAATTAAAACCTAAATACGTTAAAACTTGCATAGCAGGCAAGGAACAAGACTAATATGTCAAACATGCACACTATCAGCAAATTTAACATCCCATGATAATGTTTTGCAGTTGATAATGTTGGATCCTACACAAGCCAAAACACAACACATTACGCTAGAGAAGCCTCATATGGCTCAAAATTCTCTTAGACCCAAGCATCTAATCAACTCCCACGATGATGACAATGATTGACAAGTCTACATCTTGACTTTGACTTTCAGGCCTAGATTAGAATCTAAACATCTTTGTGTTTGATTGAACGGGGCTTATAGGGCTCCCAAGAGGCGACGCATGCAAGAACGGGACCTGGTCCAGATTCCTTCTAATTGGATAGTTGCCACATGCTACTGCACTGGATTGAGGTCAAAACCTAGCCAACCACAATAAAGAAAATTTAAGTTTTATGGCATCAGATTAATAAGTTATCCTGATGACAAGGTATAGGAAATAGAAGTTGAGGAGGAAACTCAAGATTGGTTAGGATGGGTTCAACACTACTACAATTACACAGGACAGGAAGATGCTCCAAACTGTTACACATAGCTTACTTTGGCAAATACCCAGGTGAAATTTCTCCCTTGTCCAATTAAAGTACCTTTAAGGACATCTCTCTCTTTTATCACCACATTGCTATCAATTAGTCTTACACTTTCCCCACGAAGTAACATTGTTCTGCATTTCCCTTGTTTGTTAATTATCACTTGTATCTCTTCGTCTGTTTCCAAGATATTTTACACCATAACCAAGGGAAGATCTAGGAAACTTTAGCTGGGGAGTTGCTAGGTCGCTTGTCAATAACCCTCCAACGACTCCTATTTTCTCAGATACCAACCCCATACTTGAAAATAATGTAATCAAGGAATGAGAAATAGAGCTTTTAGACACTCAATAGAAGAACCTTCTTAACCATTAAGGAAAAAAGGGGGGTGGGGGAAGTTTAAGTGCATTGCCGTCAGATCTAGTATCTGCAATGAGAATTCATAACACAGCAAAAGATTAGAGTAAACAATAACAAAAAGCACCATGTCTGCCGGGTAACATGCGTGGAAACGTTCGAGTTCAAAGAAAAAGAAGGAAATACGGGAGGTAGCATTTACAAGTAAGTGAAACTTGTGCTTGAAGGGAAGAATAAGCTTGTAACTTCAGATATGCAAGTAGAACTGATTCAGTATGAGAAAAACCAGAAGCAAGGCGGAATGCAAATGAATCTCCAAATCGGGGGAGCGAGTGTTGAGTGGATACGGTAACGACTAACTAGATTCGTTTAGTTTTATACCTGAGATCTGAATGCCTCTCGCTATCCCTCTCTTTGTAGGGAGATCTTGGAATGAGAACACGAATTCATATACAGTGTGCGTAGCAAGAGACCCGAACTGAAGCGAGGACCGAGAAGGCGAAGGAAATAAAGGAGTGAAGCGTGATGCTTGGGTCGCGTCCCGCTGTCGGATATTTTTAATATGAGGCGAAGTACGTTTAGTTTAAGCGTTGAGAGTGACATTTTAACCATTTTCAATTTAGTCTCTTAAAAGTTTTTAAAACATTTCCGAGATTAGCGTTTTGACAATTATGATACAGGATATACTTATCTTAAATTAATTATTTCGGAAACATCTCCTCAACACATACGACCGTAACATGCTACTTAATTATTATAAGCTAAATACGGACTTCAATTAACCAACACTTGTTTGGATCCTCAAGCTTGCAGTTGCCCATCTCATCCTCAGCCGCCCAAAAAGACGAGAAAATCCTTCTTGACCCGAGGAGTCCAGAAAAAAATAATCCTTCAACGACAGGCAAATCGGGTTGGGTCATTAAAAACTCCGGACAATTCTCCACCATAGTTGGGCTTTCGTCTCCGTCTTCGATTTTCTACCACGAGAGGTTGTTTGGTACATTTTGCCAACTCAAGTTAATTTACATAGGCTTGTTCAAAAACAAGACAATGATAGCTTAGAACAGAATCGCCCACTGTCATTCCCTTTGCAACCCCGGGAAGAAAAATCTGCCTTGATATCAAGCAACCTGGCCCGATTTACTACCTACAAACACCAACAACATTCCCATTACCGACAAACACCTTTGGTCTTGTGCACTCGTGCACATGCATTTTACATATGCATTAAGTGAAAAAATGATATCTTTATATCCAATTTCATGACACTGAAAGAGATTTCAATGACTTTACTGATCTGTAAATTGAGTGCTGAGGCTAGAACACTGCTCGAGTACATCTTGATTTTCTACTCACAAACACAATACGCCAACTCTACAAGTAGACTGTCAACTTGAGAAGGATCTAAGCGATGAACAAAGAAAGAATGAATTGGTATGAAAAGGTAAATGGTACAGTACCAGAACTCATGATGCCGCAGACCAATCAATACAACTATGGAAGAGTTCAGACAAATCCGAAGACAACTAGGAACACCCTCGACAACACATCGCGTTCAGTTCGACCATACATGAACTAGACCATGCCTATTGCCAGTATAGATTTCATTCCGCTCTTCATCATAAAAAAGTGCAGTGATATCTTCCAAGGCTTCTGCGACCGTGCTCGTAATTCTTGAGGCATTAGTCTGTTTCTTCGCAGTGCAACCGATACTGCAATAATTACCACTGCAGCTGCATTCGTTTTCCATTGGGAAGCTATTGCCAGCTCTAATTTTGGCAAGGCATTTCCCAGTTAGAATATTGCTGATATTGATTGATCCTGCTGTATTAGATATGCAAATACTATTAGCACTGCACAACTGAAGAAATGAACAACGTTAAGACTCTTTTTGAAACCAAAAAAAAAAGAAAGAAAAAAAAAGATGGTACCGGGAAACAGCCACAAGACAAACGCAATAAAAACAAACGACATCATTTGCCATCAACAATCTTCTTCTCACCATATAAGTATCTCTGTGTTGACAACCTAATCACCAACAACATATAGTTTGTAACACAGCGAACTAATATGACAGATATACCTGGCGACACCAATCACCAGCCTAATTTATTAGATTTTAAGATACTAACCCATCCCATGACAATGCCACTAGTAAATATCGCTTAGTGACTATCGTAGACATACATATACAGTCACGCATAAAATTTCGTGAGTTCATAAAAAGATTATACATCAGGCTAACATCCCAAAACTGAAAAGAGAATAACTTTCCAGCTTAATTGATAGGTTATACTTTTGCATCTCCTGTTGTATGCTTCCTATAAAAATAGCATGTTGAATTAAAAAATTTACCATTTCCTTCAGACAATGGATCATCAGAATCAGCTTTGCAGTAAGAGATGATAAGATCCTGATCGCTTGTGATATATATGTTATTTGTGTTGCAGTCAGGATGCCACAAAAGGTGATCCTCAAATGATGTTACAAGCTCCCCTCGGAAGTTCCAGACAGCCACTGTTCGGTTCCTAAAGGTGAGAAACAGCTGATTCTCATATAGAAATATAAAAGCCGATGGTGTCATAAACTCGGTTCTGCTAACTTCCGTTAGCTCAAAATTGCGGACCTACATAAAATAGCAGTGAGATATCTAAACCCCAATAATCAGGTGCTGTTAAAAGATGATAAAGAAAAGATAGTTACATCAAGAATCTGTAGATTCTCATTTTCTTGCTTGACTAGTAACTTCTCATTAAACTGTTCGATGAAATCCACCTTCTTATTCCGATGAAGGAGATGATTGAAAGACTTGAGAACAGTTCCATCCTCAATTGAAAGAATCTTAAGGGGCACATGACTATTTCCTTTGGTAAAAATCAACAACATGATCCCCGGACTGTTAAGGAAAAGAACATCAAAAAGGAGCAACATGAGTGAATATGAAAGAAGATAGGACTAAGTGCAAAGTGTTGATATTGGTGGTGTCATAAACAACCTAGAAGCTGATGCAACATGCTCGAGTAAAAGCAGGTACAGACACATTACCTGATTTTAATCTCTTGAACATGTTTATCCGATATGGAGTACAACATTGTATAGTTTTTCAGGTCAAACACCTTGTAGATACTAAGAAGAGTGAAAAGGAAAGAAAGAAAAAAAGGCATATCAAAACCAATAAGCTAAGTACGCAATAAATAATCATAACTTAACAGAAAAGAGTAATCTATAACAAAGAGTTACCTATCCTGTGCGGAATAAGTGAGTACCTTCCCATTAACATCGTCAAACTCTACAAAACCAGGCCATTTCAGTGACTCAGACTCAAAAAGGGCAAAACCTGCATCTGGCTTACCTCTCCTTATGTATCTGGAATATATTAATAGTCAACTATTTCAACAAGTACTATTAAACAAAAGAAAACTAGGATAATCAACTGTAGTTCAGAGTTTTTTTCTCTTTTAGGAATTATTGACTTTTTTTGTAGGGAACGGGCAAGTTCATTAAATCTACATACTCAATCCTGGTGCTTCTGCATTTCAAAGAACTGAAATTGTCTGAAGCATAAACAGAAACTGTGATGAGGGAGTCATTGTTTTTATTATAAAACAAGCTTCTTATAACTTCATCAGGACTGACATTCAGAAAGCATATCCTCTGGTTTGTCTCTGCATCCAACAAATGAAACACCTATCAACCCCTCACGCTCATCCTAGTTTTTTATGCAAACAGAATTTCATAGCGCACAAATAGGAATTTACAAATATGGCAATACATCCATACCTCGACTAAATGCTGCACAAACACCAGATTGCGCAAGAGCAAACACAATGTCACGTGCTGCTACAATCTCAATTATCTTTGACCTCTTTCTCAGAAAAGGCAGAACCATGGAACAATGACCTTTTGGATCATGGGTGTCATACTCTTCCTGTCCATAAATAGGCCAAATCAAAACAAACAGACATCAACTAAGAAGAGCATATGTGTGTCTGTTACAGTACACATGTTCATACCACTATATACAGGATAAGAGGATTCACAATTTCTTTTTTTTCCTCAACCAATAAATTGAATCAAACATAATTTTGGATGATTTCCTATATATCCTAACCATGAACTTTTCAGGAGTGTAAGAATGATTTCTGACCAAAATGACCAAAAAACAATCGTAAGGCATCTGGCATTTTACTCATGTGAATAACATTTTTAACACGAATCCTCCGCAACAATAGCCCATGGAAAGGTTTATTTGGCGCCGGATAATAAGGATGCCACCAGAACTTCTTTTTTTAATGAGTTTTAATCAAACGGGAGTAATAAAAATAAATGAAAGCAAGAAAGGGCGACAAGCTTGAGCTTCTTTCAGTTACCGAAAGCAATGTATTTGACATCCCTTAATATTTATATGACAGCACAAAACCAAATAGGTTACAATGCAAATGCTAAACTTGTGCCAAAAAGGAGAGGCGTTAGGAATGCTACTGACCAGAGGAAGAAGGAACAGACCTGCAAACGGATATTACGGAATCGCTCCTGAGCGTCGCTCATACTGAAAGAACGGTCACGCTTGGAACAAATTTCCCGTCTCTGAAGCTTCTTAACACTGTTGACGAACCCATCCACGCCACCCCCGCGACCTCGCTTCTTCGCCAGCACCCGCCTTCCGCTGCAAGGCCGGGGACTCGCCGATATCCTCCTTCCACCTTCCATTTTTTTTCTCTCTCTGGCAAACGCTTCTCAATAAGCATAGACCCCAAAAATCAAATCAAAAAGAAAAAATCTAACGTAATAAGCTAATTGGACAGCAAAATAGCATACATCTCTTTACCCCGCCGCTCCTCAATTACGACGATAAATCTAATCTTTCAGCTTCCATCCCTCTCAGACAAAGCCCTAGCTCGCCTTCTATTCAAATGCCAAGGTTACATATTCTTGTAGAACAAAAATGGAAAAGCCTAGAGCCAAATCTGAAGAGACCTCGATCCACTGCGCTCTATTTATCTCTTGCACACTCGGGAAGCTCAAGAAATACAGAGCGGAACTGGGTTGAAGAGAGCACGCAATAAAAGGGCAAATGTAACCCACTCTACCAATTGTCATGGGGCGAACTCGGGACATGAGTCTGACTTTGATATCGATTGTGATGATTCCAAATCATCCATGCCAAAAGTAACTATTTACTTAGCCGGAATCATTTCTTTTGAAAAGCTTTACCAACTTAGGTACCAACCCCAAGCCCACACCAACCAGGTTCCAATCCTAGATCGTGATAGTTTGTAATTGGACTAAGGTTTCGACCGAGGTTGAGCCCGCTCGCACAATGCTGGGTCAAGACCCAAGAGAGGGTAACAATGATCCATAGCGGTAATAATAAGCGTACAATCAATATAATCGCCAGTGGGTCATCTTTAATATTGTATCTTGAGCTCCAATCTCCAGCTAATAAACACTGCATATAGAATGTAATCTCAAAATGTTAACACACAGACCAGGACATATGCATCAAGATGAAGCCATCGTTGATTTCACACACAAAAAAAAAAAAGGAAGAATATAGCAGAATAGTTGACATGTCTATGTTTGAGAGTTCAACGGTGGAACATTTTCACCTTATTTTGATACCATATTAAGCGTATAACTTTTATGTACTTTTGCTTGATACTAGAGTTACTGTTGGGTAATCTCTTTAATGAATTTCTACTTCTTTAAAATAACCATGCTTGAATATCTCTTGCTCCAAAACCATTTTTACGGTTGTTAAACAATAAACTTTTTATCTTCTATTTTGTAATTTTTTGGATGAGAAAATTCTAAAATTTGTTATTGAGGTTTATATCTGAAAAGAATTGTTTAATAAAACTTTCTGACAAATTTTCTTTTTAACACTTCTAACCCTTAAAACTAGAATTTTATGTTAAGTTATCATTTTAAATAAGAATAGTAATAGTAATAATAGTAATAATAATACTTTTGTTTCTTTTCAGACCTCCGCCAAAGATGACTCTAGAAAATTAACTTTGGAAACAAGTTCTTCTTGCACCAATAAAGGCTTTTAGACAGGTAATGTCATAGAATCTAACAGGTCCTTTTTTCTTGATAGTTCATAGCAATTACACATCATCTCCATAAGAGGAGTCACTAGAATGAAACATAAACAAACTAAAAAATCCTAAAGCTTCTTCTAATATTTGCTTCTACTAGGAAACCTTTTTACCATGGAAGCTACTGTCAAACAATCCATATCATTGGTCTCAATTCATTTCTAAAGCTCTCTTTATGAGTTTGTTAATTGATTGATACTTGATTATCCTTCTGTTTGCATTGTGCATGTTTTGTCCTTACTCCACCTTATGAACACCTTAAGCATGGACCACACACTTGTTTATGTCGTTTGCTTGCACGGTTATGACATCTGAGATAAAAAGGCTTATCAATGTTATAATCTCAATGACTAGACTTTGTCCAATTTAATCATCATTCTTCTTTTTCCGCCAAGTTTTTCTAATGACCATCACTAGCAGCCTAACAGAATATATCGCTAGCAAAATAGCATTCGCCAACATCCAAACAAAATATGCTAGTCCACCATCAATGTTGCCTCACTCTTGCTCAACTTCATTTTTCTTTTCACTTAGGTTTCTTCCACATCTGATATGGATGCCTCTAAATCATCCAAGTCGTTCTTGATAGCTATTGGACGAACCATCCATTTCCAAGATTGTTGCTAGAGAGAAAAAAAAAGCCAAAGCAAAAAATTGGCAAGCAAATAGATTAGTTCAACAAACAATTTGAGAAGAGCAAAAGTGATTGTTCCTCTTGAAAATATGGTTGTTGTTAGGTTAGCTTTGTATTATCCAAAACATAGTTACTTAGGCCCATAAATGTAACCTAATCCCTTCATTTCCTTTAAGTACTAATCTCACCCATTTTGTAAGATGAGTTCATGTACACTTCATATGAATCAATGAGAGAAGTTTCATTATTTCTCCTTCAAATTGATTCTTAACCTCGTATCTTGAGCAAGTCAACTTGAAATTTGTCTCATTCATGTTTTTGCATAAAATTCTTTTTCTTTTTTTTTTGTTTTGCTTTCCACTAAGGTATTTCATTGAATAACTTACATTACAACTTCATATTTCATACACAAATGGATCCTAGATGTAGCCCAAAGCCTCCATGCCATGGTCAATGACCTTAACCTCATTTTGATCCTCATTGTCACTCACATGGTCATTTCAATGGCCTAAATGAAAAACTTTTAGTTCAGCCCTATCACCTATACTTCCATCCAAACAAGAAAATCGGGATTCTCATAGCTTTAGAGAAGCTCCACGAGGTTGAAAATCATGCAAGCTAGAATAGGGATATATACATAGCTTTCCTTAGGAAAAAACAAATTCAACATTGTCCACACTTTTGTGCCCTGGCCTAGAGCTGATGATCATCCTTTTCATTACTAGAAACATTGCAATGGCATTGTTCTTAGCTAGCTCCTCATGTCTCTCATCCTATAATTTTACTACTAATTCACCTATTCCATCAACGCCTAGCACACTTGGAATCACCTCTAAGACAAATTCCAACGAGTAAGAACAAAAAAGCTTAGTCGCGTTAAAAGAAATCTTACTTAAGCCAACCAAGATAGAGACTTTGTTGACTAATATGTGTGTTGGTTAAAGCAGCTCTAATGTCAATTTGATTCCTTCATTGCAATCTACTACCTAGGGCTCATCACTAATTAAGATTTTTAGTAGTTTCAAGAGGATGGGAAGATCATGGATTTTTTAAATAGGTTGGATGTGCTTTACCTGACAGCTTACTCCTAAAACCAAAACCAAGCTAACTTTAAGTTTGTTGGAAGCCATTGGAATGATCCATGATAAAGAACCTGATTGCCAAACCTCCAAAAATACTAGCCATGTGATCACCTTGCATTTGCCATAGAATCAAGGTTGCATCTCGATCTTAGGTCACCCACCAAAACACATGGGCTTCCTTACTCTAGTCAATGCAAATTTACACTATGGACAACTTAACTCATTAGTTTTGTGATGCTCCACTTCAACAACAAACCATATGCAACCTTACTCACTTATGGCTTCTTAAGCTAACATGGGTTTCTTAGATGTAGCCTGCTTGAATACATTGATGATTGCCACTTAATGATTGTCACATTAATGATTGCCACTTGTTTGTGAAATGTGCTTATTGTGGCACCATTGAGTATGACAAAGACAAATATTACTCGTTCTATGGATGCCCTCATCTAAAAGGAAAAAGGAAAGCTAGTAATGTTAGTATACTCATCACACTACCATTGATGATCATTTTAGCGATAAGTTGGTACTTATAAAAAGTGACTGGGACAAAATTATGGTCATCACCAATTAATGAAAGCAATCCAATGGATGTGCCTCTCGTAGCACAACTCATGTTACATGTATTTTTCTTAAATGTTGAAATTATTCTTATTGACTTGTAAACTCTAAGGCCAATAACCATATCATGGACAATTTTAATTGTTTCATATCTTTTCTTTCATGCATTCATGAATCTATGATTGTTCAATTGTCAAATGATAGATGTATACCCATTAAACATATTAGCTCCATTGTTCTTTATAATAGATATTATCTTTATAATGTTCTTTATGCCTTTGCATTTATTGTTAATTTATTATCTAATACAAATATACCAATGACAATAATTGTACTATTACATTGCTCTTTAACCTTTTTTTTTTATGACTTGCAAATTAAGCAGTGATGGGGCTTGGTAAAGTCAACCGTGGACTTTACTATCTAATGATAGACTTTGATGATGCATGTAATTTTAAGTTAAAGAACTATTTAATAAATCATTTTGTTTTCCATAAGTTAAACAAATATTTGTCAAACTTCAACATTCCTACTACATGTAAGGTTTTACATTAATGATTGGGTCATTCATTGTTTAATGTCATGCTTTATATTTTCATATTCTTCCTTTTCCAATGCAAGATATTAAAACCTACAATATATGTTCTTTTGCTAAGCATGCACAACTTTTGTTTCTCATTAGTACCTCTACAATATCTAGTTCTTTTGAATTTATACATGTTGACCCCACCTTACAAGGCTCCTTGTCACTCAAGTGCTAGATATTGTCTTACCATATTTGATAATTATACATGAGTCACTTGAACATATCTTATGTATCATAAAACTGAGATCTTTGACCATTTAAAGTTCTTCTTTCACATGATCAAAACTCAATTTGAAATTTATGTCAAACACATTCACACAAACAATGCATAGGACTTTCTTAACACATTTTGTGTTTCATTTTTTAACTTTCAAGGGTCATTTATTAAAGTTTTTGCTTCTATACCCCCAATAAAATGGAATAATTGAAAGAAAACATATACACTTATTTAATGTTGCAAGGGCACTATGGTTTCAATCTCATTGCCCCATTCATTTTTGGAGCAAATGCCTTCTTACAACCATATGTTTGATAAACTGGACACCTACTCAAGTCCTTTAGGAGTAAACCCTATACAAGAGACTTTTTGGTAAGCCACCTTCGTTCAACTATCTTCGAGTTTTTAATTGTTTATATTATGTTGTCAACTTAATTCAAAAGGATAAGTTTGAACATTGTTTCATCCCTTTCATCTTTATGGGGTACCCATTTGCCTAGATAGGGTATTGCCTTCTCAACATTGAAAATGACAAATTTTTTAAGTTATGGCATAATCTTTCACGAGGACATCTTTCATTGTGATTCATCATCATCATCATATCTTGATATTATGCATACTCATTACTTGTCATTGACATACTAAACTCTTCTTCCACATGTCCCACTCATGTGCATTCATCATCATATGTTGTTAACATGTAGGATCCTAATTCACTTGTCATTATTCCCTACACCAGGTTGGCTACATAATCCACCCTACCTAATCCTCCAAACACTACAATCCTCCTATTAGCACCCAAACGTCAATTAGGTAAGATCTCTAAACCTCCCACTTAGACTCATGATTACATTTGTTACCATATTGATTCTTTTACACCCATTTCTACTACACATCCCATTTCCCTTGTCATATCCTATCATTAATTATCTCGTAAGTAAAATTATTTTGCTTGTTCTAGATCAGTCGCAATTGAACCTTCCACTTATAGTAAGGTTGTCACATATCTCAAATGGAGGAATGCCATGACTGAGAAAATTAGGACATTAAAATCAAACAATACATAAGATTGATTTTTTTTGCCTATAAGTTATAGAGTTATTAGGAATAAATATATGTACAAGATCAAATAAAAGATGGATAAGACTGTGGACTATTATAAGGCTCGATTTGTGGCCAAAAGTTATAATCAATGAGAATAGGTAGATTATGAGGAAACTTTTGCGCCTATTGGGAAGATGGTCACTATACAAATCCTTACTACATCAGATGCCAACCTTTATTAGAATTTGCGTCAAATAAATGCTCACAATGCCCTTTTATAGGGCGATCTAGATGCATAAATTTATATGCATCTTCTAGAAGGTTTTTGAAACAAGGGGAATCAAAGTTTGCAGGCTTAAGAAATTGTGACTCAAACATGTATCTAAGTAGTGGTACTAGAAATTTACTAATGCACTTTTTCAAGTTGGCTTCCATCATTTGCAGGCATGATTATTCCTTATTCCTTAAACAAACATGTAAAAGCTTGCTAATTATTTTCCTTTATGTTAATTATGTGATCATCACAGGGGGTGATAAGGAAGATATTAAAAGCCTAGAAAGGTATTTATGTTTTACCTTCAAGATGAAAGATTTAGTTAAATATTTCCTTAGGTTTGAGATGACAAATTCAATTCTGAAATAGTTATAAATCAAAGAAAGTATGCTCTTAAGTTGATATTAGAGTACAAGTTTTTTGAATGCAAACCTACATACACCCTTATGGAGCAAAATGTCAAGTATACTAGTATAGATTACGATGAATTCTTACAAAAGCAAGGAAACTCTCCTTTGAAGGATAACATAAGCTATTAACACTTAGTTAGGTGATTGATTCATCTCACAAACACTAGATCTGACATATTTTTTGTTGTGTGTTTGACGAGCCTACTCATACATGCCTTTAAGGAGTCTCACCTTGAAGTAGCATTTCAAGTTATTAGGTATGTCAAACGTTCACTAAGGCAAGGACTGTTGATGAAATCCAAAAATAGCCTTGAGCTATGTGCCTATTGTGATGCCACATATGAATCATGTCCTATAAGATATCAATTGACCATAGGCTTCTATCTTATTGATGCGGATGCACTTAAGGCCCAATATTACGAGTTCCAATATCAAAGAATTAAGAGTCCACAACATAATCCAATAGGTCCAAGAAGGCCAAGATTGAAGAGCAAGAATATTCCATAGCATCTCTACAGTCTTTAATATAATGGGTTTTCTAAATAGTTATTGAGTCCTTAATTTCTTAGGTTTACTTTATTGTTTAAGAATATTTCCTTTTGTTTGGTTTTCCATAATTGTTTAGGTTCCTGATTTATCTGGGTTTTCATACTTGTCAAATCTCTAATTTGTTTAGGATTCCTTATTTGTCAGAATCCAGATTTGTTAAGACTTCCATAATTATAAGGATTCTTGATTTATCAAGATCCTTCTAGAACTAGGTTTTAAGGATTCTTGATTTACCAGGATCCTTCTAGGGTTAGGTTTAGCTACCTATTTAAAGGGAGCATTGTTTCAATTGTAAGCAGAGTTGTTTTTCAGATAATAGAAACCCCAAAGTTGTGTGATCAACTTTTGCATCCTTTATCCAATTCTTGCCAGGGATTGGTGGTGGTCCTTGACTGGTGGCGTTGCCTTTACGTCTTGGAGCTTATTGGCATTTATCGTTTATTTTTGTTATTCCTATTTTCGTTTTCCCTCCTTTCCTCCCTACCAAACACGCACTTTTCCCACAAAAAAAAACCCGAAACACCAAAAAAACGATTTTTTAATATATTTTTTTATTTGGAGCTCGCTCAAGCCCACCATAAGATTCGCATCACTTATACTTAGTGATTCATTTATATCTTGGAAAGGCAAGAAACAATCCACCATGTTGCGTTCTTCTATAGAATATAAGTACCGCACTATGGTATTAACCACATTTGAGATCATATGACTTCTTGGACTCTTCAAAGATTTACAAGTACCTTTGACTAGACTTGTATCTCTTTTATGTGACAATGAGTTAATGATGAAGATAGTGGTCAATCCCATGCTGCATGACAAGACTAAACACATTGAAATTAATCATCATTTCATCAAAGAAAAGACAGCAGCACACATCTTCGCACTATATACATTTCCACACGTGATTAGCCTGCAAATTTATTGATGAAGGTATTAGGAATCCAACAACACCATTTTCTTCTAAGCAAGTTAGGTGCCTATAATCTTTACCAACCACCAACTTAAGGAGGAATGTTGAAAATATGGTTGCTATTAGGCTAGCTTTGTATCATCTTGAACATAGTCACTTAGGCCCATTTAGGGCCATAAGCATGTAACCTAATCTCTTCTTCATTTTTTATGTACTCAATCTCACCCATTTTGTAAGATGAGTCTGTGTATACTTCATATGAATCAATGAAAGGAGTTTCACTATTTCTCCTTCAAATCAGTTCTCAACAATTTCAACATTACCACTTGGTTTACCTTTGCTTAGATGCTTCCTTGCTATAAAGGAGGCACAGGATTCTTAAACAACTCATGCCAACTATTGGCATGCTTTTCACCAATATGCAGCAAGAGAAAGTATTTTACTCTCATATGTCTTTTTATGTACGTATCAACTTACAATCTACAAGACAAAAATGTATTTTACCAATGATATAATAAAGTTTCTTGAGCATAGTAATGCTCTTCATCAAGATCAGTTTCCAATGAAGAAGTTGAGTCTGTTAGGCTTGCTCTTGCACCACAATTCCCTTCTTCCTTTTGTAAAGTTTGTGTAAAAACTGATATCAGAAGACAACCATTATAATACATCTTGAGCTCGTGATATTGACACTCACGGTTAGCCGTCTTAACTGTTGAAGGTCTGACCTGTCATGCCGCCGCCAATAGCGTAAATGATCACATTATAAGGATTGTTGGAAATAGGCCAAGGCTTATTTTTCTCGTCCTACTGTTGCTACGACGGCCTCCTTTTCTGGTCCTCATCTACCGAGGTCTCCTTTTCCACGGGTGAGAACTACAGCTGATCTTGTCGACATTCTTAACTAGTTTATATCTATCTTGGCTTTTCAATCCACTTAAGTAACCACATGATGCCCCGAGTCATCAAAATCTTTAACTAAATCCGTTATTTCTCTAACATTTATCATTTTTATATTAAGGATTGATGCTGCTCCATATTTCTCACGGTAGAGTCCGTGCCAACTATCTACCCCGTGACCGAACTTGCCTCAGACTTACTCTCGTTACACGGTGACGGCACTTGTTCCACTGAATGGGATAAACAGGGGAGAATCGCTTAATCTTCCTATTTTCCCTTGAACCCGTCTTGCAAAAGCGTTCTGCAGCAGTCCTCTGGTTGGCGTAGTGATTTAGATAGAGCTCGAGTAAGAGGTCTATAGGTAGAAGATGAACACAGAGTAAAATCGGACTAAGAGTGTTTAGCCTTACGCCGAATCTTGACAAAAAGGGAAATACAACTTGAAAAGGGATTGCTTAGAGGGAACCCGAGACCTCTCTGCTAACACAGACTTTGTACTAACAACAAGCTTAGTCTCCTCTTAAGCACCCTTCTCTATTTATAGCTATTTCACAGACTATCAAATTATGACTCATAGCCTTATTAACCGAAGCTAACAGTTATAACAGACTTGAACTACTTATGAACTGCCTAACAGCAATAACCATAAAGCTGACTAGGATAGCTTATTTAACTGCTTTAATCCTATCTGGACTTGACGATAAGCAGCTGATGTGGAACCACTTAAGTGACGTGGTAGGCTTGCTTAGTGGACTGCTGCACGTTCCCATCGTTTTTACTGGGGTGGGCGGTGAGTGGAAGAAGGATGTATTAAAAGTTAAGTGTCACTATGTTACATCGTTTTTTTTGTTGTTTGCTTGGCTATTCTTCCATGTATATAAACCAAAACAGCTGTATTCTTTCTGTAAGTGTAAAATAACATTTTCACGCCTATGGTCTTCTCCATCTGCTTTGTCCTTCTTTAACTTATCACTGTAGGCGCCGTTCAGCTACTTTATCCTTCATGGTATCAGAGTAGGACAGCGTTGAAGGCCTTTACCGTGTCCTGGGTAGTATGATGTAAAGCGAAGTTGGTGAAGTGTCGCTATCTACTGGCTTTCCAAGGTTCTGAACTCCTTTTATCTCAACCATTTGGTGTCATTTTGTAATTGGTTGCTCTGAGAACTTTGTTGTCGGTGATGTAAAAAAAGGGTAATTTACTTTGTTTTGTGATTGGGTCTATGAGCAAAGCTTTCCTTGAAAATTCTTTGGCTACCCCACGTATTACTGAAACTGCGCCCTTTTTTTTGGCCAACGGACACCGTTGGGTCAAGTACCAGACTAAAACAGCCCCTATTTTAGCATGTGAAGATGACGTGTTATATTCGTGATGCTTAGGAGCCACGCGGAAACGCTGGGCTGTGAGGACGGCTGCGTCCCTCGGTGCATAAACCCAATTGTTCTTTCCAGCAGCGGCGGTAGGCCTAGCGTCCTTCCTCAGCAAGAAGTAGAAGAGCTGAGCTCTTGGTCCGATGCTTTGCTATATCTTTTGTATATATTCTCTACTTCAACGATTATGCCCACAACTCTTTCGGGCATATGGATACAAGCGACCATCACATGACCTCCAGCCATGGAATTAGAAAGGAGGTCCTTGCCACCATACACATATAGGTCCTTCCCTTTCGAAGAAAGAGAAAGATCCGGGTGGTCCTGCGATAATAAATACCATTGCAAGTAGCCAGCTTGGATTTGAAATCTTAACTGGTCTTGCGAGCATCGAGGACCTCACGCCAGTTTCTTATCTCGTTGCTTTTTTTTTTGCTTCTTGTTAGAGTCACTCTAGAGGACCGCTCACAAAAAAATTCATGATAGAGAGATGGGGGTCTAATTACTTGGAGAAACCTATCGGCTAATCCCACTGACATCACCAAGCGACTTTTTGACCCAAATTGTCGGCGTTAAATCATTTCCAAGGAAGAGAACTTGTATTCCACGACATCGAGATATAAACACATGCAGTCGCGAGTGGTATTCACACAATAATAAATCGAAGAGGACCAAAAAGCAAAGAAAGGACGAGATGCTGAAGTCTGTCTCTCCTCTGTTGAGAATGATCTTTTCGCTTGCTCTTATGGCACTGGCAGGATTGCTACTTCATCTTTACAATACCGTCTGGTTGAGGTCTGAAAGGATCAGGAAGAAGCTCCGACTACAAGGTATCAAAGGGCCTGCACCTTCGTTTTTGTACGGGAACCTGTCCGAGATGCAGAAGATCCAATCCCAGGCGACAAAGCCTCCAAATCATGCTGAAATCGTAGCCCACGACTATACTTCCACACTCTTCCCATATTTTGAGCAGTGGAGAAAAGAATACGGTACGATTGATATTGTTTCCTTTCCACTTTCTACTTCTCTTTTCATCCAGTTCTGTTTTTCTTATAATTCATCCATGGCATGATATATGGATGGCTAACCATATCAAAACCTCACGCTCGCTCGAAAAACTTTGTCTTCTTTCATACTACTTAGTTGGTTTAGCCTTTTACCTGCAACGGGCCTGGTATTCCTCAGCATGTACTAATTAAGCCTTCCTTGCCAAAAGGATATACGCCGACTGCCTTTCTTACTACCTTTTCCTTCATTCTATTCAGTATGAAGAACATACAGAAAAAATAAAAAGAGGAAGCAAGAAACTGTCAGATTCAAATTTTTCCTGCCCGGAAAATGAAATTCAAAGCAAAACAGCCAAAATCTTAGAAGGAAATCTGAGATCTCGACAGAAGTGGATTATTTCTTCCTCTTCAAGTAGTGGGGGTGACTAAACTTTTCCTGTAAACGCAAGTTTATTAGATTTAAGGCAAAGTTGATTCTACACAAATCTTCCAGCCGGTGTTTCCGATCAATTTAAACTCATCAGTCGATATTGTTTTCCACCATATTTTCAATCTCAAATCAACAACTCATTACATGTATTCTCGATGAGTTATTTTCTACTGAAATAATTGCGTGATTTTCTTATTATCCGTCCATAATTGATATATAAAAACGTTAATAACCTCGATATTTTTATATTTCTTTCAAATACACAACGTAACGAAGTTTTGTGTTAACCAATAGGGGCTGATTAAGGTTCACAGCGTTTGAAAAAACGGCATCTAGTCAAGAAAATTAAAACCTTACCATTTTAGTTGAGAATGAATGTTATTTTTTTTTCAGCAGTTCTCAAAATGCTAGTGGGTGCAAGCCATTGCTGTTCTAAAGCTTCAGAAAATTATAAGTGAAGTCTTCAAAGTCATAGGAGTTTCAGCAGGGACAATTGTCATACTCCGTCCCGTCTTGCTCCAACCCTGGCCCGGAGGAAATGGGTCACGATCATCTAAAAGACAAATGAATAAAATAAGTATTTTCAAAAGCAGATATGGGCTACTTGTCAGGTTTGACCATTAGCAATGGCAACAATTGGATAGATCTCTTCGATTATTTCAACTATATTGAAGTCGGCAATATCATGAGTTTTATATTATATGTGGAGGTGGCAAGGAATATTTAAAAACCGATATTTAAGCTATAGGATAATACAATATCACCGATTTAATATGACGTTTACCGAAAGATGAGTATTAGGTGCCCTAGAAGATCCTATGTTTAAGCTTTCAAGTCAAGTATGCTTTATTTTAAAGATGTGGGTCTCGTAGGAAGGATTGGCCTCAAGCTGCGTTCCGAAACCAGCTGCATTCCTCATGATCCGCTGAATTAATAACTTATTTCTCTTTTGGTAAGTAAACTAATGGATTATAGTCAACCCTCTTCTCATTGCTTAATTATTATGTGTTATTTCGGTGTAAAATACACTTGGTGAAATGGAAATCATGAAAGGCAGGTCTAGTATTTACTTATTCCACGGGGATGAGGCAACACTTGTATGTGAACCAGCCGGAGCTAATAAAAGAAATGAACCGGTGTATCACTTTGGACTTCGGGAAGCCTTCTTACATAACAAAGAGACTTGCTCCTATGCTCGGTAATGGCATTTTGAGGTCCAACGGCCTTATTTGGGCACAGCAAAGGAAAATTGTTGCACCTGAGTTCTTCATGGAAAAAGTGAAGGTAATGGATTAAAATCTATTTATCAGGTTCCTGCATCTGACTTCTTTAAATTTAAGTGTGCATAATGTAAGAGCCTAGATCATGGGATACATATACGAATGAATATATTACTTTTCATTGTCACTCCATTCGCTAGATAATAGAGAATGGATTAGTTGTGTTGCAAAAGATCCATATTAACAAAAGTTTAGCAATCCTGGTAGTAGAACTATAAATTTTAATAAATCTATGGTGTGACTGCATATCATTTTAAGATTAGGAGTCGTATTCTTTCTTTGTTTTAAATCCTTATTTTACTTAGGAAGGGACTATATTTGTCATTAAATAAAATACAATGTTTGTAATCTAAGAGATAAATACAATATATTGTAAAGCTACTCTGAGATTTTATTAAAAAGAACAAATAATAAAGATTTTATTTTTCGTTACGTTCCTTGACACCAATAAAGAAACATTATGGATATTGCTTGTTGATGTAGGCAAATCTTATTTAATTAACTTAAATTCTCACGTTTTGATTCTTGCTTTATATACTTCTGCTTTATTGATGCTTTTCTTGTGTGTGTACTGCAAGTTTTAACTCACATGGTAAATTGTATCCAGAGGTTGACTTCTAATCTAATAGAAAGTGGAAGTAATCGTTAATGATAATGACAGGGCATGATGGGCCAAATGCTGGAGTCAGCACGACCGTTGCTGAGAAAATGGGAAGACTTCATCGAAGCTCAAGGTGGTGTCATGGCAGAGATTCAAGTGGATGAGGATTTGAAGGGTCTAACAGCAGATGTAATTTCAAGGGCTTGTTTCGGGAGCTCTTATTTCAAAGGCAAAGAAATTTTCTTAAAGCTCAGAAGCCTTCAGAGAGCTATTTCGGAGCAAGGCTTCCTTTTTGGGGTCACCAGTTTCGGGTACGTTAATACGCATGGTCTTTTTCATGTTTGTTAACTCCCTCACCCCTGATTATTCGCCCGCTATCTCTCTCTCTCTCTCTCTCTCTCTCTCTCTCTCCCCTTCCCCCTCTTCTCAAAGGGACGCACATACACGAATCATCAAAGGTCTTTGCACCAAATGAAAGCTCAGCAATAATCACGGCAGTGGTACTGCATAGAGATATCATTTGATGTACTAAATCTTTCTCAGTTGTTGAACCACAATTTCATAGTAGGCCATAAGAAAAGCCATGAAAATTCTATATAATCCAGAGCTTGAATTTCGTTCCCATTTCAGTGAATCTTTCCACCATGATCAACCAATTTTTAAATTTTTTCCTATGCTTTCTTGGTTTGATGACAATCTTTAGCCAACTTAAACCGTTTAACTCAACCCCCAAAAAAAAAAAAAAGAACAGAGAGAGAGAGAGAGAGAGAGAGAGAGATCAGCAAGTGTGAAATCATAACAATCAGCTGTTGTTTGCAAGACACTAACGATAAGCGGGCAGCTTTCTTAGAACGAGGAACCAAAAGGAGATCAGCAATTTGGAGAGAGAGATCGAGTCACTGATCTGGAAGGTAGTGAAAGAACGGGAACAACAATGCTTAGAGACATCTTCATCCGACAAGGACTTATTGCAGTTGATACTAGAGGAAGCTACCAATGATCAAAGTCTAGGCAAGGATTCATCCAAGCGTTTTATTGTTGATAATTGCAAGACTATTTACTTTGCTGGGCATGAATCGACTGCTGTTGCGGCCTCCTGGTGTCTGATGCTGCTGGCTTTACATCCGGAGTGGCAAGCTCGAATAAGAAGCGAGGTCGCTCAAGTTTGCCCAAATGGCCTAACTGACTTAGATTCAGTCCTGCAGTTGAAGACGGTATAGATAGTGTGTGCACATGAGCAAGTAATTGAATACCTTATTTAGTTGGAAGTAATCTAAACCAATTTTTCTTTCCCCTTGACATTCCTAAACTGCAGGTGACAATCGTGATTCAAGAAGTTTTGCGTCTATACCCCCCAGCGGCCTTCGTTTCAAGAGAGGCCCTTGAAGATACGCAGCTTGGAAATATTTTTATTCCCAAGAATGTATGCTTGTGGACTCTGATCCCGACTCTTCACCGGGATCACAATATTTGGGGGCCGGACGCGAATGAGTTCAAACCAGAGAGATTCAGCAATGGTGTCTCCAAGGCTTGCAAGCTTCCCCAAGCCTATATCCCATTTGGACTGGGTCCTCGCGTGTGCCTAGGCAAAAACTTTGCGATGGTACAACTGAAGATTGTCCTGTGTCTTATTGTCTCCAAGTTTGCTTTCTCCCTATCTCCCAGATACAAACACTCTCCTGCCTACAGAATGATAGTAGAGCCTGGACACGGCGTACATATCACCATTAGAAGGATTTGAGTAGACGTTATCTGCTACATCCATAATGGATTTCTATCTAAATAAAGCCGCTGGAATGGGCTTTTTCTCTTATGTTCCTCACTTTAATGCGTCATCCTCGCAACTGGAATGGAAGCTGTTCTCCTTGATCAAGGTCTCCTACATTTGCTGGGTTTACGTTTATACTCCCAAGCCCGACGAAACCGAGAAAGCCACCCTTTCTCTGCCTGTTCTGTTGGAAAGCGAAAGCTTCCGGGCCCTCGAGAACTATTGTCATAATAATAGTTCAGCGGCATCTAACTCTGTCCCAGTCTTCCACACTCGTACAGCTCTTGGCACCTCAGTTGCTATTTCGTATCACCGGAAGTTTTAGTTCCCGGACTTGGTGAAACGATAGAACTTGAAGCTGGAACTCGGCATGAAAATTTTCCTCGTTATAATATTTCCTACTCACGAGCCACGACTCAGATTTTTGTCCATTACAGCGCCACAGGCTTCGACGGGTTATCTGAAATACAGTTGAATTGTAAGTGGCTTTATTTATAAAATGGCGGTCAATTAAGAATAAAGTAATCAACCTGATCAAAAGCTAAAAGTAACCGAAAATCAAAAGCATAGCAGGATACACTCTGGCATCCGATATTTTCTCCAAAAAAGAAAAGGACAAATAACCTGTGGCAGCGGAAAACGTCGCCCATGAGGATATACAAATAGCATGCTCGTTATCCGCATGTATGGATCATGTACACACACAGGGAAAAAGGTCGGAGAGATGAAGATAGTTGCTAGCCGTAGCGTACAAGTACAACAGGGTTGCCCGTCCAAGCGCATGGAATTAAGATGGGTTAGCACAAGGAAAAGTGGAATCCGCGAGGAAATACAACAGGGTTTCCCCTCCAAGCGCATGGAATTAAAATGGGTTAGCACAAGGAAGAGCGGAATTCACAAGGAGAAAAGCTTGCTGCTACAAAAACCCTTAACCCCACCGGTATTATTTCCATTTCCAATATTCATATCCACAAACCCATCTCACATAAACCTTGAGGAGCTCAGAGACCTCTATAGCGCCTCAAATCACTCCTGCCACCGATTCCCCAGCTACGTGGGCTCTGACGGCAAGGTGGAACCGGTGAATGTTCACAAACTTCGCATAGCTCTCTCCCACAGCTCTGTCGTCGTCTCCGTCTTCTGCAAACCGACCGATATTCCAGCCAGTACTAAATCTTTTTCCTCGGAAGCTTCAGAACACCTGATTAAGAAGCCGCATCTGGTACAACTGTTCCAGAAAGTGATGCCGGTCACGCCATTCAACGGCCAATTGGTGGGCTTCGGCCGCGCCGTTTCCGATTTTGGACTGACTGCTTCCATATACGATATCATGGTATGTCCAGACTGTTCTTTCCAGCATGATGATTGATAGCTCGGATGCCATTCTTGAGTTGCTCGATTCTTAGAGATTAACTCTGATAAATAGGATGTTTCAGAATTGAATTTCCTTTTTCCTCATCTTGGTTTTGGATCATGCTGCACCACAATCCTATTTTCCATGGAGAAATTTTTAGGTTATTGCTGTTAACTGCTGAAAATACTCACAATTTATTACATGATGCCACGAATTCGTAGTACCCTTGGTTTATCTTCAGATACTCATGCACTGTGATTACCAAGAATCATCGATGGCGTTATAATTCGGATTAGCCGTTTGTGACTGGGATTTCAACATAGAAAGGCCTACCTCTATCCAATTAAATTATGATGGTGTTTCCAGATTTCCGTTAGTGGACGAACTTGTCCACTAAATGCTGCCAAGGTTTTAGCGTTAGACTTTTTTTTTTATTTGTTGGGCCCGTTACGTTTCCTTCAGTGCACGCAAGTAGATCTACACTGAAGAGCTTGGTCTACTAGTTCTCTGCTTAAAGTGCATGGGTGTAAAACCTCTTCATAATCCTTCAATCGCTAAAGTTGGAATTTTCAAGACTGGTATAACCCCCATCTATACTGTTGAAGTGTCGTTGCTTTGCGTACGTTATTTGTCTGATTTTGCTCAATTCCTACGGACCTAATCTTATATTCGGTTGAATGTGGTTAAAATAAAATAAAAAAAAGGTGTGTGGGTATCTATCAGCATGGCCATTATTGTACGTGGATCAACTGAAAATAGGAAGCTTCTTTTAAGTCATGGAAATATTATTCCTCTTTGGCTTTCCAACATTATTTTTACATTCAACTGGATGGTTAACGTTTTATGTATAGGTATAATTGTGCTTCAGTGCCTTCCAGGTTACCCCTTCGTTGCGGCGAATGGGAATTGGCAGGTTGATTGTTAAAAGACTCGTAAGGTTAGTACCGTTTCCATAGCTCATCAAAGTCCAAATGCAACCTAACAGCACTCTAAATGCAGCAGAGTGTTGTTTCTGCGATATGTTACTTATCCTAGGGATTATTTTGTTGACTTCTGTTTCATTTGTTCCACAACTCTAACATTGAAGTATAGTACTTCTATTTATTAGAACACAAAGGTAGTTTGTTCTCATGAGTTTCTCTTCCTCCACTTCAGTGTTGGTGAATTTAATCTTTGCTTTTGTTGATACTTATGGATAGGCCACTTGAATCCGATTTGTCTAAATCTTTGGTGAAAATTGGTAGTTTTTCTTCTGCTTCTGGTGGCCACAGTTAGTGGTGTGATCGTTAGCGGATCCTGTTCATCTAATTGAATGATCTTATATATATATAAGATCATATATATTTGCTTCATCTAATCGAATGATCTTTTATATTTATATTGGCTTCATACTCTTGCATAATGTCTAACATTTACCTTCGTCCAGAATGCTTGCAAGTAGAGACGTATATGACATAGCTGCACTTTGCTCGGAGGATGAGAGGTACTAACTTGTAGTGATTTGCTTCTATGTTAACATTTAAATATTTAGGTCAAAATTTTCCAGTTCTTAACTTATATAAAAATTAATAATAATAAAAATAATAAAAATCGAGAGAAATATCTATAGCTCCATGTTTTAGATAAATCTAGAGAAAGTATGTCACAACTTTCCATGTTTCAGAATGTTTTGATTCTGAACTTCCATTTGGTGAAATATAGACATGTTTCTTATATATGTAAATCCGAAATTGAGAAATAGAATTATGTTCCTCGGACAAAGAATAATAAAGAAAAAAGGGGGGGCATAACCACTCATCTACATCTATTAACTTCTTCTCTTAACAAACTATAACATGAAGAACCAACCTCTACGATCATGGTTGTGGATCCCATGACCATGGAGGTCATGGAACCGAAACTAGCATCTTTTAGACAAGAACACCAAAGTTCAAGAAAATTGTGACATATTTCCTGCTAAATTAAAAAGAAAATGTTCCTTGTCAAAAATATTAACAATGACAGATAAAGTATCAAATTCTTTTTGGGTAAGTGTCCTCTTAATACCACAAGAATCATTTTTCTTGACCACAATGCATTATAGATAATCCTTTTGACATAAAAAGAAGAAAAATAACAATCGTTTCCCTTCCTCTCCCAACCTTCTTTCCACCCTGCCTTGTTAATAATAGAGAAAAGAGAAGTTAATGACATGTTACACACTTCATGGAGATAAATAATTAAAAAGTGGGAAAAATTTGTTCAGCAGGGTAGAGGATGAGGGCATGTCAGGTCGACTTTGGTATTTCTCTTGTTGGATCGTAGGTCACTACCATATTGCCACCAGAAATACATATGCATTTGTTTTCTGCATTTCTTGGCCAGTTATTTCCGCAGCTGACAGAAGGAAGAAAACGTCATTAGCTGATATTGGTGATTCCTCTGAATTGTATGTTAGGTTATTTTTCGAAGCATGTGGATTCGGCGATGACATTTTGGGTTCCACCACAATGATGTATTCAAGGAAGGCTTCAAGGTATCAAGAAGGCGATCAAATAATAATACGTGCAGGTCGAAAGCTCCTGTTAGCTCCACCGCTTAGAGAATCCCTTCAATAATTTGGGCCACCCAGTATCCTCGGCCAGATGATTGGGTCCGAATCTGAGTGTCCCGCTTGTAAACTTGGCCTGACGGATCCGCCTGTCAAATTCAAAGCAATTCGATGATACAAAAAGACGCCGAGAGTTGGGCCCCTATGAGTGGTACACTGAATCTTGCTCTGCGATTAAAAATCAAGCTCAAATATCAGTGTATTGTACTTGGGAAATCTCCTCCCTCTGCACCCGGCCATTATTAGAATAAATATCGCCTGAGTTTGGGGTATTTAGGTTTTACTATCCAAAACAACATTTTAAACCGTTTTGACCCATACTGTTAAACTCTAAGCATTCACATGTTACGAGATTCCTGTCTATCTGTAATGCACTTGGCGGGGGGAAAAGGGAGAAAATGCGGCAATAGGTGACCTCCAAATGTCGCATAGGTATAAGAACTTTCTTAATGTCAAAGAAAAGTAGCCTTCCAGATAATGCAAGACAGCTGAACTTTACCATATCCACTTTATCTAGAAAAAGGCTTCATCCTGATGCCACCGTAAATTTCTTTACCAGCTCTCCTTTTCTTCACTTGAATAGCGATCATGGGGAAGTTATGGGTTGAAGCTTGCCTGATATCCGCTAGAGGCCTACGGCGTTCATCCTCCCTGTGGAAGCTCCAATGGTTTGCCGTTGGGTGGGTTGATCCTAATAATAAATATTCCACCAAGATCGACGCGTCTGGGAATGCAAATCCCGTCTGGAAAACCAAGTTTGCCGCCTTGGTCGATGACACTCAGACGAACTTCCAAGATCTGGCACTGCACGTTGAAGTTTACAGTAGAGAGCCCATATTCCTGAGAGAAAGGCTTCAGGGCACAGCAAGTGTCGCCTTGAAAGAGTTTTTCGGTAAGCAGGTCAAGAATAACGAGGGTTCAAAGCCAGTAACCGAAGAAGTAGGGAGCTATCAATTGCGGAAAAGGAATTCCAGCAAACCTCGAGGATTTGTTGATATTACAATTCGTATATCTGAGGAAAGGGAAGAGTCAAGTTCCTTCATAGGTATGTAGTCCTTAATGGATTCAAGTCTTGTCTGAGTTTTTAGAATGTGATTATTGATCTCCAAGATTGTCTTTGTGTAGGTAGCGAGGAAGGGTTTGTGCTCACCGGTCCCAGCGACAATAGCAACCTACCTACTCAAGATCGGCCAGCTCTACTCACACAATCGCCTCCAATTCAACCTCATCGGCCAGAGAGTCAATTACCGTCGAATCCCCCATTCCCCACCAACTATTCCACACCACCACCACTAGGGAGACCAAGGTACCCATCAGCAGGTGCACCAAGCTATCCTCTGCCTAGAGCTCCTCCACCACCACCACCTTCTTCTAATGTAGGTTACGTTCCCACTTTTCTGCCTAGAACAGATCGTTTGTCGGAGACTTATATAAATATGCCATCTGGAGCAGCGCATGGTCGTGGCGCGGGACCTGGTTTTGGAATGGGATTAGGTGCTGGAGCACTGGCAGCTGGTGCTGTAATCTTCGGTGATGACTTTATGTCAGGATTTGATGTCCCTGGAGGCTCGCAGGATGCTAGTCTCACCATATCAACTGATCCTCCATTCTGACAAGCAGTAACTTAGCTTCTGTAATTGTGTTTTAGCGCACGGGGGTGGAGTGCATTCGATTTTTCTGTACTGTTTAACTATTTTACCGGCGAACTTTCTCATCCAGTGCCACGAATGTTTCCAAAGGTTTTACTTCCATCCATCTGCGAAAACAGATTTTAGGGCCGCAAAACGACTGATGTGGTATCACTTTGTATCCGATATAGCGCAAGACTGGAGGAAACTAAACTGATTCAAACCCAATTTAAACAGACCCCAATTGCAAGATAAAAACACAAGTATTGCACTATGTTTTTCATTGCTTGGCTGTACAATATTTCTATATCCTCATGTCATATTAATGCAAAGAGAACCGTAAAGTTTTACATGTATGCAACTTTTAGGTTTCCATTCCAACAAATTTACCAATCTGCTGCCTGAAAAGAGGAAAAGAAAGATAGTGGGAAAAACATTATGTTACAGGTTGCAGACACTGCTTCTCTGATTCACCAAAAACTCTTTGTAGAAACTTTTCAACAACTGAAACAAACTCTTCAGCTTTCTCTTCGTGGGGAAGATGACCACAGTGCTTAAGTACTTCACAGTAAGATCCAGGGATTGCTCGTGCAAGTCTCAGAGCATTCCAAGAGGGGACAATTCGGTCGCTATCACCCGTGACGATGAGAACTGTGTTTCACGGAAAGAATGCCAATGTCACTACTCAACTTCTATCAGATAACTCAGACGTGCCTACTGAATCAATGAATTAATGGAACTAATTACTACTCTTTTCCTTTGTTGGGGGAGGGGAGAGAGAGGGAACAAACTGCACCGAGTCTATCCGGTAGTCAATAAAGTTAGTGTTTTCCGCAATCTTATATGGGTCAGTTGGAGTTAATATGAATTATTCTGGGCCATCGACAGCTTTATCAACTTCACCCGTAACCGTCTTGGCGATCCAAGTTTCACATTAATCTAGACCGCCCCCGATGGAGCGTTTTCTTGACTTCATTCAGTCTTCAACACAGATCAACTGGTTAACTGGTTAACTTGTCACGATAATAATGCCAACTTGTCCACTCTAGAGGGACTTCCATCTCACTTTCGAGACTAGTCCATCGAACAGAGTAGTTTCGAGTAAGGATCTGTCCAAAGGATCAAAGCAACAAGAGGACGAAAAAGAAGGCTAGTGCTATTACCCGGACAAGTGATTTCGTGGAGTCTTTTTGCCAGTGGTGGCTTGGACTTGGACTCGGTATCTGTAAGCATCGCTGCTGTGTACTCAACAAGCGCCCTATCCCAATCTTTACTCCTCAGTGGCTGCATTTAGAAGTATTATCTATGTGAGCAGTAACCTTTCCAAGAGTAAAGGGAAGAGTGGGGGGGAGGCAGTGAGGGAGGGATTGAGATACTTACCTTTGTATAACCATCTAGGACATGTTCACTGATCAGATTTGAGTTATACCATGCATTCCTTATTGCAGCTCTTCCAAATTTATCGATCACTATCCTTACCTGGGAATTGTATGTCGACGTCAGCACCACCTAGGCAATCAGGCTAGCTGATCGCAGAAAATACTGCATTATCGCTTAAACTATAGGAACCAAATGTCCAATGTAGGCAAAACAGAGAAATATAGATAATAGGTAATCAGTAAGACTTCTTACATCCTAAGAACCACATGTCGGATTGTTTTATGCTTAAGTTGGGGTATAAGATAATATGGACTGCCCCATCTAAAAGTTTAAGCTTTTTGATTGGATATGCTCAAATTAGTATTGATGATCACTTTCTTTGTTCTAGGACCCACATATCAGACTTGTTCTTGGCTTAGTTTTTCTTTTATTTTTCTTCATGGCGAGGACATGAGCAGTCGAGTCTCCACCTAATAGTTTAAGCCTTTGGATTGAATAATTGCCTATAGAAGAATTAACCATTTGATTTTTTTTTTCCTGCATTAGTTATAGATACATTGAATCAACGTGGTCCAAAAATTACGTGGGCCGTGTTTAGTATGAAATCATCTGAAAAGAAATCCATTACCAGTATCACAGCAAGGGCTGAGCGCAAAATAGCAGATATTAGCCTTTGATACAGAGAGTTTAGCATAACTGCCATCCCCTTCATCATTTGCATAATTGCCTGCCCAACAAACTTAAATCCCTTCAACAAAATCTCAGAAATCTTCAGAATTGGACTCCTGAGACTGCCAAAACTTTCCTCTTCCGTATGATTCACTCTTCCCAACCCTTTTCCTTCGACAATCTTACGCCCTGTAAATGGGGCTAAAATTGCTGGGGCAACAAGGATCAGAGCAGCAACACGTTCTGGTGCTTCAAAATAGACATTTAGTGCAGTAAGGGACCCAGCCGAATGCCTACCATTTGAAATTTTCACAGGCTCAGATATCTTGGCTTCAGATTTGAGGTTAAAAAAACAAAGGAGGGAAAAAGAAAGACAAGAAAAGAAATAATTCGTACTAATGTAGTTCTCAGGATAAGTCTAATCTCAGGGGAAGTAAACTGATTAGAAAAAGGGTAAACAGAATAAGATGACTGCTAAACGTGTACACTGCCGAGTGGCTTTTAATGCATTAACTTCTTCAATCCTTCGCCAATGAGTATCACATTGAGTGGCAGCCAAACAGTTAATCAATTAAATGCAAGAGATAAAAAAAAAAAACCAGATAGATGTCAAAGTAATTACAGGTCCGCCACATAATAAAGACCAAGTGTTGATGCAGCTTGCACCTAATATGCATCAGTTCAAATAAGAGGCTACCATCCATATCATGAATACTAGAATTAGTGGTGCTAACTGGTCTATCTTTGAGCAAGGAGATCAACTAAGTGGAATCTAATGTGCAACAACCAAATCTACAGACTATCAGCTGGAATTGGCATTATGCCGTGGGTTTCTGACTAAATTGATGCAATTAACATTAGAAGAGAGCAGGACGAGACACACACATACCCTACCAAAATTGCCTTCTCAGTTGCTAAGAAGTCAATGAAGTATACCGTTGCTAGCACTGAAAATGCCATGGAGTATGGATTGGGAGGTTGCCCATCCACATTCCCTTGGGACGAATGTGTGGAGAACTTTACCCTTGACGTCAACCCAAAGGCCGGTCTGTCAAAAGCAAGAACCTTGGAACCAGTGAGCTCTGCCAAAGACTTAATAACTCGACTCCATGAGAAAACAGATGCTCCAAAGCCATGAAGTAAAATCATAGGAATCCCAACCTTTTTACTTTGGTTAGGAACTTGAGAAAGATTCTGATTCTGTAACGAGTAATGTGCTTGTGATTCTGCATCATATACCTTGTGGTGTATCTGTACACCCTTAAACTCGCAAAAGCAACTGTCCGGATCAGCTAAGAGTGCCGGATCCAGTAGTTCATCTTGATCTACACCAGCTATTCTCCTCTTTGTCTGTTTGTTATTTGCATCCAACAATGGCTCTGGAGATTTTCGACACACATAAAGCACTCTTAGAACTAGGTTTACAACTCCAATACATTAATCAATTATCATGCATTAGAATTTGCACAAAATCCTTGCTAGTAGAATCTAGAAAAGCAAAGTACGGTAATCGATTTTGAAGGTTTTCCTTCTGTCAGGCTATTATGGTGTGACTTGTAAGATCGGAATCCACCTTGTGTGTATACGTACATAAACGCTTAAAGAGGTTTGTAGCCTGCTCTTGGGCATGTTTTTGAGCTTATATCAAAAGAGATTAAAAAAGGCCCTCCGTTTCTACAGTTATACTTCAACATTTGAAAACCCGTAAAATCATAGGAACCCTATGAGCCTCCATTTTTCTCTTCCGATAAGTCACCTAAAGGCACCGTGTACCGGATTAAACTTACTCTGCCACTTTACCTGTAATGGGCATTGCTAATAGTATGTAGTCCCAAAAACTAATTGTTGTTTATAAACATGTGTTATTGGAGATAACTAATTTTTCTTCTTCTTAGGGAAATAGTTTTAGGGGGAAACGGGAATAAATCAACAGCCTGCAAACTTAATTACTACAGTTGCAGTAATAAGCTCAAATAAAAGAGTCCATGCTAACAATAGCATCAGCCTTAACGGAGAACAAAAGATTTTTTTTTTTTTTTTTTTTTTTTTCAGAAGCAAGTTGGGGAATGAACAGATACCAGCATATTGGGCATCGGAGGCAGCAAGAGGAGAAGAAGAAGTAGACGCATGAGGATTGGGGGCAGATGTGAGAAAGGGATGGTGTTTCACCAAGGGGGCAAATCTTAGTCGAGAAGGAAAGCTGCGGCTGGCCAGAATCTGCGAAGAGGTGCTATTTCCAGCAAAACGGGAGAAGTAAGAAGCAGCATGGCCAACCAAGACCGGAATTTCCTTAAACTGAAACTGAAGCACCACGCCCGTCATGTAGTAGTACTTCTCTGCAGTATGGTTAAGATGCTAAATGTTTGCCCAGTTTCGAATTGAAACGGGAAGCGGCACCAGAACCGAGTACGAAAAAGGACAGAGACGGACTGAACCAAAGGGGGATAGGAAGTATCGACTGACGGAGATCAAAATGAAATTCTGGGGTAGTTCTTTTGACTTTCCAACTCTTGTCGTCTTCTCATTGCCAAACGATGTCGTTTCTTTTGGCCCTAGGGAACCCCACACTAATTGCCATGCTGCATTTACTATTGTACCATCCTGGCGTGTAAATCGTATCAGTAGAAGAGGCCCCGAATTGGAATCGGAATCGGAGTCGGAGTCGGAGAGAGGGCATTGACAGTAAGAAATGGAAGCATTGCTGTGCAGGAAATTGGGTGACCCAACCACAGAAGACAATTCGAATTCCCCGATAGTGGTTATCGAGAATCACCCGATCCCTCAATTGGATTCTCCCACAGCAGTGAGGGTGAGGTTAAAAGCCACGAGCCTGAACTACGCAAATTACCTGCAGATACAGGGAAGGTACCAGGAGAAGCCTCCCCTGCCCTTCATCCCAGGCTCCGACTTCTCGGGAATCGTTGATGCTGTGGGTGCCAATGTTTCCCAATTCAAAGTCGGGGATCCCGTTTGTTCCTTCACCAACCTTGGCTCCTTTGCTCAGTTCATCGTCGTTGACCAGTCCCAACTGTCTGTCACTCCATCATTCTCTCTTGCTTTCTTCAGTTTCTTCCATAGAAGTCTGGAATTTCATTATCAGGAATGAGTTCTTTAAAATTGGTATTTTAATTGGAATTGAAGGTTCCGAGTACCCGAGGGATGCGATATTGTCGCAGCCGGTGCACTTCCCGTTGCCTACGGCACCTCGCATGTGGCGCTTGTCCACAGGGCTCATCTGAGCGCAGGACAGGTATTGCTGGTTCTTGGTGCAGCTGGAGGCGTCGGCCTTGCTGCTGTTCAAATAGGAAAGGTTTTGGGCGCTATTGTTATTGCTGTTGCTAGGTACTTTCTCTTCTCTTCTCTTCTTTCAAACGAATTATTGTTCATTTGAGTGCGTATTGCGTTGTGTTCCTGATTTCAGGGGAGCTGAAAAGGTGCATTTCTTGAAGGAATCGGGTGTTGATCATGTGGTGGACTTCAGCCATGAAAATGTTACCCAAAGTATCAAGGACTTTCTCAAGGCTAGAAACCTCAAAGGGGTTGATGTTTTGTATGATCCAGTGGGAGGAAAGCTTACTAAAGAAGCCCTTAGGCTTTTGAATTGGGGTTCCCACATTCTGGTTATCGGATTTGCCAGCGGAGAAGTTCCTGTCATCCCTGCTAACATCGCCCTCGTCAAGGTAAGATTTTATGTTATAGAAGGATCAAAACATGCAAATATTTTAGAGAAGGCCTTAGTCTGAATTCCATTTGCAAAACCTGCGAATCTAAAGACTGACTTTCAACCTGCTAATACAAGGGTTAATTCTCATCCTTTCACTCTAAAGCAACTCAGGGTGATCTGATTTTTGTTAACCAAATTTCCTGGTGCATTTTTTTACTATGATATTCATTGTCAAATTCTGATGCCTCTTTGATTTTAATCACTTTCCACCAGAATTGGACAGTGCATGGACTTTATTGGGGTAGCTACAGGATACATCGACCAGGTGTTCTTGAAGACTCTGTTAGGGAGCTACTCTCGTTGATGGCAAGAGGCTTGATCACTATCCACATTTCTCATACTTACAGCCTGTCAGAGGTCAGAGAATCCCGAAGCTCTTTCTTCCCTCAAAATTGAGCATTCGTTCTTTTATTTATTTAGGGTTTTAGGTAAAACATACTTCACCACAACCTTAACCAACAACCAACCTCTGTAACTTCAAACACATTTCTGAAACGCGGAGCTTAAATTGAGGTTGGGTAAGTCAATCAGACTATTAGACTACTTCAGCCTTAGGCTTGAGTAAGTTGCCCAACCCTTAGAAATTGGGTTGGCGATCCCGAGCCAAGCTTTTCTTAGATACTTAGGGCGGCATGGTTTTAGGCTGTAATGTCTTTTCATCCCGGTATCTGTCTCTTTTGCAGCATTTGGTGAATTAACAAACACATTGACAATGTTTAACCATGGTCTTGGCTGTAGTCTGTACTGTACATGTGATACAATTGCGCGAAGTTTTTCATTCAGTTTGTCGCCAAATTGTAACAACTTGAAGTTCAGAATGCGTGTCATATGATTACCATTTAAACAAACTCAAAGGATGTTCTCAATTGCTCATCCACATTTGATAAGACTTCAATAGGTGGAACACAAGTCATTTCCCACTCGAAGCACAGTTTACTTGTTGCTTTAAATTTCTAAAAGTCCCTGATTTGCCTGGTTTTATCTTTCTTTTACCCCCCTTTCTTTTTGGACGTATAAGGTGGTAATCATTTTCACCTGAACCAATCAACCTTATAATTATGAGGGGGTTTCGGGAGGTTTAGTTTGGGCAGCTCAGAGTAAAGCTAGCTCAGAGGGTTTATATCACATAGGCAGCTCACATCCTTGCGGTTGATTCATTAGCAGCCTAGTCTCAGAAGTTGTACATTCCATTTAACTTGCAACAAACTTACTGTATATTACTTAACGAGACCCTCTTGGTTGACTTCGGACCATCAGATTCCAGATAATTGTTCACTCGTTGATAGAAGCCCTTTTCTTCCATTTTGTCTTTCTGTGGGTGATGTATTATCTGATCAACTCAATTAATTGTTCTTGACAGGCCACCCTTGCCTTTTCTGCTATCAGGGATAGGAAAGCAATTGGTAAGGTAATGATCGTTCTTGATGACAAGAGAAGTGTAAGATCTAAACTTTAAAATTGTCGGATGATGGACTGAAGATGGAGTATCATCCTTAGCCCTTGTATTTCAGAAACTCTTTTATTTCGTAACTCATGACCAATAATACATGGTGTGCTCTGTAGTTTTGCTAGGAGTCAAAATCCAAGACTTGTGTGACCATGTGATCTATATAAGCGTGCCAGTCCTGGACAGAATACGTGTGGCAATAAGTTTAATATAGATATGTGATGGATGTTATATAGCAAGAATAGTCTAAAATTTTTTGCAGCTCTTAATTAGTTCCGTTGATGCGATTTAATTAGTTCAGATGAGAGTATCTTCCATTTTGAAGGCATTCAGGTGAATTGATGTCCCTCTTTTTTTATCTTTTTCTTTTTTTGGGACTTAATTTAAAAAAGAAAAAAGAAGAAAGAAAAATGAAAAAGGTGCAATAATAGATGTCATCATGTTTGGTCAGTACTGGTGTCATCCTTAAACCTGATGAACCACGAACAATGGGTGATTCTAGTGTCCTCGCAGATTCAATTTGGGCATAAAAAATGAGTACACTCTAATGCAAAATCTATCCAAATATATACATACATATATGAACCCTAAGCACGTCCATGACTGAGAGTTGTGAGTCCGCCGGCAAGTTGATTCAAGGCACTCAACAACTTCTAAAGAAGGCTGGCTTACCGCTTAATCTATTCAAGCAGGGAAGGAGGAAGGGAAGTCTTGGTAACTTGTATGGCCGTGTGAGGGTGGTCGACCGGGAAGTTGCTGGTGAAAGGTACGCTAAGTCGGCACAGATGTTTGTGGTTGCAATAGCTTAAGAATATCTGAGATCATCGGAGACGCACCAACCGGTGGATCACGAGAATGAGGCTAACTTAAATCTCATTCCAGGCTGAAATTGTCAAGGCAGTGGTTACAAGCTGCATGAGGTTGAGACCATGCAAGAAGAAATTGGCATGATGAGTCCCTACAAGGAGCAGCGGCGAAGAGATACCATAAGGGTCCCGGGACCCGAGGGAAATTGATAGGTTTAAAATGAGTGATCAAGCGGGGACATTCCTACTTTCATATGAATGAAACAATAATTGAATTATTAAGCTTATTTAGGAAGTAACTCTTTTGAGAAACCTTTAATCTTTCTAGAATCTCAAACTGATAATGCTCTAAGACAATGGCTCATTGAGCTGAGTTTGACTAAAGTTTGTGTTAGAATATTAAACATGCTAAACTGATTTAAACTTGACTTGGTTCGATTTTACCTTGTGAACATATAATTCAGCATCATTTTGCTATAAAATGAAAAATTATTTCGCAGCTGAGAAAAAAGCCCGGAATCTAACCACCAAAATGAAAATGTTAACGTATTTTTTTATTAAGGAACAAAATATATCATGATGCAAAATATCAACAAATTCGCAGTTAGAATGTCAAAGATTCCGAGCTCTTTTCTCCCATTGTGGAGGCTCATCTTTGCACTTCAATGCCTGTGCTTTATATTGTAGAACATACCTGCAGTTCAGTTCCATAAAATACTTAATAATCTACCGATAAACACGGTTTGCTATATAACATAGAAAGAGATGGAACCTAATAACTCTATACATATGTGCAACCCCAGAAACGAAACAAATAGTCTCCTAATCAAAAGATAAAAATGCATCCTCTTCTTTTTCCAACTTCCAAGTAGTCAAAAGCACCACTAAGCAAAAGGTAATGCCTAGCAATATAAAAGTGAACATTAACAAGTCACTTCTCCAACATTTGTTACTGAACAGAAGATCACATTTCTAGTTCGAATGGGAATTCACCTAATCAAAAAATAAAAGTGCATCTTTTTCTTTTTCCAACTTCCAAGTACTCAAAAGCACCACCATGCAAAAGGTAATGCCTAGCAATACAAAAATAAACATTAACAAGTCATTTCTCCAACATATGTTACTAAATAGAAGATCGCCTCTTTGCTTCGAATGGGAATTCATTAATCCCTAGCCCCCTCTATAGGCCAAGTACGAGGCTCAAATCATTGCCAAATGGTCTAACCATTATCAATTGTAAGAGGTGAGATTTACTCCCTCATCCTTAAACTTATTCTAAAGAAAAAAAAAATTGACAAGAAATTAACTAACTTTTGCAAGTTTGAAGATAAATTATTAGGTTTAGGATTTTAAAGAAGTTAAAATAAGAGTTTTTACAAAATATTGTATAAATTGTTATAAAAATGATAATGAAACAAAAACAAATATCAAGAACAATATAAAAAATAATGAGGGAAAAAAAGTTGTATTTCTTAGATTATTTTTGTATACAATCTAACTATCTTTTTATAGTGGTTGGCAATCAAATATAAAACATCTCATAATAATAATGAATCAATGCTAAATTGATTAAGAAAATCGTTGCCATGAAAAATTCTAAAACCTTTTGGATTTTGAGCGAAAAATCTCATCAATAGAATTGATGATTCTTTCCTTTTTTTCATAGTAATAAAATGGTCATTTTCTTCTAAGTTAAATGCCTCTTATTTCACTCTTAGGTGTTTTGTAAAACTCAAAAATTAAAGGAGAATTCAAGTTGTTGAGTTAGCACGAGGTAAAAGATGACGCATGTGATATTCACACACACATCTTTAAGTTAGGCATTGCTTGCCTTAATGGTGTTGCACATGTGGCACATGCTCTCACCTTTTTTAAAACACTCTCCGCTTCTTTTTATGTAGTGATGTGGCATTCTTTTGTAAATATGTCAATAGTTTGATTAATAGAAGAGATGAAATATATAGAAGATTTCTTTATTTTGATTCTCTCATGAATAAAATAAAAATCAATTTCAACATATTTTATTTTTGCGCAGAAAATAGGATTAGTTGTTAGATAAAGTACTAATAAATTATAACACCAAAGTGTGGGAGAATTAGATTGGTTTACATAGAGATTTTGTAATAGAACTTCTATCCAAATAAGTTTTACAACAGTTTCAACAAGACATTTTAGCTTAGCTTTTCTATTAGAGTGAGCAATAATCTTTGTTTTTCGGAACTCCAAGAAAAATATAAAACCCTCCAGTTGATTTACGATCATCACAATTACCAACCCATCTAGCATCAGAATATGCATGGAGATTATTAGTTGATGTTTTCGTTATTTGAATACCACATCTAGGTGTGTCAACAAGAAATTATATAATACATTTTACAAACGCTCAATGAGTAAAAGTGGGAGCATGCATGTATTTACATGCAATGTTAATAGCATATGAAATATCAAGTCATGTAAGTGTTAAATATTGAAAAAATCTAACAATATTATAGTAATGTGTGGAATTTGAGTATGGTTCACCATCATTTATGGATGGTGGATGATTTGTGATACATGGTGTATACACTCCTTGAGCTTCATTCATTTTAGCTTAGAAAGTTATTTCATGAGCAAATTTTGCTTAATGAAGCAAAAGACCATTGTTAGAATAGTTGGCTTCAATTCCCAAAAAATAATGTAAGTTATCTAAATCCTTGATATTGAATTCAATTTTAAGTTGTTTAAGGATTTTCGACATTAAAGTTGTAAAACTTCTTGCAAAAATAATGTTATTAACATACACAAGGAGAAAGACATCATATGTTGTTGTATGTAATATAAATAATGCAGAGTCTGCTTAGAGAATTTTGAACCCAATATGTTGAAGGAATTGATTGAGTCTACGATTGTATGCTTGTAAAGATTGTTTTAACCCATATAATGATCATTTTAATCAATAAAAAAATTCTGATTTGGTTGAGTCATATATACTTCTTCATCCAAAATGCCATTTAGGAAGGTGTTTTTGACATCAAGTGATTTGATGTTCCATCCTTTAGTATACGCCATAGCAATTATAATTCATATCCTAACTGGCTTCACAACATAACTAAATGTGTCATGATAACCAATATTTGGTTGTTGATGAAATCTTTTAACAACAAGCAATGCTTTATATCGTTCAAGGGTTCCATAAGATTTTTGCTTAACTTTTTATACCCATTTATAGCTAACAAGAATAATATCTTGAGGTGGAAGAACAAGATCCCATGTCTCATTTTTCAATAATGCGTTATACTTTTCTACCATAGTAACGTGCCAATTAGAATCTTTTGATACTTCTATATAGTTTTTGGTTTCAAGATAATGATGTATAGAAATTGTGAGAGTGTAGGTATGATCATATAATAAAGTATGCTTGGAAATTTTTCCTCCATTTAGTCTCGTAATCATTGAATATTTCTTTATGCAGGATTGTTGGATCATGTTATGATCTTCATATCTTTGTTTATTTTGTGTTGAAATATCTAAAGTAATTTCAATGAAAGGATGTGGCATTATTGAATTGGTGTCGATACTTTGTGTATTTGTTTGAAATGGAAACATATTTTCATCAAATATAGCATTGGCAACAATATAAATTGTTTTTGTTTACAAACAAAAACAGCAACAACCTTTATACTCTATGAGGTAGCCTAGAAAAACACAAGGTTTTGATCATATATTGAGTTTATGTTTAGCATAAAGCCTTAAGTAAGGAAATAACAAGCACCCATGAATTCTTAAATAAGATATACTAGGTTTTTTGTTAAATAGTTTTTTCCATAGGATTTTCTTATTTATCACTAGGCTTAGTAGATGATTAACAATATGTGTTGCACTTTCAAAAACAAAATCTGAATACTAAAGTGGTATATGGGCATGATTTGTCATTAATAATCCTGATTCAATGATATGCCTATGTTTTCTTTAAATAGTCTTGTTTAGATATGGAACATAGGGACTTGATATGCGTTGATAAATACCTTTGTTAGATAAAATGGTTTTAAAATCTTTAGAAGTAAATTTTGTTCATCACATTGAATATTTTTTATTATAGTTAGAAGTTGATTTCAACAAGTGTTTAAAAATTATTGAAGATTTGAAGAAATTCATTTATAGTTTTCATGGAATAAAGTCATGTAAATTTGAAATAATCATTAATAAAATAAATATAATATCTATTCCTTTGAAAAGTTATAACTGGTGTATGGCGTTATATTTGAAAATGGACTACGTGCATGAGAGCTTTGGAAATATTATGTGTAGATAAATGCAACTCTTGTCAACTTTTAGTGATACTACCAACATTACAAGATAATGGAATATTTCTAGTAAACTGAATATCTATTACATTTGTATAATTATAATTAAGATGACCTAATCTATAGTGTCAGGCCATTACATTTATTGTAGAAATATGAAAAAAATTTGGTGATTGTTGAAGAACACTCAAGTTGAGATGATAAAGTCCATTTTTAAGTGGTCTTTGTAGTAGGATCTATCCCTTGTTAGACCTGTACAAGATAGAAATTAGGTAAAAATGAGAAAACATAAATTGTTTTCTTTTGTAAACTTGGAAATAGATAACAAACATTTTGTTATATTAGGCACAATAAGTACATTAGAAACAATGATATTACTAGAGGTTAATAAATTACCTTTATAGATTACTATAAGTGTCATTCCATCCCTTATAGTAATTGCTTGATTCTCATTATAATTGAGCAATTGAGTAATATCATAGTCATCTAACAAGATATGATGTGTGGCACCAAAATCAGGAAACTAATTGCTTTTAGTAGCGGCTTTATGAGTTTGCCATTGAGCCTTTATAATAGTATTGGCATGAATATTCTATGGGCCATGGAAGTTATTATTAGGCCCAGAATTGGAAGGAACATACCTATAGTGACATTGACGCATAATATGTCCTAGTTTGACAAAAAACATTGTGTTGAGGTTTACTATTATAATGAGGAAAAAAAGTATGTCCTTGACTTGAGATATTATTTAAGCACCCTCCTACATTGCTAGCACATTGGGAAAATGGCTAATTAATAGGGATTGGTGGTAGGGCTAATGGCAAAAGTAGCTGCAATAGGTGAGCCTTATGTAGCCATTTTAAGGTGAGCTTTCTAGGTAAGGAGTAACCTACATAAATCTTCATAAGAAAGGGATGATGTGCATATATAAACAAAAATTATAGTGGCAAAAGTTGTATAAGGGGTGCCAAGACCTCGAAAAACATGAGTTAAGAACTTATTGTTTGAGATAATTTCACCTATAAGGGAAAGTTGATCAATAATACCATTTACTTCTTAAATAAACTCAGTTTCTAGTTGGTGCCCTTTGGTTGCTATTTGGAGACATAAGTAAAGAGCGAAAACTTGCACAGAATTATAAGCCATGAATTTAGATGATAAGGTCTACCATATCTCTACTGAGGTTTTGCATTTCCTAGCAATGGTCATAATAGTATCATTATAGGTGCAAAAAATCCAACCATGAACAGTATGATCCTTGACTTTCCAATCTTAATAAGCTGGATTAGAATCACGAATGATAGTATCTTGTTCATTAATATTGGTAATAAACTCTTCAAGACAAAGAAAGGAGTCGTCAAAAACACCAAGTAATCCATTTGTTTGAAGGAAATGCTCAGTATGAGCTTTCCAAAAAAGAAAATTAGGACCCTTGAGTTGCATACCAATGGTGGGAAGAAGACTTATATTGGGTAGCTAAAGAGCATGAGTGGTAGCATGAACATGGTTTACGTTAGAAGCCATTTCCAAAACAAAATGGATCGAAAAAAAAAAAATCACCAAAAGGCTAAATTGATACTAAGTTAAAATAAGAGTTTCTACAAAATATTATAGAAATTCTTATAAAAATGATAATGAAACAAAAATAAATATCAAGAACAATGAGGGGAAAAAACTTATATTTCTTGGATGATTTTTGTATACAATCTCATTGTCTTTTTAAAGTAGTTAGAAATCAAATGTAAAACATCTCATAATGATGATGAATCAATACCAAATTGATTCTAAAAACCATTGACATGAAGAACCCTAAAATATTTTGGATTTTGAGTGAAAAATTTCATCAATAAAGTTGATGATTTTTTCCTTCTTTCATAGCAATAAAATGAATATTTCCTTTTGAATTAAATGCCTTTTATTTCACCCTTAGACATCTTGTAGAATTCTAAAAAATCGAAGGAGAAGTTAGGTTGTTGTATGAGCGTGAGGTAGAAGACAACATGTATGAGATGCACATGCCCGTCTTTAAGTTGGGTGTTGCTTGCCTTGGTGGTGCCACATGTGTGATACATGCACCCACCTTTTTTAAAACACCCTTTGACTCTACTTCTTTTTGTGTGGTGATGTTGCATTCTTTTTCTTTTTCTTTTTCTTTTTTTCTAACAAAAGATAAATTAAGTAACAATATAAATTCTTTCGTCAAGTTTAGTTTTTTATGATACACAAAGATATAGTAGATTTTGAAATGTAATTTTACTATTTTAGCTCAACATTTTACATGCTTCGTTTCCCTTGTTGAATAAGGTATGTGAAAGAGTTAAAATGTTAATTAAGCAAGCCATCATGCTCACCACTTTTTGTAAGCATAAGATTCATTACGGTGATTTCATAAAAATGATCCTTTTTCTATAGTTGCAAAAAGGATTGGTTTGACCCATGTTGCTGCACCACCCTAAAAGCTATTGTAGAAATTCAACAAATTGCATTAATGACATATAGATTGAATACAAAACTATAAAAAGGCACACACTCAAACATAGTAAATTTAAAAGGTTTCAACTAATACAATATCTTACTTTTCTTGTAGTCTCTCATAATTAAATTTTCTCTTTTACTTCTTTTCTTATTGGAAAATATCTTATAAATTCTCTCATCACCTAAAATTCATTAAAGGAGCTCTCTCAACAACTAGCTAGCTCTTGGTTCTTTCAATAAAATAGCTAACCTACTAGATTTCTCTATATTTCATTTAGTTATAAATTAACACTAAAGGAATCTTAGTCAAATACTATTAAAAAAATTATTACAATAAGAGGATAAGAATCTTAGCTAGATATGGCTGAAAAACCTATTACAACAAAAAAATAATTTATAATTTCTACAACTACATAGATATCTTTAATTATAACAAAATATTGCAATAATAGCTTATAATCCAATTATTCCATCAATCTTAACAAAAACTTTTCATAATTAATGAATTAGCAAATGCTCATCAAACAAAATCCTCGAGACTAAACTCCATCCAGTAGAAACTATTTCGAAAAGAGCGAGAATGACACATCCTACCAAGATTTAATTTTTCATGGATTAAAACAAAAGAGGAGAAGGAAAAGGAAAAGAAAAAGAAAAGAGAACAAGATTTCAATTTTCACGCTCTGCATCCTCACGTCCTCCCCCTCTCCAATATCTACTTTCATAAAGTTCAAACACCGGCTGTTTGACCGCCCACGTTAGATTTCCTGTTGTCGCAACCATTTTTATCCGTAACCCGCGTGGCGGACAGACTCCCGTCTGCATCCAAACATTATCTTTAGCTTTGCCAGAACGCGTCAGCGGGATGATGACGTGGCGGGCTATGGGACTACCTTCTGTCTGTTGGACCATGGGCAGGTGTTTATTGGAACTTTGACGGTAGAATTTCATCGGAGGCGCACTGGGGGGGTTTATAGTGGACGATAGGCGCACGGGGGGGTTTTTGGTGGATGATACCCGAAGCAAGATCGTAGTGGGAGTTGTCGCGAATAACAGGCAGACTCAGGATGAAAGTTTACCACGTTCCTTGCTTGGAGGATAACTACTCGTACCTGTAAATGGAACTCACTTTTCTAAATCAGTTTTTCAGTATTGTTGTTGATTGGATTTCTTTTTCTACTTTGCGATCATGTATTGCTGAAAAATTAGTTCTTCACTATTTGGGGATCGCAGCGTCGTCGATGAGACCTCGAAAGAAGCGGCAGTAGTGGATCCAGTGGAGCCCGAGAAGGTTTTAGAAGCTGCCAAGCAACACGGCGTCCTTCTTAAGCTCGTTCTCACCACCCATCATCACTGGTATCTTATATCTCTTAGGTTTTGGGACTCGTGATTTTGGTATATATGATCTTCGATATATGTTTCTGTATACTTTTAGAGTGCTGAATCTTCGTTGGCTTATCTGTGGATTCTGATTTTGGATCACTGCCGTGTTACGATAGGGATCACGCAGGTGGAAATGATAGAATAAAGCAGCTGGTGCCTGGGCTTAAGGTCTATGGTGGTTCCATCGATAATGTCAAGGGTTGCACTGATAAAGTGGAAAACGGTGATAAGATTCGGCTTGGCGCTCATGTGAACATTCTCGCTCTACACACACCTTGGTATGGTCCTTAAACTTGTTCCCTACCTTTTGTTATTCTTCCTCAATTAGTCTTGTTTATTTGTTTTCTTATGGAATGTGTTTCGGATGGCATGCAGTCTCACCTACAACATAATTTAGTAGAAATCTTCAACCAATTAGAAACTTTCTGTAAGTGGAAAATACAGTTTATAACTTACGGTTGGGCTATAAATCCCCTTAATTTTTCGTATATCATGCTTACTTCTTGGCGGTAACTTGCCTGATATCTTGTTTGTAATACTTAAACCCTTTGTGCTCATGTCCAAAGTGTGAAACTCCACATGTAGGCTAAACATTTCCTCTAACCTGTCAGAAATTGCCATGTCGTTAAATGTTTTTTGACATTTCCCATTGTCTCAGCAGTTTATTCAGTTACTCCTCTCGCGCTCTCTGTCTACTGGGTGCACGCACGTGTTTTCTCATTGAGGTGGATGCTTTAGTGAAAACCAGATTGCTAAACATGACTGGAAAGCTGAAATAAAGAATTTGCAATTCGCAGTCTCTCATGTATCGCTTAAACTCATTTTACACCTATCTTTTGCTTTAGTGAAAACCAGATTGCTAAACATGACTGGAAAGCTGAAATAAAGAATTTGCAATTCGCAGTCTATCATGTATCGCTTAAACTCATTTTACACCTATCTTCTATACCTTCATTTTACCTCCAATGTTTATCCGGAAATCTGCATGTTGAATTTTGGAATGAATCTAGAGTTCCGCTTTTGCTTGGCTTATAAAAAGAGATGCTTTGGATCTTCCTTTAATTCCCTTCAGATGTTATTTTTATGATAGAAAGAGTTGAGTTGTAGACTTAACCCTAACCCCTATGCCTCCTCGCCTTCATGTTAAGGTGTCTTCAGCAGATTCTTATCAACATGTCATCATTTGTTCCTGACAGTTTATTTAGCAGAGGAATCGTGCCTTTTCCCTTTCGTAGAGGGATGCTTCACCCCTTTTTTGTTTTTAACTTTATCTCTTTCTTTTTCTTTTTTAACTTTTATCTCTGTCTTTGACTTGCTTTCATCAGCCACACCAAAGGTCATATCAGTTATTATGTGACTAGCAAAGAGGAAGAAGATCCAGCTGTTTTTACTGGAGACACGTTGGTAAGATGATGGGGAAACTTTATTTTGTCCAGTTGTGTTTGTTATCAGTTTTCATTAGAACATAGAATGAAGGAAACCTTTAATTTTTCTGTTTTGGTATTTTTCTTTCCTGGGGACGGTTGGAGGTAGAAAAATGAGGGAGATCAATTTAACTTAGCAATATGAATAGACTTGCAACAGATCTGTTTTTTTCTCCTTCAGTTGAAATAGTGGGCAATTGCTTTCACTTATTTATCGAGAGGAGAAGAAAGAGAGAGAATCTTAAGTTGGGTTGCCCAAAACTTTTGGGGTTAGGAAATATTCTAGGCTAGGCTGCCTGTGTTATTTGTCTCGCTTTATGAAGTGATATAATGTACATGTATGTTAAAAAATGTAGCATTATTTGAAGTCTTTAATTCCCAAGAAGTGTCCTCTTTGAAAGCTGTTGGCCAATAACATTGTGTCTCCTTGTGTTCTAGCTATTGTATCTTTCATTTATAATCATATAGTGTGGGGCTGCAAATAATGGTTACATGTTCAAATGCAGTTTATCTCTGGTTGTGGGAAATTCTTTGAGGGAACAGCAGAGCAGATGTATCAATCATTATGTGTTACTTTGGGTTCATTGCCAAAGCCAACTAAAGTTTATTGCGGCCATGAGGTAATTCAGCATTTTGATTTTTTTCTCTTTTGGTTTATCTTGAATTGGGTAATGTAGGATTTTTCAAATATTTTTGGATAATGAGTCACTGTACCTTGTTTAAAATTTTGACCCTGTTTGTGTATGTGTGAAATGTATAGTAGTTCCATTGGCATTGTTACTGTCGAGAACCTTGGTTGGTATTAAAAAAGTGATGTGACGACATATTCCCTTTATCCTTCAAAATTTCTATTTCCCCAATTTTCTGTGTCACAAATGCCAATGATCAACAGAACCCTGTTTATCTCGTTCTTGTATGGCCATTTATTAAGAACACTTTTGCGTCTGAGCCCTCAGCTGGGAATTTTCAGCGACTGAAGAAAGTGAAGAAACTTTTCATACCTTCTTTCTGGTTTCCTAGATCACTCGTTGACCACAGAATGCCGAGTAGAAGTTGTGCAAAATTATTACTCTTCTCTATGCTACACAATTTCTTCCAGTTTGCACTTGAAGAAACTCAAATTGATAAATGAATTTGGAGATCCGTATTATTAAGTTAATCCTTCACAAACAAGGTGAAATTACACCAATCACACGAAAAAAGTTCTTAGGCAAATTGTTTCTTTGGATTTTGTTACCAAGTCATGGCCTTAGCTACCAACAGATCCGACCGACACTAAGCCACCCAAAATAGCTCAAAGGGACGGTCAGACGTTTCTTTCATTTGGAATTTTAACTCATATGTTTCGTATTTCTCCAGTACACGGTGAAGAACTTGCAGTTTGCTCTGACAGTTGAACCGGAGAACTTGAAGATACAGCAAAAGTTAACTTGGGCTCAGCATCAGCGGCAAGCAGGTCTCCCTACTGTTCCTTCAACTATTGGGGAAGAATTAGAAACCAATCCATTCATGCGGGTGGAGCTGCCACAACTCCAGGTTCACTTTTCTCTCCAAATTGCTCTTCCACGATGTTGAATGAAATTAACTAGTAATATATTATAGTGGAATTGCATTGTTTCCGATTATTGTAGAGTTTGGATAGACGGAGTGATGCATCATATGTTGCCTACTTCCTGGGTTGATATCTTTAGGTCTTCTTTAACCATGGCTTAACTACTAGAGAAAGATTTTGGTTTGTCTGTTAGTGGTATACAACTTACGTTGGCGTGGCCCTTTTTTTTTTTTTTTTTTTTGGTCCAGGCGAGGATCGGCTGTCGGTCTCCCGTGGAAGCTCTGCGGGAGATAAGACAGCGTAAGGACCAGTGGAGGGGCTAACTGATGATCTGGCTCATGCTGTTCTTCATTTGCGGGTGTGCCTCAGTGGATGTGAACGCATGTATAATTGTACTGACGTCTGTTTACTTATGACGGCCAAGTGAAACATGTTCTTCATGATACTTCTTTCTGTCAAATTAAGTTATTTATCTGCTATGAGAAGCGTGTATGACCCGAGTATATGCGCTCTTGAAACACTTTTAAGCAACTACTTCACACCAATTAAGGATGCTGGCTCGCAACAGTTATCTGCTATGTGACTATAATTGAGGAATACAAACATCAGCTTAAAAGGATGTAGAATTTCTATGATATGAAATAGTCTCTTGTTTAAGAATACAATACTTGACATAGCATGGAAATCAGCGAAGGGTTTTAATAAGCAATGAAGGTTGCGATGCTAGATCGTAAGGCGTGAACGCGTTGACTAGCAATTCTTTGTTGGCTTTGCCTCTCAGCTGTGCTCTTAAGAGACGGGCTTCGCGTAGTGGCTATATTTTGGAGATGAATGTCAGGACCCAAGGGAGCGAAGATGGGATTGAGGTTTGGGTACGTAATATTTTGTTTTATACTATTGTTGAGTTTTCTTAGATAATTACGATTTGTTTTATTATTTCTTTTTAAATAAGGTCTAGGGTTGGAAATGGTCAAAATCTAGTTAGGTTATAAGTTTCTTAGTTGTATTGAGTTAGGAGTTAAGTCTATTTAATAGGGAATACAAGGAGTAAATTGAAAAAGAATTGTTTTGTAATTGAATCTTGAGTATAGTGAAGATAAAACTTAAAATTTTGGTCTATAAACTTTCCATTGATTCTTTATTATTATAAGAAATTTCATTTGGAATTAACTTTTTATATAGTTGCTTTTATCTTCAGTTTTTATTTTGGTTCTAAGAACATATTCCTAGTCATAAGAGCATGACAAATGGAATCAAAGTTAACTCCTGCGTCCTAAGTTTGAATCACAAATGGGATAACTTATGAAATAAAATAATCGTAAAAGTTTAGCTTGGATCATCATAATTGAGAAAATGGACAACTGTAGGCAACCATGGGCAAGCAGCAAAAACATGGTGGAATGTCACGATTTTAATATTGTGGCGGGTTTAAACTTATGGGGGCCTAAATCAATGACCATACTCCAAGAAATTAATTCTTGATTAATTATCAATTTTTAAGACCTTGATATAGTAGTCTTGGATCGTGACAAATGATAAACTGATTCTTGATTTACTATAGTTCTAAGATTTTGACATAGTACTCTTAAACCATGACAAATGATGTCAGAGTGGTGAAATGGTAACTCATTTGGGATACGCATAATCATCTTAACAAGTTATGGCAAGATTTAGAGGTTCATTTTCCAAAGATGGAGGAGGCGCTAAACACGAGGAGGAAGGAAATATGTAAAAGCTTGGATAAAATTGACAACAAATTTGATAACTTTTGGCGACAAATTTGATAACTTTTGGCGACAAATTTGATTAATTTCAATGAAATGTCTTTGATTAACTTCCGAAGTTAATCATGCAAGCCCAACACCACGGGGAAGATAAGGAAAAAGGTTGAAACTTTTGAGCAACTACTAGTGGCAGAGGATGATGCCGTGGTAGGCAACATTTCGGTTGGAGCCGGCATCACAGAGAGTGGCAACGTCATGGTGGAAAAAGGCATCGTGGCAGAAGATGGCAAAACAATGAATTTGATTGATTCCATAGTTGAATCACTTATTACGGTGTTAGGAAACTCAAAACAAGTCAAAGAGGTCGAAGCACCAATCTTTTTGCTGGTTATGATCAAGAAAAAGTCATTGCTGGAAGAAAGAGTGGCCAATTTGATCTGTGCTCGGTTTTTTGATTTCTCCCATAAGATCAAACAATTAGATTTTGACAAGAAAGAATCAAACCCAGGTGCTTTTGTCTTCTCTTGGATTGGAGAGCAGCTATTTCTTTTTTAAGGTATTCTAGTCACCCTATTAAATTTTACTTATCAGGGATGACTACCCAAAATTTTTTGGCATCCAAATTTTAATTAATCATTCAGGATAAGGATTTAAAAAGAAAATGAATTGTTAAGACTTAAGAGAGTTAAGATAAACTTGGGCTTTGCTTACTTGATATTAAGTTTTATATTGTTGTTGAGTTTTTTTATATTTAGGTTTTGTTTTATATTTTATTTTTTAAATAGAATTTAGAGTTTGAAATAATTAAAACTTAATCATGTGAGGAATTTGAGATTTAGTGATATTGAATTAGGAGTTAGGTCTATTTAATAAGGAGTAAGACAAGTGAATTGGAAGAAAATTTTTTTGAGATTGAAAATTAGAGTTATCACTCTCCATTAAAAAGAAAGTTTAAAGTTTCGGCTTTATAAATTTTTTAATAAATTTTTTATGATTATAAGGAATTCAGTGGAAATGAACTTTTATTCTAATTACTTTTACCTTCATATTCACTTTAATTCTAAGAATACATACTTAATCCAATAGAATTAGTGGCGATTTATATAAAGTCGCTGCTTGATTCGGAGCGAAGGCGATTTATTGATTGTAAGAAAGAAGCTTTCAAATTACTTCGCTTACAAGAAAAAGAAAAAGGCATCCACCCAATCTTGATCTTTTTATTTGACTTTTCCTTCCCATCACCTGGGTCAACCACCGTGTCTCTCTCCCTCAGCCTTGGCACCCTGTTGAGAAAACAACCCTTTGGATTAGACCAGGTAACTTCTCAGTTCATTATGCATAAAGAATGAGAGAGCTTGGGGCCAAAAGGGGTTAGGGCTTAGCTTTGGCATCCAAATGGAGACGTCGGATACCAGTTATGACCGCTGCACGACTTCTTCCTCATCCTCATCCCATTCTCCATCTCCATCCGGAACTCCTATTGCTCGGACTAGTCCTAGTAGTAATTCAAATTCCACAGCCAGACTCGGCGGACTGCAGCTTCCTTCTCTCAGTTTGTTCCGATCGCCGCTTTCCGTTTTACTTGAATATTCTGGTATTGTCAGGGCAAGATCAAACAGCGACCCTGATGCTGAGACCGAGACTCTAATCCGCAATACCCCCGATTCCCTTGCCAGTACCGGCAGTTCCGGTGAGGTTTCTATTCGCATTATTGGTGCCGGAGACGGTGGTGCTGAATCCATTGGCAGTGAAGACGTTGGGGTGGCCGAGAGAGTCCCCGTGGTTCCTCCATCAAGTGGGCGCGCCCTTGAGAATGGGCAAGAAGATGGCGGCGTCTCAAGCGATTCTTCTCATCAGCGGTACGATATTCAGCAGGTTGCCCGCTGGATTGAACAGATTCTACCCTTTTCATTGCTCTTGCTCGTTGTCTTCATTCGTCAGCACCTACAAGGTACCCTCTTTCTATCTTCTCTCTATCTACTCTATTAAGTCTCACTCTTCAACAATTCGTTGTGTTACTCTACATGCTCAAATGATTTCTGAAGCTCTCCATTCAATCAATAAAGCAGACCATGAGTTATTTTTAAAATGTAAACAAATTCTTAATGCTTACTTACTGAACACCATTGCCACTGTACGCAATTGCAATAGACCAAGGGCTATATAAGATATCTTGACCATTAAGGACTTCATTTTTTAAAGAGCTAATGAAGAATCTGGGAGAGAGGGAAATTCTATTAGTAGCCAGCTTAAGGGGAAATGTGATCTTGTGCGTGGCCTGTGTCGTTGGCTGACCAAAAGGAGATGAACCGGCTACCTGCTGGCTATGTATTTTTGAGTCTTGAGTTTAATGCTTAGATTACCGTGAGGCAATGAGGTTCAGCTAAGCTTTGTTAACTAACTCCAATTCTATAATCTGTGACCTACCACTTATCAACTCCTTCTTTATTAAAATACTTACAATAGAACACAAAAACTCTTTATGAGTCTAAGTTTTAAGTGAGAAAAATTCTGTTGTCTCGGATTGTGAGATCATTTATGTGTCAAATCCCACTTTGATTGTAAAAAATAGGTGAAACTGAGCTTTATAAGTTACTGTAGGATACTTTAATTTTAAACTAATCTTTGACCAATCATTTTGGGATGTTGTGAATATGTGGCTGAAACGTAGTTTGGTCATCATAAAGATCAATTGACAAATCAATCTGAGAAACTCAAAAGATGTAATAAGTAAGACATTATTTTACTAAGCAGAGTTGGGACTATGACTGCATGGAATAAAGATTCTTGCTTTTATTGGTACTTCTGCATCTCTAATAGTATAATGGGTGAATAATAGGGCTTTAGGGTTGTTAAAAATTCCATTTCTGGATGTTTATAGTTCATGAAGAGTATATACTAGCCTTTTAGAGATCAGGCTTTTCTGGGCAATCAAGAGACAGGATTATTTGCATATAAAGTCCACTTAAACTTTTACTTCAATGAGAACCTTCTCTCTAGAGGTAAAGGGTTGATAGAGTTGAAGTAGTTAGATGTAGGTATGTGCTGCATACATATGTATTTATGTAGGTAATTTACCTATGTATTCGTTTTGGACTATGAAGCATACGTTTTAGTGTAGTTCTACCTACATATTATATACTGAGATTTTCCTTTACACGGAGATCCTAACTAATCTGGCTGTAGAGTTTTCTAATTGAAGATTGGTATCATGTAGAAGGTAAATATATGAGAGGAAGACCCTTATGCATGGTGGATCCAGTTCTCCATTGTTCTTTATTGGTCATTTCAAATTTCCTCATAACAGGAGGTATTCTATCCATTTAGGAAATCATGGATGAGGTAGTTGTTATCCAAACAAAGAACTCCAGTATGATTGAAGAACTTGGTTGATCTGTCCTTGATCTCCTGGCTATTTTTATATTTTTTGGCATCAGTTTTGCTTTATTGGGTTCTCATCTTTGCTCTCTTTTTGTGATGAATCTTTTCTATATCATCAGTGGCCACAAAAGAAAAAGGGAAACATAGTAGAAGAAAAGGAAAAGATCTTTTTTTTTTCGTTTGATAATGGACAAATGGATAAACCAGTGATGAGTTGCTTTGGAAAATGATGCCACTTTGCTCCTGTCCTGTACTATGATTCTCAAAAATTGTCTAGTTGGTGACAATTTATTCTTTGAAAACTTGCAGGTTTTTTTATTATGATTTGGCTTTCCGCTGTCATGTTTAAGTCAAATGATATTGTACGGAAGCAGACAGCTCTAAAGGTGCCATTATGTCTGCTCATTTTTTCTTCATACAAAAATTGTGATATATGTTCCGACCACTCTAAAACCCATTGTAATCAAATAAAGGAACTTTTTTTTTTTTTCTTTGCGCAGGGAGAGAGGAAAGTCTCTGTTCTGATTGGCATGTTTATTCTATTTGCAATTCACATGCTAGGTGTTTACTGGTTTTACCGAAATGATGATCTTTTGTATGCATTGGTGATGCTCCCTCCAAAAGCAATACCTGCATTCTGGCATGCTGTCTTCATCATCTTGGTAAATGGTATGGATATCTATTGTAATTTAATTGGCTTCGGTAGATGTATGTGCTGACTTCTTGATCTCTTGTAACCTGGATTTAAATGTTTAAGAGACATATTGAAATTTATTAATATCCTTATCTATTGTCACAATTCAATATTTCTGCTATTGTCCTCAGTGGTCCGATAGTTTTGTTACCTAAATAGTTTTAATTGTTTGGCAGACATAACCGCTTGCTTATCTTTGTAGTTCTAAATTTTTCACTTTGTTAATCTGGTATATCAAAGTTTTCTTGATAGTTTTTTTTGTGCTTTTTTCATTGTTTTGGCCCTTTGCTCTGTCTTTTTTGTATTACCTGTTAGGTCCTATATCCCCAGTCCTATAATATGAACCCTATTGTGTTTCCTCTTCCATATGTCAGTGCTTCTTGGGCAATTTGTATGAATTCTTTTACTTTCAGATACAATGGTGAGGCAGGCAGCGATGGCTCTCAAGTGCTTACTTCTAGTATATTATAAGAATGGTAGGGGCCATAATTTCCGTAGGCAGGTAACACGATGCTGAAGCATATAATTTTCAGTGATAATATTATGAGCTATTGTCTGTTTTGATTTGTCAGAGGTATCTGACATCCTTATATTGTCCTTGAAGGGCCAGATGTTGACTCTTATTGAGTATACACTGCTATTGTACCGTGCCTTGTTGCCTGCACCTGTATGGTATCGGTTTTTCTTGAACAAAGAATATGGTAGCCTCTTTTCATCACTGACCACCGGGCTATATTTAACTTTCAAGCTAACATCTGTTGTAGAGAAGGTATGGGTTTCTGAAGCTTACTGAAGACGATAAAATGCTTGTTTGCACTAAAATTTAAAGTACGTGCTGTTGTTTTTTAGGTTCAATCCTTTTTTGCTTCTCTAAAGGCATTATCGCAGAAGGAGGTCCATTATGGTTCTCATGCCACATCAGAACAGGTAATATTTCAACAAAATGATTTACGTTAACTTTTGTAGCCAGAGTATCAAAGTTGAGCACAATTTCTTCTCCTGTGCTATGAGATCTTGCTAGTAAATATTTTACAGAAACTTTATTGCACCGAGAACCACTATATTTCTCCCTTTAGTTTTGGCTTGGTATCTAATTTAGCTTTCTGGGATGGCATTTGTTCTGGCATCTAATTTTAATGAACTTGCTTCAATATCTTGTCTATTGGCGAACATTCATAATAGGCCAGTGGCAAAAACCACTGTCTTTTATGGTTCCCTGTCCCTTGAACTGATATGTCCTCTTAAATATGTTTTTGGTGTTGGAGATCTCCTTCTCTCACTTAATTCAACCTGAGCATCAATGAGTCAACATTATATCATGTCTTCATCACTTCATCTTCCATGCATCTGATAACAATTTTATTTATCTTTCAGCTGGTTGTAAATAGCCTAGCGTAATTCTAGTGATACTTTCACTGGTTCAACCTATCAGATGCTTGATATCTTTTTTCATATTAGTTATACAGCGTATAAGCAATGTGGTTTCCGATGCTGAGCATGATTGGAAGAAGGGAATCCAATTATTAACAACAAAAACGAAGGGAAAAAATAATCATTCCTTGGGTCAGAAAAAACAGTTAGAATACCTAAAAAGAAGTTAAGTTTTAAATAATTTCATGATTTTATTCGCTAGTTGTTTTTGAGGTTCAAACAGAGCCTAACAATTTGCCAGGTAGAACATTGTTTCTCCATGTGGAGAAACTAAAAACATTTCTAGCAATTTCGACTTCCAGAAGTTTCTTTAATTTCTGTGCACACATACAGCTTTATTCTTGAACAAGAAAGTTGATTTTCTAGTCCCAGAATAGGTATATGTATGTCTGACATCCCTTTTCTGTGCTTGTAGTCTTTTACCCTAGAGTAATGGGCTAATGTCACATGGGAATTACATGGCAGTGATAAGGAGTATCAGGCCCTCATGGTTTAACAACTTCAGAGATATTTTTATGCTTGGAAAAACTATTAGTTTGAAATTGAGCATGGTCTTTTTGTATGGAATGGGCAACAGGGTACTTTCAGTATGGTCGGTGATATGCATGCTTCTATTCGTAGATGTTGCTATATTTTTCCCTTGTGATAAATCAGGGAATTTCATTATCTGAATTCAAACTTCTGAACCATAAAACCAAGCAAATTCCTGCTGGCATAACTTGGTATGAATTTGCATTTCTATAATCATATATTTCTCTTGGTCATGTAAAGAAGTACTAAATTACCTTGTTACGTCTTGACTGGCAAGTGAGTACCATATTTAGTCGATTACAATTTTGACCATGAAAATCTACCATGACATCAACTTATAAGAATCTCATTCCAGGTACATGCGGCAGGAGACCTCTGTGCCATTTGCCAAGAGAAGATGCATGCTCCTATATTGTTACGCTGTAAACACATATTCTGTGAGGACTGTGTATCAGAATGGTCAGTTTGACATATTCTGTTTCTCATGCAATACTTCTAATAAATGTTGTTTTTCTCATTGTACGAAATGTCTTTATTTTCTTGCTTTTTAACCACCCATTTGGATGGTCAACTGAACTTGTGAATTGTAGACCACCACTAATAGTTATACCTGCTTTAGGGGGTTATTTAGATCCAACTGGAAATAGTAAAGAAGGATCCGTACCTTTCTAGCTAATGTTAATTTCGGTGTAGTGCCTACAGAGCATTTATGTAATAGCTGGTGAACGGAAGGGGAAGCCAAGTGCTTTCCCTGGTTTTCCTTGTGCCGCTCTTGTGGTTTGTGTCTCTCGTCTTTGGAAGGGACAAATAAAGAGCAAATCATGTGAAAGCTTCCTTTGGATGGAGCTATAGTTTCGGTTTAGAGAAGGCAAGTGGAACGAAATAAAGCGGCAGACGGCAAGTGGAACGAAATAGAGCGGCATGTCTGCAATTAGAGCTACACAATTTTACCTCTGTTACTTTATGGCTTTGCACTCGGCAGGACCCTTTATAACCCTTCCCTTCTCTTGTTTCTGCGGTATGGGAATATTGATTAAGATTATCTTACATTATGGAGTACCATTAGGGAAAGTAAAACAATAAATGAGCGTGATTGACTTTCCATTGGTTGGTTTTATTTGGGGAGGGGGAGGGGGAGTGGGGTTGTCTTGAAACCCCGACCTCTCAATTGTTTTAATTGACTTTCCATTATGGTATCCTGTCTGAACTATTCACAATTAACTCTTGCTTTTCAGGTTTGAGAGAGAAAGGACGTGCCCTCTATGCAGGGCGCTGATTAAACCTGCGGACCTGCGAACTTTTGGGGATGGATCAACAAGCCTGTTTTTCCAGTTGTTCTAAATTCCAAGTTTTCTGTTCTGTGGCATATTTTGAGTGGCGTTCTTGCTAAAATTTAATTTTGTTTCTTACTCTGTTGAATGGTGAACGGATTTGGTTTCCTCATCCAAGCGCTAGGTTAGTAGAAAATCAGATGGATGGAACTTTCTGAGATTATGGATTATATACTCACGAGAAGATGTACTAACCACACATAAACATGAACAAAGAATCATCCAGGATATTCCATTACCTTTCTAAAAGTATTCATCTCTCTCCTGTAACAACTAATAGCATTATATTTGGACAATATCATTCGTATGTACTTCGGAACAAAGGATGTGCGCAAATAACAAATTTCATTTTTCACTGATGATCGGATAATTGGTGTTAGTGGCGTCAATGATGAATTCTCGTAAGATGGATCTGTTTAAGCGAGGTAATTACTCATGAGGTCATTAGCACTTGTGTTTCAAAAGATACTGGTGCTTGCCAGCCCGAAATCCTCAGTTGCGATTCATTCTCATCTTTAACCATTTTACACTAAATGGTTGTTAAACACTACAGATGCTTGTTTGGTGGAAATGAATCTGTAATGACCTCAGTTGGATCACATTTGTGCTTCAAGAGGCTTTGCATTGTTACTCTTATGTTAGTGCCCACGCAGGTTAATGTCTTTTTTTTTCTACCCTTTTGTTTTTCTTTTCTTTTTTTAGTTCTTTTTTTGTCTGCCCTTCATTTCTTTTCTTTTTATCTGATTCTTCATTTCGCTACACGTTTCGATATATTTGGAGACGCTACAATACCCACCCGTTGGCCTTTGTTCCAACCAATGAATGCCATAAATCGACTATTACTTGTAATAAAATTCAAAAATGCTGTTTCATTTTCTTCCTTCGTTCATAGTTCAACCACTTAGTTAAGGATGATATAACAAAGTCTTATATTACTTCAATATTACTTAAGAATTTATGATCTCTTTATTTTTTAGTCAACTTTTGAATATATATAGATATTTTAAAACTTTGTATTAGAGTCCGTATTCATGGTACAACATCTTTTCATTTTGTGAGCAAGAATCCTGTAACAGATATATTCCATAATGATGTCTTATATTACTTAAATATTTCCTAAATATTACCTAAATAAAAAAAGATCTTTTATTTTTAGTTGACTTAATTTATTTTTACATCACCTTTGTGGAATAACCCTACAAATGACACAGAGAGCATCTAGTGAGAACAACATATAATTCTTGAGCACTTTAGAACTTTTACTTGGTTTTTTATGCTTTTTTTTTTTATTTTATAATTTTACGCACACACACGGAGAAGGGGGAGAGGGCTTGAACCCATGACCGATGGGATTGTCAATCAAGGTTTGGCTTAGAGAACACCACTAAGCCAAGGGCCCTTTTTTTTTTTTTGTGCGGACCAAAAGCTATGTGGTAAAATTTTTGCAACGATGCGTGACAAATTAGGACTAAAAAGTGTATAATAGCATAAATGATATGTATATGATGAAAATTAGGAATAGATATTGCAGGGATTTATGGGTGTTTGCACAAATGCACTCTTTAATGCAAATTAAGGGTGGATAATGCAAAAGAAGCAAAACAGACAAAGTTTGGTCTATGTATAAAATTCTTAAGGCATGATATGTGTGTTTATGTTACATGCACATAAATCTAGACCTAGGAAAGGAACTAAGTATGAGGAAGCATTGTAGGAGAAGTAATGTGCTCTAACTCGGGCATTAAATGAAACCTACAAAAGTGTCTTATTGAGTGATGAGCCTTAGGTAGCCGAACAAGCTCTTAGTATGGTACTTAACACCTTGTAACCATGTTGAAATGTGCAAATAAATCAATGAAAACCTCTCTTTTGTTTCTCTTTGGCTCTTTGTGTTTTCATTGTAGACTAAGGGATTAGGCTCTATTAAATCCAAAATCCTCTTTTAACCAAATGCCGACAATGAATACGTGTATTGAAGTTAAGGCACATTGTCACAACCTAGTTGTTTTGGGATCGTGTGGCACCTAACCCCTAGCCTCTAGGTCAATTCCCAAGTCACTTTATAAAGGTAAACTATTTCATTTTGGTTGGTTTCTTAGAATAGAAAGAGAAATCTACAGTCAATCCAATTTGGCTTTCTCGCCTTTCTCTTCTCTATTTGTCCAATATTAGACTCTTATTTAGATTATGATTTTCATTCTTTTAGTAAAAATTCAATTTGCTTGTCTAAGGCATGTTTTAAGGTATAGATACCAAAGATAGGTGGATGTTCAATTTTGGTGGCAAAGAACCTACACTATTTAAAACTTCAATGCATTTTCTTTTGTTTATTTATGAAGTGTGGTGATTAGATTAGAAAGGGTTGAGTAGAAAGATGTAAACATATTTAAGAGAGTGATTTCATACTCATTTCCTTCTAAATATTTACAATGAAATAGTTGAGTGAGACATTCAAATCATTCTCATAAAACTTTTTAGAATGTTGCTTGACTACTCCCCTTATGAACTTTACCTTTACATATAGGAATCTCCCCTCACATTCTTCATGTCTCCTTAGGTCTCTAAAGAGATTAGAAGGTCCTAACCACCTCCACCAACCCATGGAGGCCTTATTCATAGGCCTTTTCCACTAGTCTTTCGTGCATGGCTTCCCTTGTACATTGTGCCTTAACATTCTAATGTCCATGTGTGGCTTTTTTGCTGGTTTAAGTTTGCAATTGAGCCACTTATCAGCTTCTTATCAGCTTTTTATAAGCTTCTCAATTGAATTTAAATCCTTAATGATACATTGTCAGCATTTACTCTACCTAAAGGTTAGAATTGAATGTTTCCTCCTTTTAGGGCAAGAAGTCAATGAAATGATATACTTAGGATTTAAAAATTGTTAAGAAAGTAAAAAGAAAACATCTTAGTCTTTGGCTAGAGATATGTCCTAATCTACTGTGTCACAACAAATAAAGTTCTTTGAACAATAGGAAAGGCAAAAAATTGGCTACCAATTGCAATCTTTCCTAATCTCCAACCATAAGAAGTATTGCCATGAATGTTCCAATGCCCAATAATTACTGGGTCATCCTTCTCGACAGCCATTTGTTTGCTTATTGATTATTACTATTGTTGGCCATCTCGTGCACCTAAACATGTACAAGTATGTGTGTGTGTATGGATGCCTAAGTGCAACCATGCATGTTGACACTTATGTTGCTTAATCTCTTTCAAGTGATTAGTGTGTGCCCATGTGTGCTAATTAGGGGTTTTTGTTTGGGCATGCACTTATTGACCTTCTTGCCTGAGCATGCATCCTCCTTCACGCCTAGCTTTGGTTACTTCTCCAAACATCAACTAACTCCATGTACTTACAGTGCACTCCACATGGGACAATGCATTTGAACATGCAGTTCTTGTGGAACATATCTTTTGGTCAATTAAACTTTTGACCATGCTCCTTCCCATTGGTCATGCTTGGCCATAGTAATTAGGCTAAGCATGACATTTTCCCCTACCTAGTTTTGAGATGCCCTTATAAAAGTAGGTATTCCATCAACATTTGAAAAGTAGAGACATTATCAACCTTGTTAATGTTACTTCCTCCACTTGGCTCCATGCTTGATAGTTCTTTTGATGCCTTCATAGGAGTTGTTGCTTTCCTAGCTACTCGAGATTGTGGGCTTCTCATAACCTATCAAGACGCTTGGTGAAGCTCCTCAGTTGCTTGGCCATTTTTGATCAAGTTTTCTCAACCTTCCCTACCTAGCTAGGATTATGGGCTTCTTATAGCCTATTGGGGTGCTTGGTAAAGGGTCTTTATTGGTCAACTACCCCATCAACTTTAGGATAACCATCCTTTCACTAGTTCCTATAAAAGAGAGACATGATCTTGCCCTCTTCCTTAAGACTAGTTAGGATAAACTAACCTCCACCACCAAGCTAACTTGTAGTTACATTGTTTCATAGTTAGCACCTCATGGCTCTCTCCTTGAATTATCCCTAATTCACATCATTAATTGATGTCTAATTGGTTAAGAATGTCATAAATCAATCTGACCAAGATAGCAATAAGGGAAGGTAGCATCTTTAGAGACACATTGCATAAAGAAAGAATTTATCATCCTCTATTGATATTTGATATTTAGACAACATATCTCTTAAAATGCTGCCTTACCCTTGTTTGACATTGTTTGTCCAAATGTTAGTTTGCCTTTTGTCCTTTTTAGCAAATTCTCATGCCTAGCTATAGGCTAGCCAAGGCTTCCTTTGATTGGCCATGTTTGGTTGAGACTTCTTTCTCTGTATGTCATTTCATAGATTCTTTTCCCTTTTTGATATTAGTTTGGCCAAGGATTCTTTTACTTGGCTTTGTTGTGTCAAAGACTTATTATCTTCACTCCCCTACTTGTTTTTTAGGGGTCCTCTTTGTCTTATAATTGGATGGCCAAACTACCTATCCTTTTTCTTCCTACTATAAGGCTTCAACCTTGCATTTCATGAAATTATTAACAATATCATAGCTTAGCTATTTCTTAATCAACTTTTCTTTGGTCGATGTTGTTGGAAAATAGGATTTTGTTGTGACTAAAAATATTTTTGATAAATATCAATTCTTAAAATATGTTTTTATATGTGCAAAAAGAAAAATTATAGGAAGTAAAAGGTGTACAAATTATAATATCAATTAATGATATTATAAAGTAACTGAATTCTTACATTCCTTCATAAAACATATTCTCAAAGTTCTTGTGACATATATTTGAATATTTGAATATTTGAATAAATTGATTATTTGAATATTTCTTTAAGAAATATAATATATTTGAATATATTTTATTTAGGAATATGATACTTGGTTTAATGTAATTGTAGGAACATGAGGGGCATTAACTCTATCTTGATATTAGTTCAAAGTCAATATATGTAATACACCAAAATATGAACTTTGTAAAAGATCATAGTTTTGGACCGTGTTTACATAATTAAACTTTGGACCCTGTTGATATTGGAACGTGTCTACCTGCTGGATCTTTCATTATTGGACTGGACCCTTTGTTGCTGGACTAAGATTATGTGATGCGGCCTAAGCTCGCGTCAGCCCGACCCCTCTGAAGTCTCCTTGCGCTACTGTATCATCTTGACCATCAGAGAAGCACCCTTGCCACGATGTTGTCTTGACCATCAGAGAAGCGCCCTTGCCACGATGTCGTCTCACTTAAAGACGCACATAAGAGGTCTCTATCTCTCAATGATTCTGCCCTAGCCGCTTCACTCATCTCCGATGTCATCTTTGCTTCTCTCAAATGCCGAAACCTTAACGGGAGGATTCTGGAGAAGACATGCTGTCAGAACGGTCAGATTTTGGCTCTGAAGGCTGATATGAGGTTGATTTGATAGATAGCCTACTATTCCTAACGGGAAGAAGGCTATGGTTCAAGTTTGATTCAAAAAGACCCTAGATTTGCTTCCTATTTAAAGGAGATGTGTGTGTGAAGATTTTCTCTTGATGATTTACATCTATTTGAAGCGTTCTCTTTGTGAAGAAAGTCTTTTAAGCTCACCTACTATTTGATTCGAGTTTGCTTATCTCTCGGTAACTCACAAAGGTTCGGTGATATTCGATTATCTGCTTTGATCTTCGATTATATACTCAATCATAGCTTGTATAACATTATTTATGTGCTGATTTCACTTATAAACATTTACTGCACATAAATTTTGAGAAAAATCGGAAACCCTAATATATTCAAATTAGGGATTTTGTGATAGGAGCTCTGTATCTTGATATATATGCTTGAATAGCTCTTCTGATTAGCAATATCCCATAAACTAACATATTATTTGGGGATTTGCTACTGTACATGATATTTTGATCATAATCTATATTTGGACTTGAGAATTCCTTTGAGAAGGAATTATTTGGATTAGGGAGAACGTATTCTCCTAATCAGGTTGAGTAAAGGTGACTTCAATCGGTTGGATTGAAGGAGAAGAGGGTGGACATAGGACTCTAAGATAGAGTGCCGAACCACCATGGTAAATTGGGTATTGATTCTCTTGCTCTTCACTTGCTTAAATAATTCTGTTTGTTTGATTTCTTATTATCATATAAATTGTTAAATTAATTGATTAAATTTTTTATATCATACAAAAGCATTGATTCGGTAGAATAACAATTCACCATTCTTGTTAAGCCATAAAACCCAACAGATATACCATCATTGTTGCTCCATAGATCTTTTTCATGACAAAAAATATTCTTTAAGCTTTTCTTCTTGGCCCTTCCTCTTTGTAATGATCCCTTTCACAAACATTAAAAGGGCTTTATAGGGATTCAATTTGTCTTCCCATGGGTTAAGTCCCATTGCTACCTCTCCTTTTATACAGGTTAATGGTAATAGTATCTTGCAATATTTAATTTTCTTTATTGGATGTAAGGGTTTCCCAAGGTCTATTACTACTAAGGCTTGACCTTTCTAGCATATCCATCAATTGTGGAGGTAGCATTTCTAGCTTGAGTGCTTCCAACAGTCATGTTCTTCTCTTGGCATGGCTTTTCTCATCTTGTCGACCTTCCTCTATTAATCTATTAGGATTGCTTGAAGTCTTGTGTGACTCCACATGTTGATTGTAGCAATGAAAGGACAATGTTCTCTTTTTTCTCCTCGTGTTCCATCACTCAAATTTACTTCTTTTAAACTATTGCATTGATTTCCTATAAATGTTGGTCCTTCACCTCTTGGCCTTTTATTTAATGCATCAAATTCTTGATGTCTTTCTCTACTTTGATCACCGCACTTGTCTGTTCCTACACTTGTTCTTCCAATTAGAGTAAATGATTTGGTTTTTCTTATCCTTATCCATTCTCAAATGGTGGTTTTAAGATGACTTCGTCCATCCAAGTGATCATCACCAATCTTCTTTTGATTTCCTATAAGTGTTGGTCCTTCACTTCTTAACCCTTTATTTAATGCATCAAAGTCTCAATATCTTTCTCTAATTTGGCCATCACACTTATTTGTTGTTGCACTTGTTCTTTTAATTAGAGTTTCTAGTTTGGTCTTTCTCATTCTCATATACTTTTAAATGGTGGTTTTGAGATGACTTCATCCCACAAAGTAATCATTGTCAGTCTTTTTTTATGTCAACACATCTTTGCCCTTTTTCATTATGTTGGCCACATAATAGTATATATTTGGTACTAATCGTCAGCCTATACTAAATAAATAATAAGATAATAATAATAAGATATTCATTCTAATTGTTTTTAAATCATAAAAGTAAATAAGGCTTCTTTTTCTCTCATTTGCTCAACTATGGATGTCTACTAGCCCCTAAGCACTAGGTCTACCTTTCTCTTGGTTCATTTGTAAAGCGTGGTTGTTAGGTTGGAGAAGGTTAAGTAGAAAGATGTAAATACATTTAGATCCTATACTCATTTACTTCTAAATATTTAAAAATGAGATGATTGAACAAGACACTCAAATTGTTCCTACAAAATCCCTGCAAAAGTTTCTTGACCATTTTCCTTATAGCCTTATCTTTAAATATAAAAGTGTCCTTTATCATTCTCTGTGTCCCCTTTGGTCTTTAAAAAGCTTAGGAGGTGAGCTTCTTAGTGGGGTTCATTCCTCATTAAGGAGGTGCCAACTAGTTCAACAACTTGTGTAGGCCCTATTTATGGGCCTTTTCCACCCCTAGAATTAACTCTCCATCAACTTCTCATTTGAATTTAAATCCCTAATAGTACCTTGTTAGCACGTACTCCACCTATTAATTTTTTGTTGATATCAGTTACTTCATGCACCTTAATAGGTGTGGATGTGTGTGCATGCCTAGGTACTCCTATGATGTCGGCACTTGTGTTATCTAGTCTCCTTCAAGTGATTCGTGAGTATCCGTGCATGCTAATACTTTTAAGGGTGTTTACTAGGGCGTGTGCTTATTGGCCTTCTTGCCAATGCCATGTTCTCCCTTGTGCTTAGCCTCAACTGCTTTTCCAAACCTTAACTAACTCTATATGCCCACTACACACTTCACATGTGGGGTAGTGCATTTGAATGCACACTTTCCATGAAGCATGGTTCTCAATTAACTAAATGTTTTGCTCATACTTTTTAACGTTTGTCACATTTGGTCATAACAATTGACTATACATGATAGCAACACTTGGTATTAAAGTATTATCTTTAGATCAAGATGATTTAAGCATTGAAGCGCACTAGTGAGTTTCAAGACAACATGATTAAGTTAAAACAAGATTGGGCCATGTGTAGTTAACTCAAATCAATTTTTGCCAATGTTTGAAGAGGAAAGTATGGTCAAGAAGGAAAATGATAAGTCACAGTTAGAAATGAGACAGAAATGAGCTACCTTCCCTCTCTAGCCATGATTGGTCTTATAACCATCCATTAATGAAAAAAACAAGCACAAACACCATTTGTTTAACCTTATTCCCACTAAGGTCACACAAGCTAACCAAAAAATGAGTTTGGTTTGATCCTATTTTAGGCTAGTCACGAGTTTGAGGTCGAAAAGTCAAAAGTTGTAAAACAAATTTAGCCTCAACTTCATGAAAAGAACCTAATTGCTTGAAAGCTTTAGCCTAACCACAAGCCAATGCTTCACTCACCATATTTGATCTCCAAAGATCATTCAACTAATCCAACAAGTGTTATACCTCATGTAATTAGGGGCAACTTAAAGTCCTTTTGGTGCTAATCTCTAGCCTTGATGTATCAACTACCATGGAAAATCCAACCAAGGCCAATAGAAGGCTTTCTAAATTCTTAATTGGCAAGGGAATACCTATTTTCACTTGATTGGTCTAAGGTAGAATGGATTGTAAGTGAAAAACAAGCTCCCATAATATAGCTTTCAAAAAGTCTATATAGAAAAGCATTTGATTGGAGTGAAGAGGAGCTCAATCGAGACCAACCAAGGGAGTTCAATTAAGGATAAGTTTATTTTATAAGGTGGGATAAGATGTTATGTGCATGCATGATTCTAGACCTAAGGAAGGAGCTAAGCATGAGGAAGCTCTATAAAGAAAGCAATGTGTTCTAACTTGGGCATTAAATGAAACCTATATAAGTGTCTTATTGAGTGATAAGCGTTATATAACTAAACAAGTTCTTGGTGTTGTATTTAATATGTTGTAACTGTGCATATAAGTTAGTGAATGAGTCAATAAAAATGTTTCTTCTTTTTTCTCTCTATCTCTTTATGTTTTCATAGTAAACTAAATGTTGACCTTAAGACAAGTGTTGACAATGAATGCTTATACTAACAAGTGAGGATGCAATAATTTACATATCAATTACATCTTATCACGTCTAACTTCTAAGGCTTGCAATTTTTCAACTTACGTGCAAAAATATGGATTGGTCTTGTTAATCATAAATGTAGACAATATGAGAATGTTGGCTTATTTTGCCTTGTTTGAAGTGATGAGAAAAAAAAAAAGGATAAAAGAGGTAGGGAAGGTGTGAAATTTAAACATAAACTTTAAATAATCATTTTAATTGTTTTAAAGAAATTGATATCTTCCCTTGCAAATCACATGAAGGAGATGAACCCTTTACCTTCTCTATGAATTAAGGTGAAATTCTTGAGGCTTGAACATATGTAAGTGGCCCTAAGATTTCCTTTGGAAGTTTTAAGTGAGGTGTACATTTGTTTCCTCCATGAGATGTTAGGTGGGTGACGTTGGACGTTAGTTGTCTCTAGCTAAAGCTAATTCTCTCTCCTCAAAGGAACAACATTTATTGATTAAAGTTAACCCCATACAATCCCACTAAGTACTACCACTATTATTCATCTTTCCTTTTATGATGTCATTGAGTTCAAGTGAAAGTCATTGTTTGACCTTTTTTTTCTTAGCATCATCATCATTTGTTGGAAAATATTTTGCTAATAGAAAGCAAAACACTTCATCTCTTTCCCTTCCCTATCTCACCTCCTCACCCTCTTACTCTTTCTCTTATGTTGGATTCTTTAAGACCTTAAGTCGCTTTCCTCTCTTTGAGTCTCGTGGAGACAATCACTCATCAATCTTCTTTTGCACCAGAAGAAAGAATAGAGAAAAAGGAAAAATCAACTCATTTGTTATTTCTCATTTTGTACAAGTTCCTTATCTTCTTTACAAATACTTAATAGTATTTTTCCATCATGTCTTTCCCTCTTTTTAGTAGGGCAGCAAAACGACATAAACATAGCACCTTTAAGGTTTAAACAACAACATACGTAGTGAGATGTAGGGTTTCAACATACATGGTAAAGAGACTTAATAGCATATCCCTTGGGATGTGAATCTTTACAGTTAAGTTGTTCTTTCTAACATCACTTATTATTATTATCATTTTCTTTCCCAATTATTTTTGTTATTAACTACCTTTATTTTGCTTGGAATGGAGATTAAAGAAAAATAAAAAGAAAAAGAAAAAGAGAAACAAAAGAACTCTCTGAACACATTCTTTATTATGTTTCTTCTTGCAAGATCCACCATTGCAACTAATTTACATATATGGCCTAGCTATTAATATCAAATATCAATGCTTTTTTTTTTTCTTTCTATTTCATCCTTTTCATTGTAACTAATCTAGGTTTGGAAGGCTGAAAACGGATTTTCATAATGTTTTCTAAGTTCATAATCAATTTATGTTTTTTTCTTAGTTTCTTTTTCATTCCGATCGTTTATCATTTTTCTTCTTAGATGTTCTAGAACTTAAAAGGTTCTTTCAATTTTCTCTTTTCTTTCAATATTTAAATGTTAAAAGGTTGAGGAAATGTTTAAGCTATTGCATTTGGGAAGGTTAGTATCCTTTCGGTGGAGAAGGAAAATTCTCGCTCGATTATATACAAATAAAGTTTTGTTCAGAACCATTTGAATCTCATAATAATGGATAAACAAGATGTTGATTTTGTGTCTTTTGAACTATTTTGATGTGATAAAGAAATTCAATTCAAAAAATTCTTTTTTGTACTCTACTCTTAGATTTCTTACAAAATATTAAAAGCAATAAGCAAAAGCTAGACTCTATTACTTGCTTCTCAAAGTAAATCTCATTTATTATAGCTTATCAAAGTATTTGATTCCCATATGGCTTCATTTTGAAATTAGGATGTCCTTTCTCTTTCTACCAATGGAACCTTAAACTAACTAGTTTTCTCCCAAAATGAAATAATCATCTCCATTTTACATGAAACTTTTCCTTGTCTCTATTATGTTTCTTTCTGAAAATGTTTTGTGTATGATGTTGTGTGTTTCCATTTGTGTTTTCAACATGAAATATTATATTTTTATTTGCCTAAACTTAATTCTTGACATTTTTAGATAATTAGAAACTTCCAATGCATTAAACATGCTTTTTGTAGCCATTCAAGAATAACAATAGCTAGTTTATGCAATATGTGATAAGGTGTTATATTTCCCATGTAATTTTGAAAGACTACTTTACTTTCTTAGAGTGCATGCGCATCTAATTGATTGTGACTTGCAATTGAGTTGAGTTTGATAAATAAGTCATTTCACTAAAGAGAAGTAGTAATTCCTAACTAGGTCAACATGAATAAGGTTAAAGGGATAAAGCTTCCTTCAACCCACTCATGGGTGGGATCAAGGGATTGTTGAAGTAACTATTGATTCATTCATCCAAGCGCTCAATAGAAAGAGGTGGATTTGTGTTTTACTACTATGATTGCACGAATGATGTAGGAGATATTTTGAATCCCACCTTCTTTGTGCTTGGATTGAAGGGAGCTCCTTTCCTTCCATTTATTTATATTAGACAAATAACATATAATCATTTTGCTCCCTTCTATTTATATTATGTTCTTAAAATGGATTAAGAGATTGTTGAAGTAATTGCTAACTTATTCATCTAAGCACTTAGTAGAAAAAGGTAGATTTGTGTTTTGCTACTGTGATTGTGTGAATGATGTAGGAGACATATCGAATCCTTCCTTCATTATGCTTGGATTGAAGGGAGCTCCTTTCCTTCTGTTAGTTTACATTACACAATGAACATATGATTGGTTTGCTCCCTTTTATCTACATTATGTTCTTATGATGGATTAAGGAATTGTTGAAGTAATTGCTAAATTATTCATCTAAGCACCTAGTAGAAAAAGATAGATTTGTATTTTGCTATTGTGATTGTGTGAATGATGCATGAGGTATTTAGAATCCCCCCTTCTTTATGCTTGGACTGAAGGGAGCTCCTTTTCTTCCATTTTTTTATATTGCACAAAGAACATATGATCAATCTACTCCATTTTATTTACATTATGTTCTTATGATGGATTAAGGGATTGTTGAAGTAACTGTTGAATCATTCTTCTAATCACTTAGTAGAAAGAGGTAGATTTGTGTTTTGCTACTATGATTGCGTGAATGATGCGGGAGATATTTTGAATCCTTCATTCTTTGTGCTTGGATTAAAGGGAGCGCTTTTCCTTTCATTTGTTTATATTATACAAAGAACATATGATCAGTATACTCCCTTTTATCTGCATTATGTTCTCACAATGGAAAAGTATAGTTGCATACAAATTTTTCCTCCTTGCCGCGTGGCTTTCAAATGATTAATTGTACACATACAACTCCACTCAATCAATCCAAATGAATTGTCTTCATCAACTTTATATAAAAATTTGTCTTGCTTTCTTCTATGAACTAGTATGTATGCGTTGATAATGATGGTAGAGGTTCCCATTAAGTGCTTCTCTTGCCGTCAAGCCTTCAGAGGGCTCTCCTGACAAAGTGACAAGGAAGAATAATCTTGGTACTGGATTTCTGCATTTCATGCACCTGCACATTTTCTTCCATGTTAAGACATCAAACTTTTTTTCCTTCTTCTAGTAAGCTCTCCCTTTGATGATAGTAATTCTAACTTTAAAACTTTTGGAAGCTATGGCGCCGTTTCCTTTCCCGTTTTGTTATTGCTTATTGGCATTCGTAATCCTTGGTTTCAACAACCTTTTATGCACTTTGAAAGTACTGTTTGCGTACTTGATGTTAGGACAACTTTAACACCTGTATGCAGGATGCAGCTTGAAGCACCGAGCATACTCCCTGCGTCTGTACCTAGCTCTCAGTTTGAAATATCGTAAAGTAACAATACAGTCATAGGGGTGATATGGATATCCTCCATCCGAAAATTAAGCTTCCCACTACCTTGGCGATTCTCCTTTTTTTTAAATTCTAATGGCTGGCGTTTCCATCATTAAACCCTTGATACGAAGCTATGCTAGGAGCTGCTTCTTTCATAACTGGGTGCGTCACGTGTGTGATTCTTGTACAGGTAAAACCCAGGCTTATATAATGGTTATTTTAAGACCTGGCTTCTTTTTTGTGCTCATCGAGAGAGCGAGTTTAGGTTCAGGTTACTTCTTTATTTCTTTTGGAACTTCTGCCAATGGGTCTTTGCGTGTTTAATATTTCTTTGTCATTTAAGTTTTATCTTATCGGAAGAGGATGCTGCGAGATTTGGAAAACGATCGGTGAGAGGTGGCGATACTATTGTTTGTGTTTAGGGTCAAGTGGCACGTGCCAAACATAGGCCAAGGAGGAGCCTCCCGACCAAGTTTTAGTTTTGGAAACAAAGAATTTATTTGAATGAATAAATAAACAAATAAGAAACTACCTGGACTTTTCCTTGGACAGGCACCTGTGGTCCCAGTTTTTTGCTTTTGTTTATTTATTCATTTTTGGGGCTCTTTTCTTCCTTCTTCCTTCCTAGTGTATTCATGAGGGCAATCTTAGTTGTTTATTTATCTATTGCTATGCTTCTCTTCTCTTTGTGTATGTCCATGGATGTTTTGGTTTCTTCTTTTATAATTTGAGTGCTCCCACGCCAAAGAAAGTGCTTTTCCGTGAATAATTGCAAAAGGGGAACTGCAACTTATGAGACAGGGGATCTTGTAATTATAAGTCGACAAATACGTAATTGAGAGATGATGTATGGAACCGGAACTAATAATGGAATTGCGAGAGGTGGGAGTGAACTACCTCTTTTAGTTGCCCTTATCTTGGTGGACAACATGTCATGTTCCAAGATGGAACATTCCAATAGTGAAAATATTCAGCAAGGGGATATAGAGGATATTGTCCCATATTAGATAGAAAGGTAAGTGAGAGGCCTTGAATTTATAAAAATTAAATAACTCTATCTAATAAACTAATTTTTTGGATTAAAATTTTAAGACACAAAGTGACATTGGAGTCAACCCATGACCCGTTTTCAATGCCGAGCGCCCAAAGCACAATTACGGTGCCGAGGACAAGAGTGTTATTATTCCGCACTTCTTCTTCTTCTTCTTCTTTTTCCAAATTTTTGTTTTTCTCTCTTCCTTGGGCCTGCCTGACGCCGAGTCCAAAATATTGAGGGCCACATCTATGAAACCGGTGAGCGCGGCCGGAAGCGAAGGGAAACGTTTGAATCAACGTGCTTTATTTTGCAAATACTTGGTTCAAATTCCTTTAGAGGAGTTTGTTCATTTGAGTGGGGAGCCTTGTACTTAAGAACATTTACTTGAGTGTTGTACTCGGAAAGCTCATGGTAAAATAGGGTCTTGCAGCACATCAGCCTGTACGACACTAAAATGCAGCTCTATGCATACAAAATTTTTCTACTGTCCTGTTGTCGGTGGAGACCACAAGTGTTGCTTAATCCGAGATTTTAAAGCTAGGGTTGATGGGTGTCCGTGCACACTGGTTATTCCGACCTTATTCTAACCAGGAAAATGAGGCAATGGAAAACTGCACCAAAAAAAAAAAAAAAATTAAATTAGAGTAAACGTAGGAATCTTAGTAAACCTTGCCTTGGACGACACAGGGAGCGAGTTGGCTAAGAGTCCGACAATCAAAATTTGATCAAATCAGCAAATACATCTCCGAGCGGGAGAAGGCGGAAACAGAAAAAAGAAAAAAAAAAGAAAAAAGAAAAGGAATAGAGTTGAAAGGAAAAAAAAAGGAGGTGGCATGAGCAGAGATTGGCTTATGTAGGATGTGGGATCAGCGTCTCCGATCGAATATCCTCCGGGGAGTTCCAAGGAGAAGAGAAGGGGAGAGGAGCCTCCTCTTTCCAGTTTAAACTTCTATTTATTTTGACGTAATAAACAAGCACAAACTTTGTGGCCTGTGCATCCGCGCCTCCTTTTGAATCGGGCGATCATAAAGAAAGAGGTACTTCCATAATTCCAACTCCAATTATTATTTCCAAATCCCGACATGCATATATATATATATATCTGAAACGCAATCTCGTATTCCCTTCTTTATTTCCTTTTTTCTTCTTCTTCTTTTCTGTTGACGATTACAACCTCTGAATCTCGCATCTTCTTGATCCCGTTGTCTAGTATTAGATTTTTGGTTCTTCTTCAAATGGTATCCAAGTTCTACGCGGCATGATCTGATTAAGGAAGGATCCTCCCTGAGTAATCAGAGAGGTGATTCGTTTATTCGTATTCTTCTTAATTTTTGTGACTTTGCATTTGATTCGTGTATCATGGTACAACGCATATTCTTTATCAAGTTCAGGCCAGATGTGGACTGCATTTGGCTAATAATGTGAATTATAGCCCTTTTTTCTGGCTTGATATCGCATCACTTCCAGCTGCATAAGCAAGTACTCTATGATTACCTAGACCCATGCTAGAGAAGCCGTAAGAAGAGGGTACAACTCATTTGATGTTAACTTAGTATGCCTTTAGCTTACAATGTTATTGCCAAAGAAGTGAGAGAACTGGAGGATTGTGAAGCTGTTACAAGGGAGTACAATATAAGTTAAGGAGAGCTGGAGAGCATGAAACTAGTTGAAGGATTAAGTAAGGCTGTGAACAATGTATATGAGAACGGGTAACCAAACTTGACATAAGAAGCCTATGAGCGCTCCAGCAAGGATGATTAGGCAAATATTTATTGGTTTACTTGTTGCTGGTTGTAATTTGGCGAGACCTGGCCCTTATTGCTGGATTGCTCAAGATTCCTGTTTGATAGAGAAAGCATTATGCAAATTTAGGTTCCATTCAACTTCTCTTTCTCCATAATTACTCTAATATCTTTTGGTTTCCTTTTTCTATTTTAGCTTTCTTCAAGGCTCTTTATTATCTCAGGCTTTCCCATGGTTATTGATTGCAGCAAGCGCTCTGATGATAGTCACTTCATCACATATGAGTCCAACAGTTTCAACATCTCGAGGAATACTTCCTCCAGCAATGCTTGGCACCTGTGACACCCCGAGTACTGGGGCCTCTGGTTCTTTTAGCCAGCCTGAACCAGAGATCAATGACAGTGATGAGACTGAGCTACTCTATGTATCCTGGAATCAGGACTATGGTTGCTTTGCTGCAGGAACAAGCCATGGTTTTCGTATCTATAACTGTGAGCCATTCAAGGAAACTTTTAGACGTGATTTGAAAAGTGGTGGTTTTAAAATTGTTGAGATGCTCTTCCGGTGCAACATTCTGGCACTTGTTGGCGCTGGAACTAATTCCCAGTACCCACCAAATAAAGTTATGATTTGGGATGATCATCAAAGCCGGTGCATTGGTGAATTTTCATTTAGGTCTGAGGTTCGTGGAGTGAAATTAAGGCGGGATCGGATTGTTGTTGTTCTTGAGCACAAGATATATGTTTACAACTTTATGGATCTGAAACTTCTCCATCAGATTGAGACTCTGGCAAATCCTAGGGGTTTGTGCTGCCTTTCACACAATTCAAATACATTTGTGTTGGCTTGTCCAAGTCTTCAACGAGGACAAGTTCGAATAGAACACTTTGGGCTGAATATGACAAAATTGATTCATGCTCATGATTCTAATATTGCATGCTTCACGTTGACAACGGATGGGTTGCTTCTTGCAACTGCTAGTACAAAGGGCACTTTGATAAGAATATTCAACACAATGGATGGGACTCGCTTGCAAGAGGTAGCCTGCTGGCCTTTGGACTATACTATTATTTTATGATTACCCTTGCATTTCATGCTACCTAGTTTTGAAATACAAGTTTCATTGTTATTTAAAGTCGAGATATTTAATATTTGAAGGAAGAGAGGTTATCTTTCATCTTGTTTTGGGTTGGGATGGCTGTCCTGCTTTTAGCTGAGTTTCCTTTTGAATTTAAAGGTCTGCAAAAATATTCTCCAAGAGGGCTCATGAGTCCTATTTGATTTGATTCCATAAAAGAGCCTTTGATAGATTACACAAATAGTCTGAATGAATAGAGGCTTTATGGCTGTGAGGTTGGCCTTGACCTTCTTTGAGATCTCCATGAAGAACAGTGTTCTTGATGTCTAACTATGATGAGAGTTGAAAAGGGCTCACGTAGTACAACTTCCTCAGCCCTGAAGTTGATCATCAATATAGAATTTACCTTATTAGTTTTCTTTTTACACATTATGTAGTTGTTGTCTTGAACCACATGCCAGCTTACCCCCCCATTATCTCCACATGCATAGCTTGCTGCCTCCTAACGCTCCTTGTTACATAACTAAGTTTATGATTCTTGAAACTGACCACTGAATTCATCTTAAATTCCCTTCTTACCATTATTATTTTCTAGCTTCTCTTTTTGTAACTTTTTTTTTTTTTTTTTTTTAATTATGAACCATAATTTTTGAAGTTATTTTGGAAACCAGTTATAAGTTACCATTGTGACTCATCAAAAATGTAAGGAGGGGAAAAAGAAAACAATTTTGAGACATGAGATCAACATTCAGTTCCCATTAGTATTTATAGAATGTCACTACAGGTGCTTCTTGCCTTGCATTTCTTCACTTAATTGAAAGAGAGAGAAGTCAACCATCGGGTTAATTAATGCCGCAAAAGTCCCTAAACATAGTGGCTATGAGCTATTCTTTTACTGGAGGGAAAGCTGGGAAAAAGCATTCTGCACTCAGGCTCAGATATCGACTTCCTTCTGCCTGTGACATTTGAAACCAATCACATCTTTTTTCTTGCTTTCTTGGGGATACGGCTTAAGCCTATCATGAGAAAATGTCTTCTTGTAGCAGCATTGTACCTTGGTATTGTATCTTTCTGGCTTCCTCCTATATAAAACATAGGTAGAAGATTAAGTCTATATGGGGCATGCTTGCATGAAGGGAAACTCTGGCATTTACTCTATCTCATGAGCTCTTTAAGTTGACAAAAGTTGTTCCTTTGACATCATTTTCTTAGCCATCTTAGTGGTACTAGTCTAATAAACTTCGATTTTGACTCCTAGGACTCGGGTTTAGAATTCATTTGACATTTTTCATGGCTTTCTAATCAGCAGCGCCTTGGATTGGTAGCTGGGTTTATTTGGGGCATTCAGCCCGATGAAGGAGAAGAATATATTTCAGTGAAGAGTTTGTCACAGAATGAAATTGAAAAACACAGATAGTAATATGGTGAACTTATAGGTGTTTTGACCACAATATTTAATTCATACTAGGATTAGGGTTTTAGACTAGTAGGTACCTGTTTCTAAAATGCCACCAGTTCACTTGAGTTAACCTGGTGCTTGTATGGTCTAGAGTTTCTATCCCTTGCTATGTTGCAATTTGGCTCGAGCACCCTTGAGCAAAATTGAGCAAACTTTCTATCTGCCACTTATAATATCTCTCTAAGCAATCGTCAAGTAAGTCTTCTACCTTAGTGTTGAGAGAGTCAAGAGAGCTTTCTGCTTTGGCCACAAACCTCTCTTGCAGCTTCATTCTAACGGTGAAGCTCAACAATCTCTTATTTGGAGACTAATCATCATAATACCAAATTTCATATATGTCCATATCATAACTAGTAGTGTAGCAACTCTTTTCCCTCTGTCTCAAAGTTGAAGATCATCTGAAGTTGCACAAAGTTTCAGTTTCTCAATGATGATTGCTGTTTAGTCAGATTTGAGCTGTTACTTATCAGTAGAGAATATATGAAATAGTATGTCAGTTGTTTATACTTTGGTCATGAACGGAAACCTGAATTCTTCCAAAATTTATAGGACTTGGACTATCACAATGTGGATTTTTCTTTCATAAAGTTTGCCATTAATTATCTCCTCACTAGCTTCCATAATTGCAGCACATCCTATCTCTACAGAAGAAAAAAACTAAAAATTCTTTACTTGATTAAGATAATCTACAATAAGTAAGAGGCTCAACTACTGCTATACTAAAGGTATACACAAGCCGGAAGTACTTCTTCTATGATCAGAATCACCAGCTAGATTTTAATCCACAACTTGCAGTATCTTACTAGTCACTCAAAAACATTCATCTTATGCTGCTTTAGTAACTGTGGATCCATTTTGTTGTCTCTAAATGCTGCCTTTTTTGGAGTACTCATTTGCTTACTTACTGGTCCAGTTGCATGTGCCATATTTGGCCCTTTACAAACTATAGCATATGTCAGATTGCTCATGCTGAAAGATATGAAGCCTTATGCATGTGTTCATGCTTCTAATATGTCCCTTTACGAACTATAGCATATGTCAGATTGCTTATGCTGAAAGATATGAAGCCTTCCGCATGTGTTCATGCTTCTACTTTGTCCCTTTACAAACTATAGCATATGTCAGATTGCTTATGCTGAAAGATATGAAGCCTTCTGCATTTGTTCATGCTTCTACTTTGTCTTTTGTGATTGTTCTTTAGTTTGTATGAAACGACTACCTAGGATGCTTACTGGTTTTGTTTCTTGCGTTTTGAACATGCCTTGGACATTTGTGTTATGCTCTGCTTGTACGATGTTTAGAACACAAGGCACTTGATGTCCTACGTCCACATCCCAAAATTTATTTCATGGCACTCAGATCTTTCATTGCAAATTGCTCTAAAAGCAAATTTTTCAGCTAATTGATCTCCTGAATCTTTGACCAACAATCTGTTTATCATTAGTGTAGAAGAGTAGAACAATGTCGCTGAGGTCAAACCTCTTAATATAACAGCATTATAATCTACTTGTCACCTTATGTAATCTTGCCCATGAATCATGCACTGGTTAATTAGAATTTGGTCCAACTGGAAGAGAGTAGGATGTGTATAAAACAGTAAAGAGTAGTTCTCATTGTTGGTGGTCTGCTTATGTTCCAAATGGAGCAAAGCACTACTCCTGTCGGGATAATATTCAGTTGAAGCATAGTTAACAAAGTTGAAGGGCTTTTGGATGTACTGTTGTCTCTCCCTTCTTTTGGGCGTGCTTGGAAAAGAGATACAGCTTCAGAAACTTATCATATTTTATATATTATATAGGCAGTTTTCTCCATTGGTTACAGGATTCATTGGTCTTCACTAGCATCTGTTTGATCTGCATGGATATTGGTATGCATGTAAGACACAGTGTTCTCGATGGTCTTTTTTTGCAGCCAGCTTTCTTATTCTCTTTTCCTGCTCGCTTGTAGGTACGTAGAGGGGGAAACAGAGCAGAAATATATAGTATTGCGCTCTCTCCAAATGTCCAGTGGTTGGCAGTATCCAGTGACAAAGGCACTGTTCATATATTCAGCCTTAGAGTTAGAGTGATGGGGGAGGACTCACAAGCTCAGTCAAATTCCGCTCAAGGGCTGGCGCTGTTTGAGCAGAACTCTTCAACACCCCTAGATCCCCTTATTTCTTCAAGTACTGGTGCCAACCCTAGTTCATCATTATCTTTCTTGAGAGGTAAAGGGAACTGTTAATAAATAATCTTTGGACCTTGAATAACTTTGTTTAATTTGCCTTGATATTTGCAACATTGTGCTGAGGGTGATTGGGAAAACTTTTATATTCCTGTGCAAAAACTTGAATGTGTTTGTGCAATGACTTTAAAATAGTCAAACATGAATAACAAAAAGTTTTAATTTTTTCACTTGATAGACATACCATAGACTACTTGGTGTGCATTGAGCCTACCACCTATGCTTTCTAAGGCTATCCATTGTGGCTGACCAAGGCTATACAATAAAATCATAGGGTGAATGCAGACCCAGCCTAGGATAAAGTTCTAAGGCCTGAGCATGACTTCACCAAGCTTTCTAAATATATATTTTTTATCTGCATGAAATTGTTAGTGTTATTTTCAACGATTACAGGATTAGCTAAAATAGTTAACACTTCAAGTACTGAACTAAAACTTTATAGGCTAAATGTGGATCATCTCGAAAGGAAAAAAAATTGTTTTAAGTTTTGTGGGGATGTCATGAAGAGATATTGAACATCATAAAGCTCAGTCATTGCCAGACAGGTTTGAGACGAAGTTCATCATTTACATGCTGGCCTAAACTTGATCAGCCTGAGAAAATCTAAAGCCCTGATATTTTTAGGCTGCCCTTGACCCTGTGGCTGGATTCTGGGCCATCGGGGATTTAATAGCTCAAATTGTGTGAAACATTTAACTTATTAGAACTCATCTTTCTGATCTTTTGCAGTTTTCGTTACCATTATAGTTTAGACTTGGTTTTTTCATATTTATTTCCTTTAAATCTAACCTTTTTATTTCCTTGATTCTTCCCCAGGGGTTTTACCAAAATACTTCAGCTCGGAATGGTCATTTGCTCAGTTCCACTTGCCAGAGGACACACAATTCATTGCAGCGTTTGGATCTCAAAACACACTCGTTATAGTTGGCATGGATGGGAGGTATGGAACTGCACTATTTGCTGAATTTATTTTTTGATACTGGTTTTTTCGAAATGTTTTTGTATACCTCGATTGAACCTAATTTTAGTTCTGACCAGATAAGTAGTTTTCCCTGGCTGTACTGTTGGATTTGTGAATGAAGTTAACGAAAAAATAATCCTGAAAACTGATTCCTGTTCACTGGATTTGTGGAGTTGTTTGGGACTACTTAGATTCTATAGACTCCAAAAGATGAGAAAGGATGTATGATATTAAACAGCCTGTCTTCTCACAGTATGTAATAGATCTACCATCAAAACGTTATTCTCATCATTTTTTCCAAGTACTTGTCTGACTTCATCATGCGTCTCACATTTCCTCTCTGGAATGGTTTTATTCCTTGTCTACATGGAGGTGCTATTTCATATAATTGAAATTACTTTAATCATCCATAGCATGTAGATCCGTGTGCTTTGCCCATTTTTTCTTCAAGAGTGAACATTATGTCCGTTCACTAGTAAATTAGAAAGGGAGTATCTATAACTTTCCTATGCAGTTGCCAATTTGGAGTGACCTAAAATAGTTGACGATATCATTTATAACATCCGGCAACTTATCCCTCTAGTTGGAGACTAACTGCTGGTCATGCTAATCTCTCGATGTTACTCTCGGGATCCTGGTCTATTCAACTATGGGTGATAAGCCAGGGGGGTCTGACCTACATGCAAATGAAAATTTGTACCTGGTACCCTAAAGCCTAATCAGGATGTCATGTAGCAACATCAACAAAAATCATCAACAGCAGTATTTTAGTGTGCTTGACTACGACTATTTGGCTCTCTCACCCACCCTTTTTCTCGTCTCTGCAGTTTCTACAGATGCAGCTTCGATCCAGGGCATGGAGGGGAGATGCTACAGCAGGAATATATACGCTTTCTGAAAACTGAAAGTAGGCCCAGATAGGGTCTCTCCTGAGAACTGCACCAGCAGTGAATTCTTTCTCATTATGTGTAAATATGGAACCTGAATACCTCTCTGTATATTTATGAAGGCTACAATGTTCTTACTGTATGTCATGTATGGGAAATGGTTATGATAATAATTGCTTTAGTGCCAACTACTACTCTGGATGGAATCTGTTGCTACATGATAACAGCAGCATTTTCTGGTTTATGTAATCATGCCCCCTTTGTTAATACCAACTGCTATGTGCTTGTGTTTTCACCATTGGAGAAGGCAGAAAACCTAGTTAGCAGGTTTTTTTTTTCTTTCAATTTTAACAAAACGATAAATGTTAGATTTAAAAGTTTTTGAACCTTAAAGGTTCTATCTTGCTCTTCAAGCATTAACAGAGGTGGTATTTGACATTAAAAAAAGAAGAAGGTAAAATGGAAGATCTCCCATATTTTCTCTATGGTAACAATATATTTTTGACCTATAAAATTAGTCTATATTGACTAGAAATTTTTGCGTGGACCGAAGAAAAACAGAGAAATTAATTTTGAAACCGGGGGTTGGATTAATAAACCAAAACCAGCTCCAAATTCTGACTAGGCCTAGTTTTGTTTCAGCTTTGGGCCAAGTTCACAATACAAGTGTCCGGGAGAGGCTCATTTGTAAAAATCGAGCGTCGTAGGGTTTGTGGCTCAGTCTGAGGACATCAATCGCTGGGCATAACCAGAAGCTCGTCATGGGGAGAAGTGAGTATATCGTCTTCTTTGCGCAGCTTCTTTCTTATGGTTTCGTTTGATGTTTTCTTTTCCTCCCCCTCATGTTCTCTATTTTTCAGTCGTTTTCTCCTGTTCTGTGTCCTTCTTCCCTTCTTTTTTTCCTCCGGGGAATGAACATGAACATTAAAATGAATTGGTTGAGGGTCCCAGTGTCGTTGAACTTTCGGTCCATTTTATTTAATTTGTGTGGTGTATTTTATTTTATTTTATTTTTATTTTTATGCATTCAATTAGATTACGTTTTAGGTTCTGCATTTGGTTATGGTTTGATGTTGAGGCGGTACGCCTTTCTCGCTGTGGAGTTTTTACCTGGGTTACAGGTTTTAGCCACCGAAGTATTTTGGTATTCTCGTTGAACTTTGGATTTCGGCCATTTAAATTGGATTCTTTTGCTCAAAAGACTGAGCTCGCAAATTTCCCTCACTAAGAGGTCCCTTGTTCATCTTCCATTTGAATTAAGTATTCACAATCTAAACATCTTAAGAACCCCGATACAGGGTTGTTCCTTTGTTTTCTTTTGCAATATGGTTAATTCAATCTTATATGGGATCACCTGATACAGGGTTGTTCCTTTGTTTTCTTTTGCGACATGGTTAGTTGATCTTATATGGGATCACCCTATATTCTTCAATCTCTAGAGTTTCTTGCCAAGTACAGATGGTATGAGAACTGTTTGAATGTCATGCTTGTAATGTCAGAACTGTTCCAGTTATTGAATGTCGTGCTTGTAATGTGAGAACTTTTTGTAATTTGATGTATGCTGCCATTGATACATTTCTAGGACCGGCAAGGTGTTATCGTCAAATAAAAAATAAGCCCTATCCAAAATCACGGTATTGTCGTGGTGTTCCTGATCCAAAGATCAGAATTTATGATGTTGGCATGAAGAGGAAAGGCGTTGATGAGTTTCCTTTCTGTGTCCATCTTGTGAGCTGGGAAAAGGAAAATGTATCAAGTGAAGCATTGGAAGCAGCTAGAATAGCTTGCAACAAGTACATGGCGAAATTTGCTGGAAAGGATGCGTTCCATTTGAGAGTGAGGGTGCATCCATTCCATGTTTTGCGGATCAATAAGATGCTTTCTTGTGCTGGGGCTGATAGGCTCCAGACTGGAATGAGGGGTGCTTTTGGCAAACCCCTAGGGACATGCGCAAGAGTTAGCATTGGTCAGGTCCTCCTTTCTGTACGCTGCAAGGATAGCAACAGCCATCATGCTCAGGAGGCCCTACGCCGTGCAAAATTCAAGTTTCCTGGTCGTCAAAAGATAATTGTTAGCCGAAAATGGTATTGTTTTTTCGCTTTTTTCTTCTGATCTGCTGATCTGCAACATTTAATTATGCATCTTACGTATCTGCAATTGACACTCATTTTAGAGCATCACCTAAAGTTCCGTATTCTGCTATGGAGCTAAATTTGTTGATACCTTTTAAGCTTTCCTGTAGAATTCCTTGCTTTCTAAATTTGCTGAAGATGTGAGATTATTAGCTTCCCTAGCTAGCTTTTGGTTTTGGAATGTTTCTCATTATGTTAGTTGATGACCTTTGTCAGGGGTTTTAGCAAGTTCAGCCGTGTTGATTATCTGAAGTACAAGGCAGAACACAAGATTGTTCCTGATGGTGTTAATGCTAAGGTAATGCTAAAACCGGCTGCTTATACGTACTTACCAAAGTGGATACGCGCAGACAAGCGTAGGGCGTGTTCTTTCTCCAAGCTTTGCAAGCTTGATTTATTTTCCCTAGTTACTTGACAATTTTCATGCACATTTCGGTAGCTGTATTAACTTTTTTGTTATTTTTTAAACGAATTGTGCAGCTTCTTGGATGTCATGGACCATTGGCAAATCGTCAACCTGGAAGAGGTTTTCTGCCTGCCATTGCCTAGACCTTTCGTTACCTGAAAATACCGAACTTGTTCTCTGAGAATTTTAGGCGGAAATATTTTTTGAGATTGTTTGTGTTCTGAGACTCTATTAAACTTTAGTTAAGTTTATCTATTTATTTTGTGTACCCGTCTAGTTTAATACTCTTCACGCTCTGTGGAAACAATCCAATGGTTTCCTGGTTATTTTGCACAATGTAGCCTGCGTTTGATTAGTGTGGGTGTCACTATTTGTTTGCTTTGGGTTCCATTGAGTAGATGTTTAGACGAAAATGGCGCCACAGCAGCCAAGTATAAACGTTGACTCGTATATTGATTAGGACCCTCCGAAGGAATCAGAGCATGATTGTGGTACCTGGGCTTGCTTTTAAACTTAAGTAAATTGGGCTTTTTTTTTTTTTTGGTAACTATCTCACATAAAAACAAATGTGTGCAAGTCATATGTATGGATTACTTGTGATTAGTTGTAATATCCAAAGTAAGCAGAAAATATACTTGTTAAGAATTAGCAGCGTAATAACTATAAAACCTATTTCTTTTTTTTTCTTTTTTCTTTCTTTTTTTCTCTCTTTTTTTTTTAAAGGTTGGTAGCGTGTTTCCTACTCCCTTTTTATAGGAATTGAAGGAGTTTTACCCAAGGAAAAAGAAAAAGAATCAGGAAGACAATAACCATTTACATAACAACCATTCCCCTGTCCGCAGTGTAAGAAAAGAAGAGAGAAGGAAAAAGGCATGGAAATGAATAGTTAACAGCAGAAGAAGAAAACCAGAAGACCTTCTCGTCTTCTTCTTCATGTAATAAATAGTGCGAAGGCCACCGCTGAAAGTCGAGTTTGTGTTTCGTGAATCTAATTTCTAAACTATCCACTTTAGCATAATAGAAATGTCAAAACCCTCGGCAAGGGTCATCCGAGGCGGTCTTATCAGCCTTCTTCACTGCAATCATCGTCGCGACCACCATCACCTTGGTCATCATCTCTCAAAATTAAACTCTTCGCCGTCTTCATCTTCTTCTTCTTCTTCTTCAAACGCAAATAATGTCTTCTCCTCTGCTTTTCGATCTTACTTTTCCTTTACCGTATCTTCCAATTCAAAAACTGCCTCGACCTCCCAATTGCATTCAGGAACCACTTCCTCAAGTACTCTCAATCTTCGCGCATTCTCATCGTCTTCGAAGGGATTCCCCTTTCTCATCGCAAAGCCAGCTCATAACCCTTTTTCCTCTAGAATTGGGTTTGGGGTTAGGTTCTTCTCCGTGGATTCGCAAAACTTGGGCAAAAAGTTCTTCTTCGACAAGCCCGCCAAGGCCCTTGCTTTCTCTTTTTCCCGCTACCGCGAGGCTATCGGGTTACAAATTGAGGCTTTCTTTCAGAGGAACACATTGTTTCTGGTTGGTGCTGGAGGAGTCTTAGTTTGTGCTTTGCTCTGGCGGGCTATGTTTGGGATAGCAAACACTTTCATTGGCTTCTCCGAAGGCATGGCCAAGTATGGCTTTCTGGCCCTCTCTTCTGCTATAGTCGCTTTTGCCGTAAGTTCCTTTCAAATCCAAACCATCTTTTCATCATCGTTGTTAGTATTGCTTATATCTTAAATCGGTCTGCAAATAATTTTTTTTTGACTCTCAGTCTTTAGAGAAATGATTAACCTCAGTGCTTCTAATCTCTTCGTGCATCAACGGGTCCTCGAAACAAGTGTCCTCCCTTTGTTCTTGCTAGTATGTTTTGCTGCATTTCCTCCCTTTGGTTCTTCATCTCAGGTGGCAACCTGGCTCCCCTAGAGACGAGCATTAGGCTCCGATGCAAGTTCTGTTTTTGTCGTACTTCTGAGATTTTTCGGTATTGTGACGTAGATTGATATTGTTGTTATGTAAGGGATTCCACAATCTCGTAAACTAAGATCTGAATTCCCACAATAATCTTTAGGTGATACTCATGAACTTTTTTGCAGTTTTCTACTATTTGAGTTTGTGCAGCCGATCGAAATATATTATCAAACGAGGGAGAGGTTTTCTCTCTTGTGGCTTGTTTCCAATTTTCTGCTGAATGGAGCGTGTTTGTTAGTCTTGATTTATTAAATATTGCTAAAACTTATAATGTGATAAATAATTTGATTTAAAACCTACGTGTCCTTTTCTAGCAATTTGCAGCTGAACTTCCTTGATGGGATGACATCTTATCAACCCAAGTTTCCAAATCAAACTGATTGATTATTTTTTGGCAAATGTTATGTGTTTTGAATCTAAACCTCCAGCTACATTATTCTGTAGGTTCAATTGCATGTTTTGGTTTCACCTGTAAATGAATCTTTTTATTCCATGGCTAAACACACATGTAGCTCCCATCCGTAGGACCAGAAGTTTGGATTCTTCTTTGCCATTATGTGTTGATAAACTGTTACTCTGCAAGGGGAGGAAAATCTGGATCAATTACCGTTTGCGTTATTGCTGGAGTGTCATGCCTCTATTACGGATTATCCACTTTTTTATTTCCTTCTTGTTACTTGAAGGGCCTTTATATACGCTCTAGATTCGTAATCAATCCTGATAAAGTTTATCGAATGGCCATGAGGAGGCTTAATACATCTGCTGGGATCCTCGAGGTTATGGGTGCCCCCCTTACAGGAAGCGACTTGAGAGCCTATGTGATGTCGGGAGGTGGTCTTACACTGAAGAACTTAAAGCCGAGGCATAGGAGCAAGCGGTGTTTTCTTATCTTTCCAATACAAGGTTCTGAGAGGAAGGGTCTTGTCAGCATCGAAGTCAAGAAGAAAAAAGGCCAGGTTTGCTTCTGTGCAAGCCACTCCCTTCATTTCTCTTATCGGATGAGTCTGTTCCCTTCTTTGCTTGTATAAGGCAGATATTCTAGTGTTTGTTATTCTGCCTTTGTAACATCAAAGGCGAGTGCCTCTTGAAGTTCGATTATATTTGTGTCACACTGCTTCAGGTCCCAACTGTTGAGACATGTTATTAGTAGAATGGTTTCATGTTATGTTGCAAGAGCTAGGCTAGGCAGTTCTTCCCATCAAGTTTTTTTGCTGTTAATTCCTTTTTTCAGTCGATTTGGGGTCCATTAAGCCTATGGAGGACATATTTGGAGTTAACTCTCTCCCTTCCTTGTAAAGGACAGATTCAGGGAACACTACTCTGATCTACAAGAATTTGATATGATGACAAGAGATTTACCATTTGAACCATCCGCAACTTCAGTTGTCCCTGCTAATTCTTTTTAGTTTATTTCAAGCGGAGATGTTGAATGCCTTCTCTTAACCTCTAATCTTCATATTACTGCTACCTTAGTTACTAGGAGATGGATATTTGATAGCTTAGTAAATTGATAACCAGGCATAGGAATGCACGTATCACCTAGGGATACACATATGCACAGAAACACACGTAGACAGCAGATCAACAGAGAGACAGATTTACATTTCACAAAACTATGTCCATTAACTAGGATTTCAACTAATTTTCCCAGCACCCTCATGTACATATACATCTTAAAGCTGTCTTTTCATTAATCACTTAGACTTCCATTTTTCTCATTTGATCAGGGGAAAGGAACTCAAGAATCCAATTTTACTATTTTAGTTTAGGAAAGAGAAAGTACAAAAGGAATATGCTTGTTAGGGAACATTTATGTATTCTGATTACACTTGTATCTGGTGTCATTTTTTTCTACAGTACGATATGAAGCTATTGGCAGTCGACATTCCCATGGCATCAGGACCTGACCAACGATTATTTGTGATCGGGGATGAAGAAAAGTACAAGGTTGGTGGCGGACTGATTTCTGAGCTAAGAGATCCTGTAGTGAGAGCGATGGCAGCAACCAAGGAGTTTGATGATCTTGACCAAATTGAAGAAGAGGAGGACGAAGAAAGAGCCCTTCAGGAAGCAGAAAGGAAGCACCGTGAAGAAGTTGAGAGGCTTGAAAAAGGTGGATCCTCGTGAATGCTTCTCAAGATCTTCCTAGTTTACACTGTACTGTTTCATTTCACTGGCGCTTTTTAAAGAATTTTGAGGTTCTGACCATCTCAGATAAATGGAAATGGTATAAGGTGCCTTGCATCTGTATTGAAGTTGAGTTTTACGAGATTTACTTTACCCTGAGCTTCTCTTGCCATGGAAATTCCATGAACTTTTCTAGTATTAAAGTTGAGATGGACGGGGACAAATAAAGCTTAGAGTTACGGTAACATTCCTGACAATTGACATGGAAATTATTTTCCGAAATTTCTAAATCATCTTACCCTGTTGAAAATCTTTCTTTTGGAGGTTTTACTCTTATTGTGGCAACTTATTATTATTATTATTATTATTATTATTATTATTATGTTGCTGTTCGACGAAGTTATGGAACCAGCTTTGCAGTGTTTGCAGTGTATGCAGTGTTTGCAGTGACCTCCTTGTATGTTTATTAAGGGAGAACCGAGTCAAGAGATATGGTTACTCCAACTGTATCATCTTGTTATATGTTCGTGATGATCCTTCAATTTCTCCCTGGTGATGTCAAAATCTGGGACTAATGTTTATAGTTGAACTTTTAGATCTTGAGAAGATGTTGATAAGAGATAAGAGCAGGTTGAATTACCGAAGTGGAAGTACTTGTTTCAGGTTCTGAACGGGTTTAGAGCTGGATGTAGCTGTCAATCCTCTTTATTCGCAGGCTGGTTCCACTTTTGAGTATTCCTACGACTCCATTGGTTATAAATGCGGAGAAAGGAGAACTTCTTACCGTTATTTCATCGTTTCTAGAAGAGAATATCTTTCAGTATGACCATATGGAAATGGAAGGAGAGGAGAAGGAAGACGCACGTTTCTTTAAATAAAGCAGAAATGAAAAGACCAATATTTAGCTTGGGAACTGAGAAGTTGGGAAACTCGCGAGGGAAATGGTTCATTTGGTGAGTAGATCTGCATCTGTTTTGGTTCTTAATTGTAAACAGTTGTACCATATGCCCTTCTCCTCCAGTTCCTTTCGTGGTTAACAACACGCAGAAGAGAGGTGGCTGTCTGTGCTCCCTTCTTCTTTATTTCCTTATTTCCTCTGCAGCTTTTCATCTCCTTTATTTCCTTATACCACAGGAGCACTGAATTTGAGCTTTTCATTCTCGTCTCGTTTCTTTTCCTGACATATTTCATATTCGTATCAGGCAACAGTCCGTATAATGGCATTTGTTTCCACATCATTTGGGTTTCATATCTCAAATTGCAGTATAATGGCTTTGGTCGATATGACCTGCAACAGTGGTCAAATCGAGCAAAATGCTGGAACGACCACGAACATAGGAGAGGGATTGTTTACACGCAACTGTTGCCATGTACAAGCATGCCACGGTGTCATCAAAGTGAAAAGGCGTCACAGTGTCGGGATTAATACGGCTGATATGGAGTTGCTTTCACTAAGCGAGATAGGATTACAGGTGGGTGCTAGCAGCCAACTACCATCTTCTATTATTGTTGAGAGCCACTGGACTCTGAGTTTAATAAACATCCCTCTCTAATCGGTTAAGTAGTTGGCGATAGGACACGAAAGTTCATGTCATGTCAACATCCATTACTAGCAAAACGTATCCGAGTCCAGCCTCTTGTTCCCTCCGTGATTATAGGCTTTTTGTGGGTTGAGCATTGAGTCAAAGAAAGGAATGATGCGAAATAATTTTTCTCTGTTTTAAATCAACCATTTTTTCCGTCAAGAGAAGTCTGAATTCATCATAACGCACCCTGGATGATGTTTTAGAAATTGGCAACACCGTTACGTACCCACTAAACTCTTACTTCGGGCAATGCAGGCAAGAAGCAGCGCAAGCTATTCCAGCTGTCTTCCTAAACCAGATGAGATACTTTCATTCTCATAAATAGCGGATGGATTGATGTAATGCTATCTCTACCGACCAAAAACTGTCGTCTCCCAAAATAAAGTCCCTGTTTTCTTCTTTGCACTGTTCTACTGACTCCATTGCTATGAAAGACACGCATGCTTTCTTTTCTACTTTTTCTCTCCTTCAGTTCTTCGATAAGATCATGGTAGCATATTGTTTTTGGTTACTAATGCAATGCATTTAAACAGCCGTGCTTGTTGATGGTCAATCTGAGAGCTTCAACTACACCAGAACCAATCTGTAAGAAGCAATTTTGAGAGAAAATTCTCAGCTTTAGATTTCTGTGTATGGAATTGTTGAGATTACCATTCCAAGAGGACAGAGTAAGCTATGCAATTTCAACTCTAAAAAAAAAAACAGAGAACTAATCCTTCCAAAGGAGGAAAGTGACCGAAAATCTCTCTCTACCGAATCTTTGTAGTGCCATTTTCACAGAAGGTAACTGCTGAAGAAGAGTTTCTGAAAAACCATTCAGATTTTCCATTGTAGCAGAGATGCAATAAGCTTGTTGATATCCTCATGCTTTATTCTCCTTGTAGTATCGTACTCTTCACATTGGAAAATCTTCGCTACGTGGGAAAATTTTCACATTAAGCCTGCATCATTTTTCGGGGGAATAACAACAAATTCCGTGTAATGAGTTAGTGACATTATTCTCTTTACTGCTTGAGAAAACAGTCTATTTTTAGCGGGGATGATGCCTTCCCTTTTTCATCCAACAAACACAAATCACGCTTTTGCTTTTTCTTTATCAAGATATGTTATTCTCCTTGGATTCTTTACAGTCGCTTTACTTTTGTATGTGGATTACTTTTTTAGATTTTCTCAAAGTTTCAAGTGCTTGATAGAGTTGGAACTTTTTTTCTTTATTTTCTTCATAAAAGGTGCGCTTTGCTTTACCAAAATAAAAGAGTTGAGCTGGAAAGCTGTTTAAAGAAAAACCCACTTCACAGAAAGAAGCTTTGGAAATGTTCTAATCTCAGACCTAGAAAATCTCAGTAAATGATTTCTGAGGTCGGAATGTTGTACATCCTGCTTGATCCGTCTGATAGTACGGAGTAGCCTCACTACCGGTCGTCTTCATTCATATGGTGTGGAGATGAGCAAGTGAAGCTTCTTTTACTTATTAAAGATCATGTTTGCTCCGTTTCACATTTATGGAGAATTGTTTGATTTTAGTATTGACTCCATGAATGAGCTGCTCTGATCTTAAACCTAAGCAGGGACTCCAATGTGCTGCACCCGTTCTCCGTAGAAGGCTAAGGAGGGGCCTTTACCTACGTTCCCGTCTGCTGGAACCGTCTCTTGTAAGTGTTCTCGAATGTCATGGTGGTTTCTTCATTGAGTTCTTAATCTTTAAGGAAAAAATTCCATACATCTTCATTCTCTGCACTGAGTGGAACAGAAAGTTAATAGTTCTAAGGCAGAATCGGTGGTGAACAGTTTCTCTTGTGGTTCTTTCGAGGCTTGAGAGGAATTGTTTGACTGTACTCTTTCTTTAAGGTGGCAAATAATCCCCTTATCCCCCCAAAAAACATGATCGGCTAACTTTGTGTAACGGTTTTCACGTTGCTGAATCAGGAGAACACCAGAAACTGCTGAACTCAGGACTCGGCATAATTCCTTCATTTTCAAACGCAGTAAATGCCATGAAGCCCCCGTTCTTCGTGGCCATGCATATGCTCTTTCTCTTCCTACTTGCTATCTTTCCCGTGATTATCATTGCTAACTTAGAATCCGACGGACAAGCACTCCTTAATTTTGCTACCGCTGTCCATCATGCCAGAAAACTTAACTGGAATCCTTCAGCTCCGATTTGCACCTCCTGGGTTGGCGTTGTCTGTAATTCAAATAGATCCCGTGTGATCGCCGTCCATATCCCGGCTGTTGGATTGTATGGCTCCATCCCAGCCAATAGCATAGGGAGGCTTGATGCACTAAAAGTCCTTAGTCTCCGATCTAACTACCTCAATGGAAACCTTCCTCCTGATATCCCCTCCATTCCTTCCCTCCAACACTTATACCTCCAGCACAACAACTTCACAGGTCCATTTCCCGCCTCTCTCTCACCCAAACTCACCGTGCTGGATTTCTCCTTTAACTCCTTCTCTGGAAGCATCCCACTCACATTCCAGAATCTGACGCGACTCACAGCGCTGAATCTCCAAAAGAATTCCATCTCAGGAACCATCCCCGACTTGAATCTCCCAAAGCTCAAGCTTTTGAATCTGAGTTATAACAACTTAAATGGCTCGATTCCGTTTTACCTCCAAAAGTTTCCATCTTCTTCATTTGTTGGAAATTCTTTATTATGTGGACCACCTATCCAGAATTGCTCTACAATCTCCGCTTCACCGTTTCCTTCCCCTTCTTACTTGCCATCCTCTCCGGCGACCCAACAAAACCACAAGGCTATACCGAGGAAGAACTTTGGCCTCGGTTCTGTCATGGCTGTTGCTATTGGGGCTTCCGCAATGCTTTTTCTCCTAGTTCTGGTAATCTATATATGCTGCTTGAAGAGAGAAGATGGTGACGGCAATGGCATATTCAAAGGGAAGGCCTCACCTAGTGGAAGACATGAGAAGCCTAAGGACTTCGGGAGCGGGGTTCAGGAAGCTGAGAAGAACAAATTGTTCTTCTTTGAAGGATGCTCTTTTAACTTCGATCTTGAGGATTTATTGCGAGCGTCAGCCGAAGTTCTGGGAAAGGGGAGTTATGGAACAGCCTACAAAGCTGTTTTGGACGATGGAATTACAGTGGTAGTGAAGAGGTTGAAGGAAGTTGTTGCCGGAAGGAAGGAGTTTGAGCAACAGATGGAAGTTGTGGGGAGGCTTGGACGGCACCAAAATGTTGTTCCACTCCGTGCTTATTACTACTCGAAGGATGAGAAGCTTTTGGTTTACAACTACATGCCTGCTGGAAGCTTGTTCTCACTCTTGCACGGTATGCCTAAACCCTCTCAGATCCTATCATCCTATTACTGCACTCGAGCATTTCCTTTCAACCAATTCCGTAACAAAAAATATAGCATTTGCTTTTTGCTGAGACCGTAAGTCTCTGCGAAACTTATGACGTTCTGCAAGTGAATTATATCTGCAAAATTCTATAACAAAAGTAGATAAACAACCTGTGAACGTCAAAAAAATATCATACCTGGTGACCAAAATTTCTTCCCGTCATCTTTGACTGTGAAATCGAATTCAGATACTGAAGCAACTTGACTAAAATATTGAAATGGTTGGTGACTAACATAGTTTCTGGATCAGCTAATGGATGTCAAACTATTATCGAATTAGATATGTTGTTATGTCTCAATCTACTTAAACGCTAATCAAGCTCAGCTTCCGAATGAAGCTTTACTTTGCTGAACATATGAAGCTTCATTCAAATGTATCTTTTGTTGTTACGATGCTGTATACTTTTGTCCTACTCTTTTGTTTCCACACACAAAACAGGAAACAGAGGTGCGGGAAGGACTCCCGTGGATTGGAATTCAAGAGTCAAGATATCCCTCGGAGCCGCCAGGGGAATTGCTCACGTTCATTCTGAGGGTGGCGGTAAATGCAGCCATGGAAACATCAAGTCCTCCAATGTCCTACTCACCCAAGACCTCGATGGTTGCATCTCCGATGTTGGCTTGACTCCTCTAATGAATTTCCCTGCTACCCTGTCCCGAACTACAGGGTACCGTGCTCCGGAAGTGGTCGAAGCACGAAAGTTCACCCAGAAAGCTGATGTTTATAGCTTCGGTGTGCTCCTCCTTGAGATGCTGACAGGCAAGGTTCCATTCCAATATCCAGGACACAATGATGTGGTTGTTGATCTCCCAAGATGGGTCCGGTCTGTTGTACGCGAGGAATGGACATCTGAGGTTTTTGATGTGGAGCTACTGAGACACCAACATGTGGAAGAGCAGATGGTGCAGATGCTTCAGCTTGCAGTTACGTGTGTGTCCAGGGTGCCTGACATGCGACCTAATATGGATGAAGTTGTCAAGAATATAGAGGAAATCCAGCAATCTGATATGAAGGACCTCCCATCTTCTGAATCTGAGTCCAATTTGCAAACTCCGTAAAAAGCTTTTAGTGTTCTGCAGTACAGTGTAGTAAAAGGTGTTTTCGTACCGAGGTAGGACTATGCATGCCAAGGCTTAGTGTGAAGGCTTTCTTCACCCTGTGCACTCTCATCTAAGAACATTTTACCGTGAAATAATGTTAAATTCTCGGACTTATTTTAAGGCTTGGTATTTGTAGTGTTTTGAAACAGCTTTTGGCGGGTAACGGACAGGGTAGTCCAGCTGATGCACTGAGTTTATCGGTTACTAAATTGAAGCTAATCCGATTCATCAGAATTGGATGCCAACATAAACATGGGAAATACCTGTCGATGTCGCCTCATCATGCAAGTCCCAAAAGTCACGAAAATGGTCGTCTTTTCTGCTTCTGTTTTCTGATGTGACGGGTGGGGAGCGCTGCTGCATCAAGCTGTAGCCTTGGATCTGAATAGCTAGTTTTTTCAGTTCTAATCGGTCAGTCCACTTTGGTGGCACTCGTTTGAACGTCAACAATACATTGAAATTAGACGGATAATGATGCATAACAAAAGCTATCTTCATAGTTGCTCGCAACTCATTGTGGTATTGGAGAGGACAAGGATTGTTGCGATTATTCGATATGACTCTGAATGTTTGGCTGGATCTTCACACATAAGAATGTTATTTCATTATGTTGATACTAAATCTTCTACACATATGATGTCAAATACAGTAAACAAATTGCTTCACCAGTTTGCCAACACTAACAAGAGAAAGAGACCAAATAAGATAGACAAATATATAATAAAATAAATAGAGATTATAGCTTAAAGCCACATGAAGCGACGGCCTTCAGTATAAAGCCGAAGAGCAGAAACGGTGTGGAGAAGAAGGGGCTGTGATCGCTGTCCAGGACATACACTTCAGATGGAGGCCACCTGTTTATCATCGCATCTTGTTGCTCTGGTTTGACCATTCGATCATGCCGTGTCTTAATGTAAACCCGCGGCACTTGATCCACGTTATGATCGTCGGCAAAACGGGCAGCGAGCAATGCTGTGATCGGTCCTGGCCTCAAAAGCATGCTGGCTAGCGTGGAATCCTGAGTTGCAATGGAAAATGGAAAAAGCAAAAGGCAAATGGCTTTATTCCTGGCTGATATACCTGTTTCTTACCTTTCAAGAACACATAAAAAATAAAAAAATGAATAAAAAAAAGGATATAAAGCAAATTGTTATAAAGTTACCTCTCGAGGGCTCATATGGTAGAGGATTTTGCGTTGAAGCTCTTTCTTGACAAGAGCGCTTGTGGGAGGCTGGTCAGGACCCAATCCGAATTCTAGGTCATATGCATTCCCAAATTCAGATAGATCGGGTACTCCCTGTTTGGAAGGGGGGAAAAAAAAAACCAAAAAAGAAAAAAGAGTGATTACTTCAACACATCACCCTGATTCCCGACTACAAAATCTCACCAATTACTTCAACTCCTACAAGAGCAGTTGCATTAGCTTTTGAATTTTGTCCCATCGCAATCATTAGAGGTGGTGAAAGTGGACAATTACTTGGAAGAAAAAAACTAAACTAAACTAAACGAACTACCACATGAGCGCTGTCATTGGGCTAACACCCACTAATCTGCTCCTGGCAATCCAGGCAATGAAATGAAAAAGATAAAAAGCTTAAACAAAAGATTCGGTGGTCTTGCGTGACAACATGCCTAGCTAAGGTAATAGGGAAGTAGCAAGCCGGCTGCTTGAATCAAGTACTGGCTGTTATTTATCATGGATATAAATAACAGTTGACTCCCACCGACGTTGTCCGCACGGTTTGTGGCATTGATCGAACGATATACAATGTCCAGACAAGAAAGAAGCCAAGGCCCCTTGGTATTTCAGATTTTCTATGACGTGCATGTGAGCCAGGTGCCTAAGGCAACCCCTCTCCCTACGGTGTTTCTTGCGTTGATTGTTAAGTGGTAAAGGCAACGACACCCACTAATTTTGTTTTCTTATAGGGTTAACCGCGTCACGCTGCTTAAGCAGAGCAGGTGGGCATGGCACAGTGACTCTCAAAAGTGTTGCCCCACAACCAGGTGTTTGTGAAGACAGTTGGCAGCAATGCCTATTGCTCTTTCAAACTCAGCACAACATCGCTATCAGCGGCAAGGACGGACAAAACCCTCCCAACTCTACACGCCAAGATTCAATGGCTGACTGGAAGGCCTTAACCCTTCGTTTCAGCGCTGCCATCTGGTGGTTTAGACTAAAGAAAATTAGAGTGGGAAGGCCGATCGTGTTAAAGGAAATGAGAGTGGCAAAAGAGAAAAGCCATGGAGGGATAAAATAGGACACATGCTGAGGAAAAAACTTTACATCCTTGACGTCTTCATCAGTCAGGTAGCCCGACTTGAGCATCGTTGCCGCCACATAGACCGCTAGGAGAATTTTCTTTGAGAACTTATGAGTCGCCTGAGTTACGGAGAGTCCTCCAGCACTGTGCCCAACTAATATCACCTGAGAAGAAGAAGAAGAAGAAGAAGAAGAAGAAGAAAAGCAAAACATCCTTAGTGATTGTGAAAACCATAACATAACGCATGACACGATTAGATTTAAGGTCCATATCTATGAAAACAAGAAAGAACAGAACCTGTTCATTGTCTAGCAAATTCGACATGAAGTCCATGAGGGGCCTGTTGTAATCATCGAAAGAAAGAAGGGAATTGGGATCGGTTGGATCTATTCCGGAGCTTTTGAGGTCGATACATGACACTTTGAAGCCGGAATTCTCCATGAGGCATCGGATTTTGTACCAGCACCAACCACCTTCACCAATACCATGCACCAGCACGAAGTGTGGCTTCAAGGGTGCCACCGTCACCGCCCGCGCCTCCGCCTCCTCTATAGTAGGTTCATCTCCCATGGCGTCCAGGATGGTCGGCCAATATTAGCGCTCCCTGCCCTCCTTGGATGTTACTCTATATGGCTTCAACAATTTGTTGCCGGAGGTTGACGTTTATACGGGAGTTTGGGGATAGTCCCAGAGCGCCATCATATGTGCGAGTCCACTAGTCTCGAATAGTCATGGAGTTTTGTCAACATGGGCTCGGGTCCACCATAAGCAGTTATTGGTGCTTGTTGGCATCGCTTTTTTGCATTGAGAGTTGGACTGTTGTGGCAGCACGATTTTGATCAAGTGGTGGAAGAGGCAGCAAAATTCATCGCCGTAGCATAGACGTGTTGTAATAAGATAATGGGTATTTTAGGAATTAGATCTTTAGAAATGTGGACCTCGTCAATTCATTGACGAGGAACGAATGTGAAATGCATTTGTCCTACGCTGGGTTTGAGATTATGTCTCCCGATTTTAAGTGATTTTAACGCATTTGTTTATTATGGGTGTTGGAAGCCAACTATATCCTTTTTTGTTCTACCTCTTTGCGTATGGGTTATTCTTTTGATATATATATATATATCGACTTCATCAACGCAGATGATTTCCTTATCTCTTCTGGTGTCCCCCAATGGCCACAAAATGCCGTAAAATTTCATAATCTCCGTCCGTCCAATGGAAGGAGAGCAAACAACAAGGCTAATGACAATATGCAGCCGCTGACCGAATCAATTACCAAACTCTTAAATATTATTAATCAATCACGGGATTCATCAAGATTGCCCCCTTTCTTCCCTCCATGGTTTTTTTCCAATGGAGTTATACAGTCTTCAATTCCTTTAACGAGAACTGTACTCTTTGCTTCTCTTTTTAACCCTTTTAGTTTTGTTGTTGGCAAATGAGCGAAGCTCGAGAGCCTCCAGGAACTTTGGGGCTTTTTAGTGCCTAGTTTATTTGTACGAGGGAGTAGGAGCTAACAGCGCTGCGTTGAGCCGGTGGTTGAATACACCTCCAATAATTTGGAGCAAGTACGGACGGTAAAGAAGAAAAAAGTAAAAGCTGGAATGACTCTGAAGTTGTACTTCATTCAGTCACCACTTTGTGCTTTTCCTGCAGAAAATAACATACATGCACAGGGAAGAGCATTTTTATTTTTATTTTTATTTTTATTTTTATTTTTGTTTTTGTTCGCAAAATGAAGAGCGTCGGGAGCATTGAAGGGAAACACTTACTTTGGATTGACATCGCTTTCTTCCTCTGAGTTGTCTTGTCAACCAGTGAACGCGTCTGACGGAAATGTACATCACACTTGCAATACACTCTATCTCTGTCTCTATCTCTATCTGTATCTCTATCTCTATCTCATTCATTTTAAAAAGACTAGCTATATCTGCTACAAACCACTGGCTGCCACCAATCATGCAAAACTTTATCACTCCTTCGCGTTTGAGCCTACTTAAAGGAGGAGATGTACTAATCCTTTTTATTTCCTTCTGTCGTACAACTGGCAGTTGCTGGGTCTTTCTTTTGGATACAAATACCGTTAACGAGCAACAATTTCCAACTACCCAAAAAAAAGAAAAAAGACCTGGACACAATCAAATCTTTACGATTTCCGATGATCATACAGATTTCTCTTTTCAAGTCAACCCCAGCTTGATTTACTTTGGATAAGTTGATCTCCCACTATGCATATAAAAATTGTTCGAGATTGTTTATGTGTGGCCGCGACTAGAGGCACCCCGTGCTGAATGAAAACCAACGATTCACGCAAAGAGTTAAAAGAATGGATGCCTCCACTCACTACAAGTCAGAGAAGAAAGCCAATGGTTAGATAGATAACCACGATAAGAAAGGCCACCAGCTGGGCAGTTGATTAAACTACAAAAGTCAAGAGGCTAAGAAACAGAAATACGACACCTTCGCTTGTGGCCTCCTTGTGGGTCACAATTATTTCCTTAACACTCCATCGGATAATGTAGTTTCTGGCTGTGAAGATGCATCCCTCTGCAACCGTGGGGTAGTGGAAAACGATTTTGCTCTACTTCTCAGGCACAGGAGTTAGTCGGTCCACGTTTGAATGTCTCCTTGAGTGCGTGACAGAACATAACCCTCCCTTTCTTTTCTTTCTTCTGTCTCTTTTTGTGAATGCATGACAGTACAACTTCTAGTCTTGGTCAAGTTGCACTTTCACACGTGAGAATCTATGAGAAGCTTTCATCTCTTGTCTGCTTAGGTTGAAAACTTCAGACAAAACTGATGGGAAAAACAACGTATAAAGTTTCCCACTTTGATTGAACCTATGAGGAAATACTAAAACACCAATGATGTATTCGAATCACAAGTCAAATAAGCAAATCACAATCAACATAAAAGAATTTCTACGTGGAAAAACTCCTCCAATGTGAAGGATAAAAAACCACGGGACCGATCACGGAGTCCACCCAAATCTCCACTATATCAATCGTTAGGTTACAACCCAATCAAGTCCTTAACAATAGCAACAGGACTAAGATTCACTGATTCAACAATAATAGAATCACCAATAAATAGTGAAGAAACAAGTTGTAAACAACAACTTAACTAAGAAAAGTTGGAGAAATATCACCCAGATTTTCGACCACAATCTGCTGACTTCAAGAGCTCCAAACGACGATCCAACCGTTCACAATGAAGAACACCCAATCCCGAACTTGCTGACAAAAAATCAGCTCAATCGGACCACGGATCGACCTTGATCAGATGTTTGATCAACTGCTGCGCAGGGCCTCTAATTCCTGCGAAATTCTGCTCTTTTCTTTTCTCTCTCTCTTTTCTTTTTGACAGCCACTCACCTCTTCTCTCTTAAAGAAAAAACCCTATATTTTTCCTTTTAAACCTTAGGGCCACATTACCCTAATTAGACCCAATAATAAGTCCCCGAATATGGGCTGGACCAACCCAACAATTCTCCCCCTCCAGCCCAAATGAGGGAGATTCCATATGTCCATTTTTCAAGCACAATCCAAACCGGCCTCATGCCGACAAAACTCAAACTTTTCTCGCCATAGAGCCTTTGTCATCATATCAGAACCATTATCCTCAGTATGTACCTTTTCAAGTGCAACCTCTTTGGTTTCCATGATATCTCGTATCCAATGATACCTTACATCAATATGCTTTGACCTTTGATGAAAAGTAGAGTTCTTAGCAAGACGTATAGCACTTTGACTATCACAAAATAACACATACTTTTCTTGCACGAAACCAAGTTCTTTTATGAATTCCTTCATCCAAAGCAACTCTTTACATGCTTCCGTTGCTGCAATAAATTCTGCTTCTGTTGTAGATAGAGCAATACATTTTTGTAATCTTGATTGCCATGCCACAGCTCCCCCTGAAAACTTAATCAAATAGCATGAAGTAGATCTTCTATTATCAATATCTCCTGCCATGTCAGAATCTGTATATCCGACAAGAATAGGCTTATCACTCCCAAATGAAAGTTTCAAACTAGAAGTGCCTCGAAGATACCTTAGAATCCACTTCATTGCATTCCAATGTTCTCTTCCAGGATTAGAAGTAAATCTGCTAACTACTCCAACTGCATGAGCTATATCTGACCTTGTACAAATCATTGCATACATTAAACAACCAACAGCCGAAGCATAAGGAACTCTTTCCATATCTTTTCTGTCTTCCTCATCTGTAGGACATTGTTTCTTACTAAGCTTAAAGTGTGTAGCAAGAGGCGTGCTCACCACTTTAGCTTTATCCATACAAAACCTCTGAAGCACTTTCTTAATGTACTCCTCTTGAGACAACCATAACTTCTTGGCTTTTCTATCACGACTGACTCTCATACCAAGAATTTGCTTCACTGAGCCTAAGTCTTTCATTGAGAATGACTTACTTAACTCCTGCTTCAACTTTTCAATTCTTGCAGCATTCTTACCAATTATAAGCATGTCATCTACATAAAGCAGTAGAATGATAAAATCATCATCTGAGAACTTCTGCACAAATACACAATGATCAGAATTTGTCTTCTTATAGGCTTGCTCCCCCATAAAAGACTCAAATTTTCGATACCATTGTCTCGATGCCTGTTTTAAGCCATATAAACTTTTCTTTAACTTGCAAACATAGTTCTCTTTACCTTTTTCTTCAAAACCCTCTGGTTGCTCCATATAAATTTCTTCATTTAGGTCACCATGAAGAAAAGCAGTCTTTACATCCATTTGCTCAATTTCAAGATCAAGACTGGTAGCCAATCCCAAAACCACTCGAATTGAGGACATTTTCACAACAGGTGAAAAAATCTCATCATAATCAATTCCCTTTTTCTGACTGAAACCTTTAACAACTAGTCTGGCTTTGTATCGGGGTTGTGAAGAATTTTCATCATGCTTCAATCTATAAATCCAACGATTCTTCAAAGCTTTCTTGCCCTTAGGCAATGTCACTAACTCAAATGTTTGATTATCATGCAAAGATTTCAACTCATCTTGCATTGCATCAACCCATTTTTTCTTATCCACATCCTCTGCTGCTTCTTCAAAGCTCTCAGGCTCACCTGCATCAGTCAACAATACATACTCCTCAGTAGAGTATCTAGAGGATGGATGGCGATCTCTAGTAGACCTCCTCAATGGTGGAACTGAAGATGGATTCTGCTGAACATCAACAACATTATCTGTCTGAGTGTCACTATTATCTGCACCATGTTGGTCATTCTGAACCTGATCCTGAACATCATACTGAATATCACTTTCAACTTGTTCTGGCAACTGTCGTTGTAAATCATTTGAAGGAATTAGATCAATATCAATACCAATCTTAGAGCCTTGTGACATATTCTTCTCACTTTGGCCAATATCTGTCATATTTTGTTTCTAAAAAAATACAACATCACGACTCCTCACAATTTTCTTCACAGCTGGATCATAACACCTGTAGCCAAATTCATCAGAACCATAACCAAGAAATATACATTCTCGTGTCTTGACATCTAACTTAGACCTCTCATCCTTTGGAATATGAACAAATGCTTTGCAACCAAATACTCTTAGATAGTTATAGGAAACATCCTTGCCAAACCAAACTCTATTTGGCACATCACCATCTAAAGCAACAGTTGGAGATAGATTGATAACATAAGCTGCTGTAAGTAATGTCTCACCCCAAAATGTCTTTGGCAGGTTAGCATTTGAAATCATGCATCTAACTCTCTCAACCAATGTCTTGTTCATTCGTTCCGCTATACCATTTAACTGAGGTGTTTTTGGAGGTGTCTTCTGATGTCGAATATCATGTTGCCTACAATACTCATCAAATGGTCCAATGTACTCACCACCATTATCTGATCGAATGCATTTCAACTTCTTTCCAGTTTGCCGCTCTACTAAAACTTGAAACTGCTTGAACACATCTAGCACTTGATCTTTTGACATCAAAACATAAACCCAAACCTTTCTTGAGTAGTCATCAATAAAGGTCACAAAGTAGGATGCTCCACCAAGCGTCCTCGGGTTAACTGGGCCACAAACATCTGAGTGTACTAACTCCAAGAAATCTGATTTTCTTGAAGGAGGGTGATTATAGAATGAAACTCTTTTCTATTTTCCAGCTAAACAATGTGCACACTTCTCAAGTTTTGCACTCTTAATCCCAGATAGCAAGTTCTTCTTTGCCAACACATTCATGCCCTTCTCACTCATGTGACTTAACCTTTTGTGCCATAAAGCACTTGCATTCCCATCTTCCACTACATTACAAATGTCCTTGGAAATCTTGGCCTGAAACAAATACAAAGAAGACTCTTTCTTGCCTCTAGCCATAACTAATGAACCCTTAGTAAGTTTCCATTGTCCATTATTGAAAATATTACAAAAACCTTCATCATCAAGTTGTCCGGTAGAAATCAAATTCAAGCGAATTTCTGGTACATGTCTAACATTCTTGAGAACCAACTTGGATCAATTACGAGTCTCCAAGCATACATCTCCCATACCTGCAACTTTAGCCAAGCAATCATTGCCCATCTTCAATGTGCCAAAGTTTCCAGGAGTATAAGAAGTAAAGAACTCCCTCTTGGAAGTAATATGAAGAGAAGCACCACTATCAATTACCCAACTTGTCTCATTGCTTGCAAAATTCACATTATCATCATAGCACACAATAACAAGTTCATTAGTAGCTGCTGCAACTCGATCATCATCATTGTTGTCCTTCTTCTCCTCACTTTCATTAACTTTCTTCTTCTCATTTCTACCTTTACCATTCTTCTTTTCATTTTTCAGCTGGAAGCAATTTTTCTTGATATGACCCATCTTGCCACAATGATGGCACTCTACATTTTTATGCCATGATCTAGACTTACTTCGACTTTTGTTATAACCTCTCGGACCTCTACTATGACTTCTCCCCCTGTTTTCAACAACCAAAGCTTCAGAATGAGACAAAGAACCCTGACTCTTTCTTCTCATCTCTTCATTCAAAATACTAGTCTTGGCAAAATCCATAGTGATAATACCATCGGGAGCAGAGTTACTCACTGACATACGAAATGTTTCCCAAGATTCTGGTAAAGTACCAAGTAACCAAAGTCCTTGTACTTCGTCTTCAAACTTCATATTCATGCCTGAAAGTTGATCTAACATTCCCTGAAACTCATTCAAATGATCAGATATGGATTGCCCATCTTTGTATTTCAAGCTAATAAGTTGCTTCATCAAATACATCTTATTATTTCCAGTCTTTCGAGCATACAAGGATTCAAGCTTGTTCCATAGAGTCCGAGCATGTGTTTCTTTACTAATGTGATTCAAAACATTCTCATCTACAAATTGTCGAATGAACCCGCATACAATTTTATGCTCAAGAGTCCAATCGGCCTCACTCATGTTGTCTGGTCTAGTTTCACTAAACACCGGTAAGTGCCAACGCTTCACATAAAGCAAATCTTCCATCTTACCCTTCCAAACATGATAATTTCGTCCATTCAAACTAATCATCCTGTTAGTGCTTAGTTCCATCGTTCAATCAAATCCAAAAATAAATAAAACAACCACAACCTAAGCTCTTGATACCACTCTGATGGGAAAAACAACGTATAAAGTTTCCCACTTTGATTGAACCTATGAGGAAATACTAAAACACCAATGATGTATTCGAATCACAAGTCAAATAAGCAAATCACAATCAACACAAAAGAATTTCTACGTGGAAAAACTCCTCCAATGTGAAAGATAAAAAACCACGGGACCAATCACGGAGTCCACCCAAATCTCCACTATATCAATCGTTAGGTTACAACCCAATCAAGTCCTTAACAATAGCAACAGGACTAAGATTCACTGATTCAACAATAATAGAATCACCAATAAATAGTGAAGAAACAAGTTGTAAACAACAACTTAACCAAGAAAAGTTGGAGAAATATCACCCAGATTTTCGACCATAATCTGCTGACTTCAAGAGCTTCAAACGACGATCCAACCGTTCACAATGAAGAACACCCAATCCCGAACTTGCTGACAAAAAATCAGCTCAATCGGACCACGGATCGACCTTGATCAGATGTTTGATCAACTGCTGCGCAGGGCCTCTAATTCCTGCGAAATTCTGCTCTTTTCTTTTCTCTCTCTCTTTTCTTTTTGACGGCCACTCACCTCTTCTCTCTTAAAGAAAAAACCCTATATTTTTCCTTTTAAACCTTAGGGCCACATTACCCTAATTAGACCCAATAATAAGTCCCCGAATATGGGCTGGACCAACCCAACAAAAACAACCAAATCCAGTACCTGAAATTGACAGGGGTCAGAACTCCGAATTCCACGAGCAACCACTTAGGAAATCTATTTCATAAATCATCCGCAGCTTCTTCCTTACAATATCATCTCTAGTTTGTAGGTAAAAATTTCACATGTGACAGTGCATGTTACGTGTGTGTATCAAAGAGGACTCTTTCAATTCAATGAGGATCCCTTTGTTTACCAACTTGTATGTTGACAGGGGAATTTGTTAAAGTGACTTTTGCTCAAATAGGAGGTCATAAGGGGTGGTTGCATCTGTATTTGGATAGAAGGGTAAGGAAGAGATGCCTTTGATAGTAACCATGAAGCTCTATAAAGAGTTTGTTATGTAAGAAGAAAGAAGCTTTTGAAATCTAAGAACCAAGTGGTTTTCCTTTCTGAAAACAAAGTTCTAGTGTCCCTCTAATGATGCCATTAAGGCTCCATTTTATCCAAAACACTAATAACCCTTCACAAATTAGAGAAAACCCATTCAACAATTATCCTATTACGTGCTCTAACTAGTTTGCACATAACAAAGGTATCAAAGTTGAAGTTCCTGCAACCATGGGGTGGTTTGATGAAGCATGGGCTGACTTGCATTGCTACCTAGTGGAAATGGAGAATTTTATTGGTCTTCGGAAAGCTTTTTGAGAGGACTTACAAACCCATCTTGCTAGGCTAATGGTTCCCTCCACTAACACAATCAAATTGTCCAAGTTCCAACCAAAGAGTAAGGTTAAGGTGGAGGAGGCTTTGTGCGAGTCTTATAATCTTGTATGTATCAAGGTGAGCAAGAAAGATGATGACATTGTAGTGGTTTTGACCAAAGAGCTGGTTTTCATATAGTGATAGTTGCAACATGCCAAAAGGTTCAAAGTAGCCAACTTGAGGAAGAAGTTATTAGTAGGGAAGAAAAAAGAAAAAACAATTGGTCTTCTATCCATTTACCAAAAAGCAAACTATTTTCCAATGGTTTAAGATTTACTCATTTTGGCCATCCACCGAAACATGAAGAAAAAAGGGAAAGCAAGAAAGGCCTCCCTAACGGGTCGCTCTCAGAGACTCCACAAATAAAATTCCTAGGTCACCAGATGCCAAACCCAGAAAGCTTTTCATTTAAGTCACCAATTGGCTCATCCCTACAAGGAAGGCAACTGAGCTACTTGTGCCTGCAAAAGACGAACAGTTATGAGGTAGAGGATGGTGTAAAGCCCACTCTTAAGGCTTTAGAGCCATTTTGTAGGATCAAGTTATTACCCTACTCCATTAGATTGTGGGGAAGCACACTAACATGGCAAAACCAACTCAAATGTTTATGGAAGAAGAGTTGGAGCACTATAAGAACGTTTCCCACAACCTTGGTTAAGAGGCAAATGTTTAACCCTATTCTAGCAAGTTCAGACAGGATAGTAAGAGAAAAGGTTGCATAGATTCATGTGATAAGTGATCATCTCATTTTTATTGACCTATATGAACTAGTCCTATTAGATTGCATTTGAACTATTTGTTCTAGGTACCTCTAGCCATTCTTACAGCAAAGGCTAGAAGTTGATCCAACCTACCAAAGGCATACTTGTGAAGGAACTTTGGTCAAGAGAAGTGAGTTGATGGCAATGAATTCATTAACTAAGTTGCATGTGTTGATGGAGTCACCTAAAATGAATAAGGAAGTGCAATCGGTGTTAAAACTAAAGATGGTGCCTTGCCCATGGAAGACATTGTCACAAACTGGTATGGCTTAAAAGTGGGCATTATAGTGGAATACAATGGCACTCCATGCAAGAATAAAGCTGAGGATAATGTAGTTGTTGGCCACCCACATTAAGCACTTGGACTTTGAGTTCAAGAACTTGATATGCTACTTTCTAGCCATTAGCATGGGTAGATAGAGTACCAAGGTAGGCATGAGAAGAGATGACACTAAAAAAAACAAAGAAAATGTGGGTTATAAGGAAATGGAGTTAGTTATAATAATGAAGGATCCCAAGGGCAAGATTGCCCTTCTTCGTGTTACTAAGGTCACTGGTGGTGCCCTTAGCAAGCTATTCAAGATGAAGGTTGGGAGCCTGGGAGTAGTGCAGGTTTTGACAATGATATTGTAAGAAAGGAAGGACCTTAAAAGGCTTATAAGAAGAAGAAATGTCTAACTCTCGATGCTTGGTCCAAGAAAACCCAAGCCACTTGTAAATGCCTTGCCAAGTGCCAAGCATTTTTAAAGCCTAAATGTGAGGAGATAGAAGAAATAAACAAAGAGAAATTTAAGAAAAAGAGCGCTAAAGGTGTCAATTCAAAACCCATTGAATGTATTTGGTGAAAAAATGGACGCTAACAAGAAGAAAAGAATACCCATTGAATGTTCATGCTTTCAACCGAATCTAGCACCATGCACCTCATGATTCTCAATCAATGGCCCAACTCCAACCACAACCTCAGTGTTGACACTAAGCAATTGGCACCAACTTGCCAGAACACAACAACCAATGAAACAAGGAAGGAGAAGCCAACAAAAGAAACATTTGGATGGCTCTATTTCTCTGTCAAGTCAGTACTTGTTGGATCTTATAACAACCTACGAGGGGGGGTGAATTAGGTTTATCAAAAAAAATTTGTGTCTTTTTCATTTTTCCTATGTCAAACAATCAAGGCAACAAACAAGATTATCACACAAAACAAAGACACGGATTTTTGGAAAGTAGTTTGGCCTAAGCTATCTCAGCACCTACTCCACCTCACTCTAGTAACAACTTGCTAAAGTTACTCTCCAATCAATTAACAAATTTATTATAAGGGAGAATCACTCCATCAATCTCAGTTACAAGAGAGAACCACTGATAACTCTATTTTTATAGAGTTATTTTACCTATTTTTAGGCAATAAATAATACAATGCTTATGAGAAAATATTTGAATTCCTCTTTATTTACTTGAATTTGCCTTGTTTTTGTAGCATAAGAAGGCATGGAGAAAAATGATAAACATGGAGAACTTGATGTTTATTATATGGCAAAGTATGGTTAAAATATTAAGATCAAGAAAATCAAGATGGACTTGGGCTTTGGATAATTGTTATTAGATTTTTCCATTATTGTTGGGTTTTCTAAATAATTAGAAAACCTAGTCGTGTTAGGAGTTCAAAGCCCAATTAATATAAGAGATCAGGACCTAATTGTCTTGGGTATCCAAAACCCACTTCTACTAGGATAGGAGTTAGGTCTAAACCTAAACCCTATTTAGAGAAGAGAAAAGGCAAAAAGAAGAGAGGAGGAAATTAAGCACAACTCAAGAGAGAGGCCAAGAATTCAAGGTTTTCTTGAAGAAAAGACAAAAAGGGTGACAGACTTCTTGTTCTTTGATTCAAGATGCCTTTTTTATTTCCTATTATTGTTCTTCTTCATTATTTCTTTATGCTTTAGTTTACTTTTGTTAAAGCTACGATGTAAGCTAATTATGATGATATGAATCTTATGATTATTATATTTTGTAAAATATTTTTGTTGGATCCTATAGCAACCTAAGAGGGGGGGTGAATTAGGTTTCTCTTTAAAAAATTCACTTCTAATGTATGTTTAATTACTTTTTGCAATCAAATAAAGCATTCAAAGATAATTAAACACAAGAGAGACAAGACACAAGTTTACACGGTGGTTCGGCCCTTTTTCACCTACTTCCACCCTCTTCTCCTTCAACACAACCGGTTGAAGTCCACTTTACTACAAAGCTAGGAGAAACCTTCTCCTACACTTTCCAACTCCTCCTCAAGGAGTCAAACAATCCTTACACCAAGGATCACAGTTACAATGTGTGTCTCAACACACATCAACAAGCCAAAGGTTATCAAACTTATTACAAATTTCGAACTAAGCTTCTGTAAGATATGCAATACAAGTTCAGAAGCTTCAAACAACTGCTAGAGGCTCAATACAGAGTAAATGGACAAAAGCCCCAAATTCATTCAAACCCTAGCAGAGTCTACTTGCAGAAAATCAACTTCAATAATAGAGTATAATGAAGCACAAATTGATTCTCTAGTAAGCAAGTAATGAGCTTAGAAATTAGTCACCCAATGAAGATCAAAATCGTAGGTTTGGATGAGCTAGGATGAGTAGTATGAGATGCTTGACAACTTGCTTTCTTTGCTTATAATTTTCGGACTCCTTCTCATGGTGAAGACAAACTTGCTTAAATACCTTCAAAAGCAACTAACCTCTCACTTCAAAGAGTCGTTCTGACACTTCTGAGCACCATCAAATCTTCTTCCCGTTGGAGCTCCTTATTTCCCTCTTCTCTGTCCATTTTCGAGCTTAAGAGAGACAGAATGTGGGAGAAGAGGTTCTGCCTTCGTTTATTTCAAAATCCTGTCCAAAACGGTGCAGTTTTGGTCTCAACTTAAATCTCTATAATTCGGGTTCTGTGGAGCAAGTTTCGGGTCTCACTCAAATCTTCTTCAATTCTCTCCAATCTTGAATCAATTCTTCGTGGGTCCTTCATAGATTGATAGAGCATCCTTTTCCTTACAAAAGCCCTTTGAAATCGTCTTTAGAAACCTTCTAATCTGCTTCCAATTTCATTTTTGATCAGTTAGGGCAAAAACTCGAGGAGCTTCACCATTTCTTAAAATTGATCCTCTTCTGAGCAGTGGGTCTTTGATTTTTCTTTACAGAAATCTTCTCCTCTTCATTAGCTTTCCAACGAGCTATCTTGCGCCTTAATCGGAGGTGAAATGGGCGGCCAAATCTACCGGCGAAGTCATATCGTCATCGCGGGTCGGATTCTGGGTCGCGGCGCTTAAGGTGGTCGCGGGTCGCGCACTCTGGACTGGGTCGCGCACTGGGTCGCACACTGGGCCTGAGTCGCACTCTGGACTGGGTCGCATATCTTTGGACTGGGTCAGACTCTGGACTGGGTCAGACTTTTGGACTGGGCTCATTCTAACCCAATTTCCTGCATACAATTTCAGCATTAATTTTCTTATGAAACCCATAAATAATCAAATATTAATTATAATATTCTCATATTATAATATCCATTTTTCTTATCATCAAAATGTTTATATATTCTAATATCATTAAAATATATTCCAACATTCTCCCCCTTTTTGATGATGATAAAATAAAACATTTTGATACAATATGAGTTTCCAAAGTAGAGCAACAACTCTTCACTTTTCAAGTTTCCAAAATAAATATGATCATTTGTTGGACAACTTTAAGCATATATATTGATGCATAAATTAATCCAAATTCAACACACATCAATATAATCCATAAGAAATATATTCCCTAGAACAAGTTATATATTTCTTCCCTTATAACAAGTTCAAAGTACATATGACCAATATAATCAATATATATTTCCCCCAAGGTGCATATGACCAATATTTCACATGTTATGTTATAACAAATTCTCCCCTTATAACAAGTTCAAAGTACATCAAATATATATGATCAACATAGCATCATCATAACATATGTTTCTCCCCCTTTTTGTTTTATCAACACCAAAAGCATCAAACCATGGACTATAACCAAAATAAGCAAACATTTATCTATACCAAAATCATAAGAATTATGGTATGTGGTTATCGCCAAGAGCTCATAGCTCCCCCTCAAGGATAGCTTCGTTGCAAAGTAAGCCAACCACCCACATAACAAAGGGTTATGGTGAGATAAATTTTCTGCATGATAATATCTCTCCCATAGAAATATAATGAGAGCATACGTGCTCAGTAGCAACCATTATCATACCATGTTCCCTTTCACATTCTTAATATTATGCAGAAATTTTCAACAAGATATATGAGGAATATGAGGAAGAGACAGTAGCAACCATTATCATAATATCAGCACCATATGATCATAATTAAGAGTTCACAGCACTATCATACTGACAATAGTCAAAGTTCACAGCAGCACACATAGTTGCAGATTCATATTCACAGCAGCACCATGTCCAGAATGTAAATTCCAGCAACATAATAGAGTAGAGATAGATCTTACAGAGCATGTGTTGTATGCTTAGGCAACCAAAAATTGGAAAGATCATACCAGATTTGATGAATCAAGAGCTCCCCCTGAGTAGTAGCGCCTACCATTTTTGTAGAGTGGAGTTTGTAGCAGAGTTTGGAGTTTTGCAGCAGAGTTTGGAGTTATGCAGCGGAATACCAAGTAAACTCCCCCTCAAACTAGGAAGGGCCCCTTCTTATTACAAGAAAGGAAATGTTGATTGACAATGAAGGCTACTTCAATCATGAGATTGATGAAGAGCACATGTATGCCAATACATTAATGTAGTGATGCAGATTTTGCAAAAACTGGACTTATAAATCATCTACATTACACATTCCTAACTCTCTTCTTAGATAACAAAACCTTTCTTTGTCAAGAGGTTTAGTAAAAATGTCAGCAAGTTGGTGAAGAGTGCTAACATATTCTATGGTGACATTTCCCTTAAGGGCATGATCTCTTATGAAGTGATGTCTAATCTCTATGTGTTTAGTGCGAGAGTGCTGAACAGGATTTTTTGTGAGGTTAATAGCACTTGTGTTATCACACTTCAAAGGTATAGAACTTTGAAATGAATTAAAATCAGCAAGTTGATTTTTCATCCAAAGAACTTGTGCACAACAACTACCCAAAGCAATATATTCAGCTTCAGTAGTAGAGATAGCAACACTTTGTTGCTTCTTAGAGAACCATGAAACTAACATATTTCCTAGAAATTGACATGTTCCACTAGTACTCTTACGATCAGTTTTGCAACCAGCATAATCTGCATCACTATATGCATGTAAATAAAATGACGACTCTCTAGGATACCATAGACCAAGCTTAGGTGTGTGCTTGAGATATCGAAAGATTCTCTTTACAGCAGCAAGATGACTCTCTTTAGGATCAGCTTGATACCGTGCACAAATACACACACTAAAAAGAATATCAGGTCGGGAAGCAGTGAGGTATAACAATGATCCTATCATGCTTCTATAAGTCTTTTGATCAATGGAAGTTCCTTCCGGATCAGCATGTATATAGGTAGAAGTACCCATAGGAGTGTCTATCTCTTTGACTTGATCAAAGTTGAACTTATTAAGAAGTTCATATGTGAATTTACTTTGAGAGATAAAAATACCATGTGCAGTTTGCTTGATTTGCAATCCTAGAAAATAACTAAGTTCTCCCATCATGCTCATTTCAAATTCTTTCTTCATAAGTTCAGCAAATTCAATGCATAAGGATGAATTAGATGAACCAAAAATAATGTCATCTACATATATTTGAACTAAGAGAATATCATAATCATGTGACTTGATGAATAGAGTAGTGTCTACAGCACCCTTTTTGAAGTTGTTTTCCACCAAGTATGTACTCAAACGATCATACCAAGCTCTTGGAGCTTGTTTCAAACCATACAATGCCTTAGTGAGTTTAAAAACATGATTTGGAAACAAAGGATCTTCAAAACCAGGAGGTTGTTCAACATATACTTCCTCATTTATGTAGCCATTCAAAAATGCACTTTTGACATCCATTTGAAACAATTTGAAATTCTTATGAGATGCATAAGCTAAGAGCATGCGAATGGATTCCAATCTAGCTACTGGTGCATAAGTCTCATCATAGTCTATGCCTTCTTCTTGGTTATATCCTTGTGCAACAAGTCTAGCCTTATTTCTAACTATTGTTCCATGTTCATCCATTTTATTCCTATATACCCATTTTGTTCCAATGATGGTTTTATTTTCTGGTCTAAGAGTTAATTCCCAAACTTTACTTCTTTGAAATTGATTTAACTCTTCTTGCATGGCAATGATCCAATTACTATCAAGTAGTGCTTCTTTAATGTTCCTAGGTTCTTCTTGTGATAGAAATGCAGCAAATGCACAAATATTATAGGTTGAGGAACGAGTACTAACCTTATCCAAGGAATTTCCAATAATATTAGTAGGAGTTACCTCATTTCGTACTCTTGGATAAGTTGGGTCTCTTTGCACATGTTCTGGCCACTCTTCCCTTTCATCTTGTATAATGCTAGCATTGGGAGAGTTGCTGTCTGGAGCTTCCAGCAATGGTACAGATTCTAAATCTTTATTTGTACTAGAAGCATTGTTGTCCAGAAGTGGTGCAAGCATTGGATTTTCATCTGCACATGTAATCAACCTTTCCCTTGCTTGGGAGTTAATAGTTTCATCAAATATTACATGGACTGATTCCTCTACCACTAATGTTCTTCTATTTAGAACTCTAAATGCTTTGCTACTACTAGAGTATCCTAGAAAGATTCCTTCATCACTTTTGGAATCGAATTTACCCAAATTTTCTTTTCCATTATTATGCACAAAACACTTACAACCAAATATGTGAAAATATGCTACATTTGGCCTTTTTCCATAAAACAATTCATATGGGGTTTTCTCTAATATAGGTCTGATCAGAACCCTATTTGAGACATAACATGCAGTATTTACAGCTTCACCCCATAAATACATAGGCAAACTATTTTCACACAACATAGTTCTACCTAGTTCTTGTAGTGTTCTATTCTTTCTTTCCACTACACCATTTTGTTGTGGTGTTCTTGGTGCAGAGAAATTATGTTCAATTCCATTTTTAGTGCAAAAATCTTCAAACTCATGATTCTTAAATTCTGTCCCATTATCCGTACGAATACATTTGATTTTAGAATCTTTCTCATTTTGCACCTTTTTACAAAACTTTTCAAACATATGAAAGGTTTCACTTTTATGTGCAATGCCAAATGTCCAAGTAAATCTAGAGTAATCATCAACAATTACAAACACATAATACTTACCTCCAAGGCTTGCTGTCCGCATAGGTCCAAAGAGATCCATATGTATTAATTCAATTGGTTTTGTGGTTGTAACTATATCTTTTGAATTAAAACTAGTCTTTGCATGTTTTCCTTTAATGCATGCATCACACACCACATTTTTGTCACATTTCAGTTCTGGCAGCCCTCTTACTAAGTCTTTTCTATACAATTTTACAAGTTGTTTCACATTAATATGAGCCAATCTCTTATGCCACAACCAGCTACTATTGTCCAGATCTACCGCTAAGCATATTTCTTTGTTTTTGAAATGAGTTAGATCTAGAACATATATATTTCCTAGTCTTTTTCCAAAAACAGCAGTCTTTTTATTTTTGCTAGATATTTTGCAGAAATTTGATCTAAACTTTACCTTATGTTCCTTATCACATAGTTGACTAACACTGATGAGATTATGTTTCAATCCTTCTACATACAAGACATCATCAATCACAAAGGATGAGGATGAATTACCTATTGTTCCTATACCTTTTATGATGCAAGAGGAATCATCTCCAAATGATACCGTTCCTTCATGTCTTGGGGCAATGGTTGAAAACAGCTTGGGATTTCCAGTCATGTGTTTGGAGCATCCGCTGTCCACAATCCATGTTTCCTTGCTGTAATCTATCTCTTCCACTGATTTCAAGCCCTGCAGAACATAAAATAATCTTTGATTTTGTTGGTACCCACTTTTCTTTGGGTCCATGAGTGTTAGGGATCATTGTGCCTTTTGGCACCCATATTCTTTTAATCTTAAAGCTTCTACCAGATTTCAGTGGACATTTATCAATGGAATGACCAACATATTTACAATATGTGCATTTATCATACAAAGAAGTCATGCTGTTTTTCTTTTCAAAGAATTTAGTAAAAGGTTTTGCATCTACATTTGATCTATAGCCTATACCAGCCTTGTCATACATGCCTTGTTGTGATTGTAATATCTTTTCAAGCATGGCACTACCATTAGCAAACTTGTTCAGCAAGCATGTTGAGCTATTTAGTTTGTTTTCAAGCTCTTTCTTTGAGCATTCAATATTTGACAGCTTTATAGTTAAAGAATCAATTTCATTCTTCATGTGCTCATGCTTTTCATTCAGATCAGAACACATACATATATTATCATTCATTTCAGATTTGTTTCCATGAGATAAAATTTTTTCTTTTAGCTTTTTAATCTCAAGTTTCATGCTTGAATTTTCATTTACAGCTGGCTCATATTGGTTTTTCATTTTCTCATGCTCTTCTACATTCAAACTTGATTTCTTTAATTGGCATTCAAGTTCATTCTTTTCAGATTGCATGCTAGACAGGTTTTCTTTTAATGCTTTATTTTCAAATTCTAACTCATGCAATCTATCAACCACTTCATTGAATGTATCATTCAACTCATTGAATAAAGTACAATCTTGACACTTGTTAGATGTACTTACCTCATAGTTATCATAACTCTCCATTGCCATGAAACATTGAAAGTTCCTTTCATCTTCTTCTTCATCAGAAGATGAGCTGTCTTCATCCCAAATAGGCATTGATTCACTCTTTTCAGTATGCCTTTCTATCCCCATGAAGCATACATTTGCTGTCTCCACTACTTCTTCATCCGAAGATGAGTCATCATCCCAAGTAGCCACCATCGCTTTCTTCTTAGGCTTTCTATCCTTCTTTGCCTTCAAGGTTGGGCAGTTTGCTTTCATATGACCTGGTTTCTTGCACTCAAAGCAAAGATCATCAGTAGCCCTAGTTGCATTCTTACCTTTTGCTTTGTAGAACTTCCTTATTTTTCGAGCAAGTAATGCAACATCCTCATCAGAATCAGAATTATCATTATCATTTACAGTAGTCTTAAAAGCAATATTTTTATCTACTTTCTTTGACTCTTCTATATCATTGATTCTTCTATTGATTTGAAGCTCATATGTTAATAGAGATCCTATCAATTCATCTAGCTTCATTGTATTCAAATTATTTCCTTCTTCAATGGCAGTTCTTTTAGCTTCCCAAGTTCTATCTAAACATGCTAAAATCTTTTTGACTAATTTCTTGTTTGGATAAGTCTCTCCTAGCAATGTAAGTTTAGTAACAATATCATTAAATCTATTATACATTTCAGAGATGCTTTCACCTGGTTTCATCACAAACAATTCATAGTTATGGATCAACATGTCAATTTTAGAGTCTTTAACTTTTTCGGTTCCTTCATGCAAGACCTCTAATTTATCCCAAAGTTCTTTTGCTGTTTGACAAGTAGAGATTTTGTTATATTCAGATGCAGTTAAAGAATAATACAACAAAGTCATAGCTTTACCATTTTTCTCCATTTCTTTAGAAACTTCATTTGACCAAAGTAAAGGTGATTGTGTAGGTATTTCTATTTCTTTGTTAATGATTTTCCAGGATTCTACATCTTGTCCCATTATAAACATTTTCATTATATTTTTCCAATGGTTATAGTTTGTACCATCAAATATAGGTGGTCTATTGAAGGTCAATATGGCAGCCATTCTAGTTGCTATGTAAAGTTCACTGATATCTAACTAACGGTGGTCAGATTAGATATAACGAGGCTCTTGATACCACTTGTTGGATCCTATAGCAACCTAAGAGGGGGGGTGAATTAGGTTTCTCTTTAAAAAATTCACTTCTAATGTATGTTTAATTACTTTTTGCAATCAAATAAAGCATTCAAAGATAATTAAACACAAGAGAGACAAGACACAAGTTTACACGGTGGTTCGGCCCTTTTTCACCTACTTCCACCCTCTTCTCCTTCAACACAACCGGTTGAAGTCCACTTTACTACAAAGCTAGGAGAAACCTTCTCCTACACTTTCCAACTCCTCCTCAAGGAGTCAAACAATCCTTACACCAAGGATCACAGTTACAATGTGTGTCTCAACACACATCAACAAGCCAAAGGTTATCAAACTTATTACAAATTTCGAACTAAGCTTCTGTAAGATATGCAATACAAGTTCAGAAGCTTCAAACAACTGCTAGAGGCTCAATACAGAGTAAATGGACAAAAGCCCCAAATTCATTCAAACCCTAGCAGAGTCTACTTGCAGAAAATCAACTTCAATAATAGAGTATAATGAAGCACAAATTGATTCTCTAGTAAGCAAGTAATGAGCTTAGAAATTAGTCACCCAATGAAGATCAAAATCGTAGGTTTGGATGAGCTAGGATGAGTAGTATGAGATGCTTGACAACTTGCTTTCTTTGCTTATAATTTTCGGACTCCTTCTCATGGTGAAGACAAACTTGCTTAAATACCTTCAAAAGCAACTAACCTCTCACTTCAAAGAGTCGTTCTGACACTTCTGAGCACCATCAAATCTTCTTCCCGTTGGAGCTCCTTATTTCCCTCTTCTCTGTCCATTTTCGAGCTTAAGAGAGACAGAATGTGGGAGAAGAGGTTCTGCCTTCGTTTATTTCAAAATCCTGTCCAAAACGGTGCAGTTTTGGTCTCAACTTAAATCTCTATAATTCGGGTTCTGTGGAGCAAGTTTCGGGTCTCACTCAAATCTTCTTCAATTCTCTCCAATCTTGAATCAATTCTTCGTGGGTCCTTCATAGATTGATAGAGCATCCTTTTCCTTACAAAAGCCCTTTGAAATCGTCTTTAGAAACCTTCTAATCTGCTTCCAATTTCATTTTTGATCAGTTAGGGCAAAAACTCGAGGAGCTTCACCATTTCTTAAAATTGATCCTCTTCTGAGCAGTGGGTCTTTGATTTTTCTTTACAGAAATCTTCTCCTCTTCATTAGCTTTCCAACGAGCTATCTTGCGCCTTAATCGGAGGTGAAATGGGCGGCCAAATCTACCGGCGAAGTCATATCGTCATCGCGGGTCGGATTCTGGGTCGCGGCGCTTAAGGTGGTCGCGGGTCGCGCACTCTGGACTGGGTCGCGCACTGGGTCGCACACTGGGCCTGAGTCGCACTCTGGACTGGGTCGCATATCTTTGGACTGGGTCAGACTCTGGACTGGGTCAGACTTTTGGACTGGGCTCATTCTAACCCAATTTCCTGCATACAATTTCAGCATTAATTTTCTTATGAAACCCATAAATAATCAAATATTAATTATAATATTCTCATATTATAATATCCATTTTTCTTATCATCAAAATGTTTATATATTCTAATATCATTAAAATATATTCCAACAATTTTGTTTATGTGAAGTTGCATATTACTTTGTTTAATACTTTTAAGTGATTAGCTACCACTTAAATGATTTGATTTGCATGTTTGAGATTGACAGGAGATGATATGCAATTGCTTCTTGTAATGTGTAACCATAAATTAAATATGGATAGACATATACTATATTATTTGTGTGGCTTTCGGTGTAAACTTGGAATGTTCATAAATCCTAATGCATTTGGTTTGTTTCAATTCATATATAGAGATATAGTGAATTAATGAACTAAGTAGGTTTTCTATATCTAGACATAGGATAGTAAATAAATTAGGAAGTTCTGCTATCACATAGATATTATCCCACTTGTAAGCATAAATAATCAATATTAATACCTAGTAGTTATGGTGAAATCATATGCTTTAACATATTTCGTGTAATTAGTTTTCTTAAATTTAGTTAGTTAATCTATCATCTATCATTTGGATTTGTTAGATAAATTCTAGGAGTTATTCACTATTAGTAACTAGTTGGTCTAGTAATCATCAATCTCTATGGGACGATATCTTTCTTATCATTATATTACTTGTTCGACATGTTCACTTGCATTTAAAATTCACCGAACAACCACTCTCTCAATCCTAGTTACAAATTCTCTCTCTAAGAATTTCAACAATGAGTAGCAATTAAGTACAAATATCAAATTCAGCTTCTGTAGGATATGAATTCAAATTCAGAAGCTACAAACAAGTACTAGAAACTTAATACAAAATGATATGGACAAAAGCCCCAAATTCATATGAACCCTAGCATTATTCACTCATATGAAATCAGCTCAATTATATATGAATCAAAGAGCAATCTGATTTCCTAACAAGTGTATGAAAGCATTAATAAGCTCAGAGTAGAATCACCTAATGTAGAACCAATTTCGTGAGCTTGATAAAGCTTGAGTGAAGAGTATGAGTTTCTGAAGGTAGCTTGCTTTCTCTATGATTTTCGAACTACTCAAACAATGGTGAGTAAAATGTACATAAGTAGATTCAAAATAACTCACATTTCATTTCAAAGAGTCATTCTAACACCTCAAAAGCAAGTCACCTTTTCTTCTCGTTGGAGCCCTAATTTTCATCTTCTCTCTTTTCATTTTGGGTTGTTAAGAGAGGAATGAGACATAGTTGTGTTCTATCTCTAAAACCATTCAAAATTGTACTCCAAAATGCCACCATTTCGTCCATAACTTAAGTGATTAAATTGGAGCTTTGTGAACTAAAAAACAGGTTGAACTCAGGTTTCACTCAAATCTTCATAGAATCTCTTCAATCTTGAATCAAATCTCTTCAAAAGCCTTATAATTTTGGCTTCAGAAACTCTTTAATCTGCTTTCAATTTCTCTTTGAAGTAGTTAGGTCACAAACTGTGAAGAACTCCTTAATCTCTTCAAATTGATCTTCTGTGAGTAGTGGGTCTTTGATTTTGTTTCATAGAAATGTTCCCCTCTATGTTAGCTTTCAAATAAAACCTTTTTCAACTTAAACAGAGTAGTTTCTAGTAGTCAATTTTACCAACAAGTTGTGGTCGTTTTGGGTGTTTTGGGTTGTGGGCGAGCACGGGTTGCACAGGTTGCAAGAACAGATCGGGTGTGCTTTTGTCAGGTCTCACATCCAGGTTGCGCTTCTAGACCTGGGTCACGCATGCAGGTTGCACTTCTAGACCTAGGTCACACACACGAGTCACACCCTAAATCAGGATCGAGCACGCAAGTCTAAATCCACATAGGCCTAATTGCGTATGGCATATTTGCAGGTTCTAGACTGGGTCGTACGCCTTGCAAGCTCGCTAGCTTGCTAGATTAAGACGTGCCTTTGGGCTGGGCTCGTTCGCGCAGGCCTTTTTATTTGTACTTCTTGCATAATTGTTCCAGCATTATTTTTCTAATTGAAGCTCATAAAATAAATAATCAAACAATGATTATAATATTCTCATATTATAATTATATTTTTCTCATCATCAAAATGTTAATATATTCTAATACCATTAAAATATATTCCAACAATACTAAATGAAGAAAACCAATAGAAAGGCTCGTAAAGGAAAAGACAAGGGAAATGAAGAGAAAGAGGAAGATGTAGAAAAAGAAAATAAGGAATGGAGGAAGTTTAAGAAGAACCCCATGTAGGCAATATGGAGCTTTATGGGACATTGAAGAAGGAAGCAATCAAGTATGTTTTGGCAAGACTAAACTTGATTTATCTCTAGCCATATCTACTCACTACACATTCCTTTCTTTTGGTACTTTGACCGTTAAGTTGCATTTCATGCATCATGGTCAACTATTGGAGAATAAACAAAAGCATCTAGAAACTCAGGCAAGCCACCCACAAAAAGAAACTAAAGAAGAAAAGATGGTCAAGTAGTGAAGCATGGAGGCTATGTGGGCGTGTAAAGAGAATGGGGGAAGTAATGGGGCTAAATCAAGTAAAAGAAAGACTTTTTTCTATTAGCCATTTTCACTTGGGGTCAAGGGGAGAAAAGTTAGAGTTAAAAGTTTTCGAGAGAGAAAACTCTAAAGCAAGTACCTTACACAAAACTAGCTTGTCCCTCAAGAGTTGCCACAACATTGGCATTCATGGTGAAGCAACACATTGTAGAAGGCTCTCAGTAGATTTGGACTTCGTATCAAACTCGTCAAGAAGAGCCATGACTTTAACACTAGCGTCATAGAAAAAGACCCATTATGCTGCAAGGTCATCCATGGCTTTGGGTAGGACAACTTGTTTTAACAATATGACAAGATTAAGGTTTGCTTAGCCTTAAGTGGTAAGATCACAAGAAAATTCAAAGGTTTTGACATCATTCTCTCTACTATAACAAAAACACATGCTGACAGAAAAAAGAAAAAAAATCATCAATTCCTTTCCCATGATCTGCAAGCCTATAAAACTATATTTTTTTGGTTCCTTTAAGAGTTGGGCAATGCCTTTGCTTGCCAAGTTCAACTTAGTTCCACCCTTATGTGCTAATTTCATGATCCCTATGCAACTTCAAAATAAAGAAGATATTTTAGCAAATAGGTTAAGGAGGAGGACAACATTGAGCTAAAGAAAGGTGCATAAAACATTAGGATTGCTAAAGGTGCTAATGACGATTGTAGTAATGGAAGAAACTAAAGGAATGAAGCCCTTAGGGTCATGTTTTGGCCTTCCACTATTATTGATCAATCATGTATTTATAAACGTAATGTTGCTTACTGACTTGATGTATGTGAAGAAGAATAAGAGGAAGAGGAAGAAGAAGAAGATATGGAACATGACCCAAATGACTAACGACCTAGATTTTGAGTACAAGGGCTTGAGCATCAATTGCTTGAACTACATCAACATTTCAACGCAAGAGTTCAAGCCAGTATTGTGGTTAACCTAGAAGATGCTCTACCACAAGATGAAGTTGAAGTTAATGTCATAAAAGTATGTGAAGTTAGTGAATCATACACCACCTCGCACCACAACTGTTTACAACCTTGAAGGCAAGGTTGTCCATATGGAGAATGTATTATTACGTGCATGTATCAAAAAAGACTATTTCAATTAAGGGAGGTTCCTTTTATTACTAACTTGTCTGCTAGCGTGGGATTTTGTGTAAAGGAAGTGACTTATGCTCAAATAAAGGGTCATAGGGAATGGGTTGCATTTGTATTTAGGTAAAGGGGTAAAGGAGACATGCCTCGATAGTAAACCATGAAGCTCATATAAAGAGTTTGTTGTGTAACAAGAAAAAAATATTTTGAAATCTAAAAACCAAGTTGTTTTCCTTTTTAAAAATAGAGTTTTGATGTCCCTCTAATAATACCACCAAGGCTCCATTTTATCTAAAACACTTATAACCTTTCACAAATGAGAGAAAACTCATTCAACAATGATCTTATTATGTGCTTTAACCAATTTGCACATAATAGTGCACCAAATAAACATCTCGTACACTAATGGATAGAGAAAAGAGTCCCATGATATGATAATGAAAGTATAATTTAGGTTGCATTTAGTGTCATTGATCTTATTTCTTACTTGGCAATTTATAGTTTTCACATTAGAAATGGTGGAAGATACAATAATTGTGAACAAGAACCATACAATCTACAATAATAAGAACATAAAAATTTACATAATTTGAGATAATTGTTTCTTATTCTATTTTCATAAAATAACAATTCCCATAAATTATAGTTTTAAAATTTTATAAATGTAATTTTCGATGGCTTGATTTCTTGATTTCATGGTTTTTGCTCTTAGCAACCTTACACATAAGTGTGGGTTTCTTAAGCCTCATATTTACAAGCTATATTAAAAAATTTAATTGTTCAAATAATAATTATAGTCCTGTGAGGAAGAATTTTGATTTTATTATTATTACTAATTTGGACACCATGCTTGTCGTAAATAATTAATTAATATTTGATTGCATTTTTGAATTGTGTATTGTGTTGTTTAAGTTGTCAAAGCATTTTGAGATGATTGGATGTCATCTTATCATTCATTTCTTTTCAAAAACATTGTTTGATTATTTCCATGAGAACTCTCATCGTTGTTACTATTATGAAAAAAGAGGTACAATTTGTTTGATGATGAGGTCAATATTTTAACAAACAACAATGGACAAAGCTTATAGAAACCGGTTATAAAAGCCTTTCCCAAAACTCATTCCTTAAAGCTTATATGTTACAACCCAGGGTTCAAGCTTAAAATATTAATTAATAAGGAATCATCAAACTTTTTTATATAATAAGATCTCTTAATTTCTTTCTTGATGTATGAGGAAGTTTAACCATGACATATATCCTTTTGAAGACTACGATGTGAAATCCAAATGGCAATCCTTTGCTTAAGAAGTAGGGAGAATTTAATGCAAGACCTAAAAATGGCACAAGATCAAAGAGAATCTTTCCAAAAGTCTTCTAGATAATAATGTAAAACATCCCAAGCTAGAAGAATATGATCAATTAAACACATGTACAATAAACTTTGAAGACATGTATTCCATTATTTTTATTTTCAGTCATCCTTTCAAAAAGGCAGGATCCTCCCTTGTTAAGTCTCTTCCTCCACTGGAATGAAATAAAGAATAATACCATTAGAATTACGATATAATAAACATGCTCACTAAGAAGGGGCTTCTAGTCTAAACTAGTATAAGGATATTCTCTACCCATTAAGCTATAGATTCAATAAACATATACTCCACTTTGGTTAAGAAAAGTTGTAGTTTCTTAATAATTGAAAGTGCTAGTTATTCTTTCACTTCTATAATAAATTGATAGGGTGCTAATTATAAAACATAAAGTTTATGATTATGAAAATTTTTTCTTAGATAGGATTAGAATTCATACATTGTCAAGGAAGCTATCTCTGAAGGATTTTGGCTTTAACATATTATAATGTCCAAGAACTAGAAAGAGCACGATTCTATATCTCTATCCTTTCTATAAAAAAAAAAAAAAAGGAAGCCTTCAAGTGAGCAATTTGGGTTTCTATATTATTATAATGACTTTGTACATTGGTAGGCATATACAAACCTATGTTATGTATAAAAGCATATATGTGCAATAATTACAATAGATTTAAGCCTAATTGTAGGACTTAATATGGTAACTAGTTTGGTGAATTCTCAACACATTAATATTCCTCCTTAAGCCAAATATTTGAACAATTCAAATACTCTAAGCTTGGAGAAAAGATACCAATGTTGCCTACTACAAAGTACTTTTGTCAACAAATCGACAAGCTGCTCTTTGGTAAAGATATGTCATGTAGCGATGATTCCTTGCTGAAGTTTTTCTCTTATATATTGACATTCAACTTCAATATACTTTGTATGCTCATGAAAGATTGGATTTGCAATAATTTTTTCTATTGCCTCATTGTATAGTGTAATAACACTAGTTGCTTCATGTAAAAACCAAAATCTTTAAGTGGTCTAATGATCCATACTATCTCACAAGTAGTGACATGCATGGCTCAATACTTTCCCTCATCAGATGAAAACAAAACAATGAGTTACTTCTTAAATCTCCATGATATCAGGGAATCACCAAGCATGATGCAAAAACATGTGGTAGATTTCCTTGTCATAGGACAATACGCTCGTAGTTCAAACTTGGATAAAGATAGGAACATAAGACCAAGCACTAGACAACTTTGAGGTATTTGATACCTTTAGAGTTGCCTCCATGTGAGATTATTTTGGATCATGCATAAACTAATTGAGAAATTGGACTGGGAGTGTGATTTCAAGTCATGTGAAAGTTAAATCGATCAACCTTCCAGCTAACCTCTAATAAACTAATGGATCTGCAAAAGACGAATCATCCAATTTTTCCTTTGAACTAACATCATATTTAATACTTATGAACTTCTTGTTTTTTTCATTAGGATTAGTGAAGGTTTGAAACCAATAAGTCTAACTTCAAAAATCAACTTAAGTGTATATTTGCATTAACTAAAGGAAATTTCTTCTAGAGAGTGAGCAATCTTAATGCCTAGAAAAAACTTGGACTGACCCAGATCCTTCATGAAGAAAGTCACATGGAAATATTCTTAAGATCCAAGATAGGCTTAGGGATAATGGGAGGTTTAGAGACTAATGAGGTGAAAGTTGGAGGAGATGTGAGAGACATAGGGTTAGGGAGGTCTAGAATGTCAATAAGGAGTAAGGACAACATATATGCATCGTCAACCTATAGGATGGGGTCAAATAAGGTTGCCCAGATATCTAAGGATGAAAATGATGGTGAAAAGAAAAGAAAAAATATTTCTTGATAAAAAGCATTGTGACAAACAAAAAATAAATAAATTTGAAAACAAGGGTTATAAAATTGTAGCCCTTCTGAAAAGGGAAATAACTTATAAAAATGCAAGGAATGACACGAGGACTAAATTTATCACCAACCTCAAAGGTAATAGCATAATAACGACACCTAAAAATTTAGAGATGATCAAGAACAAGTGGTCTACCAAACAATTTTTCAAAAGAACTTAGGCTACAAAGAAAGAATAAAGGGAGATGGTTGATAAGGTTTATGGTAGTGAAAAGACATTCACCCTAAAAGTGAGGAAGAATTTGATCTTGAAACATCAAAGCTCAAGCCATGTCCAGCAAATGTCAATACTTGCATCCAATAATACCATTTTGTTGAAGGGTGTAAACGCAAGAAGTCTTATGAAGAATACCTTTCAGGAAAAAGTATGATTGGAATGTAGTGGAAATGAATTTAGTGTCAATATCAGACCATATGTGTCAAACAACAAAACCAAATTAGTTCGAGACGATAGATAAAAAAGACTGAATACGTGACAAAACTTTACTCTTAGACTGCAAGAAAAAAGTCTAAATGCCATGAAAGAAATCCTCCATAATGGTTAAGAAATAGTGTTTACTAACATGGATAGGTATCCAATGAAGACACCAAACATCCATGTGGACTAGCTTTAAAATAGCGCAAATACTCATGTAACTAGTGAGAAAAGGGTGGTGAGTTTGTCTTTCCAAAGGACATATGGAACATAAAAAAAGATAGAGGGCAAGAAATGGATTGTCAATGTAAATGAAAAATTTTCAAGGAAGTATGCCCAAGGCATTGATACAAAAAATCATAATTAATTTTATTAATGGAAACAGAATTACAAATAGTAGTTGGTTTGAGAATACAAAATGTATTTCTTAGGGAAAGTAAAATAATTGAAAAAAAAAATCAAAATTTTCAAGAATTGAAGAATAAAGAAAATATAGTCCTTGATTAGCCTTGTCAAGCTTGATCAGAACCCCAATCACACAATCCTAAAGCACATAAAAATCATTGAAAAAGAAAGTCATGCAATTATTGTCACTTGTTAGCTTTTGAATGGATAAAAGGTTATGTCTAAACCATGGAGCATATAAAATGTGGGACAAATGTAAGTTGGGGTACCAATATAGGTGGTAGGGCTAAGTGATTTATAAAGCAAGGTTATATGAATGGGAGTAGCACAAGGAACATAAGAATCTAAAATGTCTAAATTACATGTGATGTAATCACTTGCCCTCGAATCAATAATCCATAATGAGGAAATAAACAAAAAGATGAAGATTGTACTTGAAAAACTAGCACTAGGTTTAGAAGTCCTCATATGGTTGATGAGGGTTACAAGCTTGTGTTATTAATTTATAGTAAGATTGGGGCCACTAGAGCTGCTATATACACTACCTAGGCTAGGAAGTTGGTGGTTTGAAGATACCTACACTAGGATAGGGAGGCAAAGAGTGGTTATTAAAAAGAGAAGGGTCACTGTAAGAGTCCAACACAAGAAGGTGATGGGACCCATAGCTGAGAGGGTTAGGGGGCCCAAATGTAGGAATGGCCTACTATTTATAAATGGCAACATTATGGGCTAAAGGCCCATTACTATTGAATTTTTATGTGGGCCCCCTCGTTACTTAGGTCTCTAGCCAAGTGGGTAACCCACAAGGAGGAAGCTAGCCTCTTTGATGTGGCCAGCCTTCCTGCAGTGGTTGCACATGGCCCGCTGGCCTATGGAATTTTGGGCAAAATGAGTGGAGTTAGGCATGCCTAGCCCAACTGTAAAAGAAGGCCTAAAGGCCAACTCTTATTACCAACCCATGCACAAGGGATGCTCACCTAACTTAAGAGCTGATGTTGTAGAGTGTTAGGCTTGGAAGGTGCTATTATCACCAGCAACGGGGCTTTGGCCATCAATAAAGGACTTAATGAAGGTCTTGTTTCACAAAAGTATAGAGTTTCTCCAAATTAGGAAGCTCATCTCAAGATAGCACTCTAGATCAAAGGGTTTGGAACTTTTCGAGGAGAATGAGAAGAAACTTTAACACTTGGTCCTCCTCCTCTCGCATGCAAAACTACTGGTTGACGTGACAATCACAACAACCATAGGTGTAGTGAATTAATGCCTACTGTGTCTCCAAGGTACTCCAGAGTTCTTTCAAAAGTAGGAAGAAAGTGGTGAGATCAATGGTGGAGACTCTAGGAGAAAGGTGGAGATTGCCAATTGATTGCTTTAGGGAATCTTATATGCACCACAAACCTTGTCAAAGATACCATGGAGGAGTGTCCAAATTTCAGCAACAATGTGGGCACAATTGACCATACTCTCTAGGGAGGAGTGGACGGAATGAGTCAACCAAGTTTTCACCACCGCATGACACTAATCCCAGTGGTCCACATCTTCTCGTTTGGTGGTTGGGCGAAGCAATTTTTTGGTGAGAAAGCCCATCTTGTTGTGGGCAAGAGACACAATGTGAATATGCTCTCTCCACATGTTCCAAATTGCCTCACCATTGAGTTTTTAGGAGATAATGCAAGTGGGTTAAAGATCGATGGTCATGAGATGGAAGGGGTTATGTGAGGGAGACAACACAAAGCTAGAAGAGGCATTGAAAGGGGTACAATGCCAAAAAAGGCATCCAGAGGCATCAAAGAGTGGTTTGTAGTGACCATGAAGGATGGTTGCATGGAGATTAGGGTTACAGGGGCAACTTAGGAATAGGGAAAAGATAAGGGTAATTTTGAAATTATGAAAGGGAAATGCCAGGAGAAAAGAAAAACGTGTACGTTGGGAAAGGAAAAAAATGCGTATCTCGGAGAGCAAAACAAAAAATAAACAAAATGTTCACAAACTCCAAACTAATGGCTAAGAAGGTGCATAAGTGAATGAAGATCTAGGGGAAAGAATGACCCATATTGGGTTTCTATATTGTTGTAATGATTTTGTACATCGGTAGGCCTATCCTTATAGTCTATAAACCTATTCTATGTATGGAAAGCATATATGTGTAATAATTATAATAGAATTGAGCCTAATTATAGGACTTAATATGGTAATTAGTTTGGTGAATTCTCAACACATTAACACTTTCTCATGCTAAATTTGCACAAGGATAAAGAATAAAAAAATTGAGTATGATCCGTCTAAAGGCTCCCCAATAAAAAAGGAAATAATTCACTTCATCTCTCATCATAAGGTACTCTGTTTGCATGGTATTGGCAAATCAGAGAGAGTAATGGCCACTGCAGGAGAACCTAAGCCTGTTTGACTTGATTTTCGACCAATATATCTCAAGCTTTGTACATTCCCTAGATGTTGGAACATTCTGATTCACATATTCAACCATATGTGAGCATCCCCACGTGTCATTGCTAATATGTCTCAAGCTTTATTTATTCTTTGACCTTAAGAATATTTTGATCTTCAAATCTTGAAATAGTTGGAAGCTTTTGGAGAATATCTTCACTCAAGCTATGAACAGCAAGACATAACTTGCCCTTTAGATGCCCCACAAT